>JARUPZ010000002.1:8212829-8377829 GCA_031213475.1 Nereocystis luetkeana | reverse complement strand
TGCCATACTTTCTCATTGGTGCATGCTGTGTATGTATGCCGTCGCATGGAAGTACATCAGCTACAATATTTAGGATACATAGATGTATTGTCGGTACGACGCAAGGAGTGGATCCCCATGTCGAATCTTTGTCATAGTAAGTAGATGTGCGGTCATGCAGTGCGGGACAGGTACTTTTCCTTGCCAGGTTTGCGTATACAAGTGCAGTTTCTGTAGTTCTCCTTGTTACCCACGTGTATGTGTGCTGGCTTGCTTAGAGATAGAAGAAGAACACTTCGGCTCCATTCCGATTCAGGCCGCGATGAAAGACTAAATCAACGGGGCCCGGAAAACCTCGCGTGGAGTGCACCGTTGAGAAGAACGAGCACAGGTGGTGTACATAATATTGCTGCATCAGATTCAAAATTTGTTCGTTCATGGAAGATGGAGGTTCTCTCGTATTCGATCGTGCGAGAGCTACACCAGCAAGCAGTAGAACGATCAAGCTGGCTGAGTGATCAAGGTGGGGGGAGGCAAGATGCATGCCTCATCTTGGCGTACCGGTTTCCAGATTTTGGCAAGGTACAGATACGTCACTCGAAGATGACATCCAATTGTCCAGTCTGCAATGAACTTCAATCTGATTCGTCGTTTTAGTATTAAATAGTACCTGGTAGTGTTTTAATACGTGAACCCGCGTGTATTCAAACCTCAGACGTTCTATGCAGAATACCCACTGCATATGACACACGGTAGATCGTATCCATCCAGCTGGATATACCATAGATAAGTTGTTCTATCGCTCATACAAAGAGTGCACCATCAACGTTAGCCCACTCTGAATAGTCGTAGATAGATAGATGCAGATCACACGTAGATATATGATATCCAAGGCATCAGATAGTCGGAAAGACGGGTCGAAGCTACGTCGATCCAAAACTACGATAATAAAACAGGCTATAGACCAACCCACCCCTCGTGAATAAGGCGAAGACGCCTCTGCCTGGTCAGGATTAATCCCCTTCGTTAAGTTTTAAGAGGAAGCTGGAGGGGGGAGTACTGATGCGAAAGAGAACAGAAGACCAGAGAAAACCTATAAAACAAGTCGGAAAGGCACAAATTGCACGTCATGGTACATTACCAAGCAAGAAAAGCGGAGAGGTGGCCGACAACGGTGGGCCCGAACGGGCTAACGTCACCAACGTGGTTATCCGCGGCGCAAGCTGGCGGGGGAAACGAGAAATCTCAAGCAGGCAGGCACAACGAAGGAAACTAAGGAAAAAGGGGGAGCACTGACAAAAACCGTCAAAGCTGCACGATGGTGCGTCCGAAACACAATGTCAAGCCGGAAGATGGCCAATAAGTAGGATATTGACGAAAAGCCGACAACGGCTTATGATTATGTGCCTGAGGAAGGTTGCCACCCTGAAAAGAATGAAAGACAAACGGAACGGAACAAAGGATCATACCAGAGAAAGTATGGGAAGGCATTCAGAAAAAAACTAACAAGAGCTCTATTATTGCGTATCCAGCGAAACCCATATCAACGTAATACGTAAAGAACACTCTGATGCCATGCGATCTCGAGCCCCGAAAGGAAGGAAATTCAACGAGAAATCGAGGGACACACCGGAGTCCTGGGTGTCCGAATCCGAAAGGAAGACCACGCCGAGAGAAAAGGAGGGACACCGTGCAGCCAGTCCTATGTGAGCGAGCCGGGGAAGGAGAATCCCACGAAAAGGAAATCGAGGAGCACACTAAGGTCCTGCGTGTGCGAGTCCGAAACGAGAGAACCGTGCCGAATAAACTATATGGAGGAACACGTTGTCAGTCCTGCGTGTTCGAATCCGAAGTAAGAAAAGGGGAGCGAGGCCGAAAAACATGCACAGGAATAAAATGTAGGAAGGCCCTGAAGGCCCAGGAACACTTTCAACTTGTAGACTTGCGGTTTGAGTGAGGCAAGCGAAACGGCATATTGCTAGGCTGAATTAAAACACAACGTCAACGCACATCAAGATGGTGGAGACGCAAAAATATGCGTGGGACGCGAAGAGAAACATCATTTTTAATGTCCACTACCCGTCAACTATAAGCAACTGGCCAAGGGGGCGCTGGGGGGGGTGGCAGGAAGAGCTCCACGAGATCTAGCAGCATTCCGTAGCACTCCCCGGGGTCAGTCCTCCGGCCTGATGACGCCGAAGACACCAGGATCCTTGAACGGCGCCACTGAAGTCATTTAGAACGACGGCAGGAGGTCGATCTTGATCGGGGTCGGCTGGTCGAGGAAGCGTACGATGTAGGAGTCGGCTGAGGATGTATCAGTCGAGGCCCGACTGGCAACTTTGCGGGCCTTGTACCAGAACCGTGCCCCGGCGGGAGAGTTGAAGAGCCGAGTCAGCCAAAATAGATTGTTGACGGGGCGAGGTTATACCCTCGAGAGAGGACGCTTTCGCCCCCAGACCGTGATATTTCACGGGTGGGCTGCCTCGATGGCACCTGGCGGCAGATACGGTAGGCCTGGCGGTGCTTCGAAGAGGTGCCCGACCAATAGTGAAGGACGTGAAGCCGGTGATGTTGTAGGTCCCGTCCGTTTCTCCAAAACGTGCTGTCGACTCCGGTCCAATGAGTTCGATATGTGGCGATGATGACGCTTCCCCAGCGGCCGAGGACGAGTTGGTGTCCCATGATCTGACCAAGCTCGAGGCATTCCAACCGATGGTGAGATCCCGTCGAAGGTAACGTGGAAGGGTGGAATTCGATGTAAGCTAGTTGGCCCCGGTTGAGCCTTTAGTGTTCGCCAGTGCTGGGGAGGTCGAAGACGGTGACACGAGGAAGGCGGCCCATATGTACTTCGTTGGGGACATACCCGGTGGCGGTGGCGGCGTTCAGGCGTTTTTGAAGTGTAGAGTTGCATACCCCACTACAGTAGGTTTGCGTGTTATTGACACGCTCGGTAGTACCGTTGGTGCAGGGATGATAGCAGTTCGTGAAGGTTTTTTGCTGATGACGAGGCGCTCGTAGATGGCGCCGGGGCGTTCGGAGCAGAACTGCAGCCCATTGGCGGGAAGAAGGACAGCCGAGCAACCCCATAGAGGGATGCGGTGGTTGACGATGATGTCGATCGTACCGGAGGCGGTGAACTCGGCGTCAACAGTGGCGTATATATCGGCGAGGCGGCCGAATCAGTCGGTCAAAAGGAGGGTGTAGGTGTTGCTTCGAGATGTGACGGGGAGAGGCGCGAAGGAATCGACGCTGACGAGAGTGCCAGGGCCGTTTGGAAACGGCAAGGAAATGATAGGCTAGCGAATCGTTTGGTGCGGAGTCTTGCGCGTCTGGCTCTTGACACAGCGGCGGAGCCATCAGCGGGTGCGAATGTCCATGCCGACCCACCAGTAGAAGAGCGTAAGTATGCTGAGAGTCCAAGGAACACATGTAGTAGGAAGAGGTGGTGGTGTGGCACGTGTGCAGAACCCACGAGTGCATCGACACAGGAACGGAGACGCGGGGTTGTGGGGTCAGAAGCGGAAGAGGGGCAGCGTAGGCATGGCGCGGTGAAGTTGTGTGTGATTGGTGGACGAGAATGACAATGCTGTTGTCGGTGGTGTGCAGCTGGTCATTTGTGGCGAGACCAAGGACCCCCGAAAAAAATGGGCGACGGGTCTAGGGGATTTATGTCAAGAGGTCGTCGGTGGCGAAGGTGAGTCCAGTAAATGAAATCGAATGGTGGCGGGCAGCGGGTTCATCGCATTGTTCGCACGCCCAGTCAGTGTAGGTGTAGTGCCCGACACAAAAACGAAGGTGTAGCTCGTCATAAGGCTCGACGGCGGGTTCTGGCAGTCGAGGAGGTGGCTGTGAGTAGGGGGAGGGGGTGGAGGAGGCCTTAAGACGGTGGCCTGCAGCGAAGGAAGTATTACTGGCAGGGAAGCATGTGGTCGCGGATGAAGGAAACAGGGGGTCTTGTGCGGCACTGCAGTGGGCTGCACCCGGTCGCCAGAGCAGGGGTCAAGGCGTAGGCGGGCGGCGGTGGGTGGATGGTGGCCTTGAAATCGCGGTAACCGGAGCCCGACAGCCAAACCCGTAGTCCGCAAGAGTGCATGGAGTTCCAGCGGAAGCGTCGGAGCGGTGATGGGTCCGAGAAGAGATCAGGTCCGACGAGGTACGAGAGTTACGAGAAGTGGTCGGGACCGAGACGCCCGAAGTAGGCGATGAAGAGACGACGGATGGCCTGGAAGCCAAACTAAGAGGAGCGCCAGCGACGGCGGCCGCTTTTTCGGAGCTTCAAGGTGATTCGGCGATGGAGTCGACGGTAGATATGTGATCGACGAAGGTGCTGCAAGGCGAGTCGACGGTAGGGGCTCGAGTATGCCGTGGGCCGGCGGAAAAGCGGCGAGCCGATTATATGTCGGGGTCTTGAATGTAACACGAACCAAGGGGAAGGCTGCGAGGCGAGTCGGCGGTGGGGCCTTGAGCAAAGCGGGGGCTGGGGGGATAGCTGTGAGGTGATCCGTCGGCTGGGTCTTAAGCAAAGCGAAGGCCAGGGAGGAGGCTGCGAAGCGATCCGGCGGGGGCCTTGAAAATGAAGTGGGCCGGCGGAAACGTTGTGAGGCGAGCTGGCGACGGGGTCTTGAGCAGCACTGAAAAGGAATGGAAGCCACCAAAGAATTAGGGGTGTGAACCGAGTCCGAGCTGTCCATACGCGGTATGTGACGGCCGAAATCGCCGAAATCGCTGTCGATGCAGGCGAGCGGGAAAATGGTGTCGAAGGGGCGAACAAGCCCACCCAAGCCTATGTTCGGGATAGAAGGTTCAATCCGAGTAAAACCGCAGGCTTGAAAGAGGTAGATGCCGACGGTATCGGGGCCGGTGAGGCGGTTGGGTCCAGTGTGGTCGAGGAAACGGGAAGAAATTCGGCATTGCCACGGGCGGAACCCTTACTCCAAAGAGTAGAAGAGTAGGCGGAGAGGACCTCCAGCCAGCCCTGTAAGCGAGCGTTGCGCTCGCCGACCTTGGTGATATTCTCGAGCGCTTTGTGGTCGGAGTAGATCAAGCACTTGGTGGGCCCAAGGTGGCCGCGGCGGCGTTTGATGGCCCAGACGACGCCACCGGCTTTGAGGTCGAGGGGGGTTCAAGAATGTTCGTTTTTGAAGGTGGTGCGGCTGATGAAGGCGATGGGGCGGACAGAGCCGCCGCGTTGTTCTTGCTCGAGGTTTGAGCCGAAGCCGTCGAGGCTGGCGTCACAGTACAAGCCAAAAGGGCGGGAGTTGGCGGCGACGGCGTCCCAGTCCGGGCAGACCAAGTTCGGGGGAGTGGTGAGTTCGCGGATAAGCTGTCGGACGATGGCTTCCATCTCCCAGTTGAACGCGAACTTCACACCTTGCTCGACCAGAGTGCTGATGAGGCGGAGGCGGGTGGAATATTCTTCAGGAATTTGCGGTAGTATCCAATGCCTCCGATGAGGGAACGGGTTTTGCTTGATGTTTTCGGGCATGGACATGTTGTTGAGTGCGACGACCTTGAGGGCGTGAAAGCAAACGCTGGAGGAGGAGATGGCGTGTCTCAGGAACTCTACCTCCGTGGCGCCAACCTTGGCTTTGGAGGGAGAAAGTTTGAGGTTGTACCTCCGCAGGGGTTCGAAGAGGGGGCGGATGGTGGCGACGTGGGCCACGGGGTTAGGGTTGACAACTATGACGGCGTCGAGGTAGGTGGCTACGCGGTCGAGGCCCCTTGATTATTTCCTCGTCAGTGGCGTTGTCGAACCAGCCGGGCGCGGCGCCGCTGCCTTGAGGCATGACGAGCCTCGAAGGGTCGGGGAGGGCCGCAGAAAGCGGTGAGGGGTATGGTGCCCATGTTGATGGTGATTTGGTGAGACGAAGACGCGAGGTCGAGCAGGGAGAAGATGCGCCCTTTGCCCAGGGAGTCGAGGGCCTCGTCGACCCGGGGGTTGGGAAACGGGCCGAGGCAGCTGGTGGCGAGGAGCTTCTTGTAGTTCATCGGTATCCGAACGTTGCCGATATTCTTGGGGATGGCGATCATGAGGCTGAAGTGCGGAGAAATCGAGTACTACTACGCGTACAGTACAATTACTATTATTTTACGATGCAGCGCCAATCAGTGTGGCATTGACGCGCTGCTCCCCAGTGTACATTTCTTTTCGTTGGACGGTCGTGCGCGCAACTTACTGCCACGTAGTTACACATGATGGCGTGTACCGAGAGGGTATTGTACTTACTCGTAGTAAGTACCAGCTTTGTATGTATGCACTTGTATGTATGTGCCAATGTTCAGAGTCACGAGTGGGTGGGACAGCTGCGAGGAACGTGAAGTAAGCATATTTGACAGAACTTCCGTTGAATTGATACGAGTAGCGTTTCGTCATGTTTGAGGTGATACTGTTGTTGCTATTCTCACATTAACTCTCAAATCAAGGAGTCCGTGGTCATACAGAGGTGCTGGAGCCCTGGGGAGATCCGAAAAACCTCTACAAAAAACAAAATTCGGCTGGGGAGCACGACACTTCCCACCGAAAAATACACGAGACGAAGAAGGCGCACACATGAAATTAAATCCAAGTGCAAACTGAATTAAGATGGCCGCGGGTATCCACTCAACCACAGCATAGAGTTCTCCCCGTTCCCACAACTAACCAACTCGAGGCTACTGACTACAGCGGTTGCTGTCTGAAGTGCTGCTTGCACCGTACGAAACGCACGGTAGCCGTGAATACAGAGAGAAACACGCCTGCTGTCTGCGGTGCTGTCAGAGTGACGACTCGCGAACATGCAGTGAAAAAAGAGCAATCAAACCAAAACCCACCGTACAAACAAGTATCAACGATCTACGTCTTCCTGGACTTTGTGACAAGGTGCAGCACAGCTATGACATCACGCCCCTGACGATTGTTTCTCATGGAGGGTATGGTGTATGCACACTTTCCATTTATTACGCACGGGAAAGGCCAAACGAACCACCCTCAGTCACCAGCTGAGAACCATGAAACATCAAACATACCGAATGTGATGATGGTGTGTTGGTGTCCGTCGCGCTTTTACGACTGCAATGGTCGGCCCCGTTCTGCAACAGCACAAAGCAACGACACACACGCACACACTAACAGTATGCCTATATAGCTCGTACACACCAGCATGCAAAAATCAATGCAACATTAAGTACTCCCATTGTGATACTACTGTAGTACAATACATTCAGCAAGGGCACTACTACTACTACTACTACTACTACTCCTACTACTACTACTACTACTACTACTACTACTACTCCTACTACTACTACTACTACTACTACTACTATTATTATTATTACTACTACTACTACTACTACTACTACTACTACTACTAATACTACTACTACTGCTACTACTACTACTACTACTACTACTACTACTACTACTACTACTACTACTGCTACTGCTACTACTACTACTACTACTACTACTACTACTACTACTACTGTATACCAGGTATACTGCTATGAACACCACGACAGTGCCTACCGTACAAGGAATGGAATTCCTCCGGCGATTCTGCTCGAAAGACGGGAGTATCGAAGACGTTTTAAGCGAAGTCCGCCAAAAGTCCTACCCGGGTACGAGTAGCTTTATACGCAGATATTCTGAAATATTTAGACTGGAGTTAATTTTTAAGGTTGTTTTTCAGTATAAGAATGTTACTTAATAATAATAGTACTAGTACGTAGTATCAATAAATAAATAAATTTGGTTCTCAAGTTTTCCTTTAAATTTGTTTCGTTTAAAACAATCACAAAGGCAGCAGCCGGTGTGCCTGACGCGTACGAACGGTATAGTACACCGCCTGTGACTACCAACGAACCACCACAAATAGTGGTATATATGCATGCGTAGTCTTCGTACTGCTACTTCATAAAATAACGAAGAACAAATCCATAAAGTTCGCGCCCGACATCACACCAGGCACGTACAGTACTCGTGGTCACCTTTGAGAGTGTGTAGAGAACGCTGTTGATATGTTGATTATTACCGATGTTACTGCATCCATCATGGGTGGCGCATCACACCGTGTGGGGAGTAGTCGCAAGAAAGCATCATCAGGCAAGAAAAGCAAACGCGACAAACAGCGAGCCCACAAATCAGGCGGCAGTGTACAGTACCTACCAAAGAAGAGTACGTACAGTGTTTGGTTGTAATACGATCCCATTTACCAGGTATGATCTTCGCCCTTCTTGGTCCTGCTCCCTCTTTAACCCTTTTAGGACCGCAGTCCCGTTTTGGGCACAAACTACTTAGAATTTGACTTTTTTGTCCACAAGACGGGACTGCACTTCTAAACGGGATAATTCGCAACTCAGATCCGGGGTCAAGCAGGCTATTCTCCGCCCTCCCCACACTACGGTGCGTACGTACGTATGTGCCTTGCAACTTTATGCCGGAAAGGGTTCAGCGCTTTCTTTCCTCTTCGATTCGCGTCGAATTGTGCGTACCCAGGCCATAAATAGGCGTCCTCGAGGACAGTAGTTGGTGTCATCTGAGAAACAAAAACTACTCCATACATATGGAGAATCGAACTCTCATAGCATCAACGCCAGCAGCACTAGAGGATAACTACTGCCATATTCAATAGACCACGTACAGAGCACAAATGAAGCAAGCAAAAACAAACGAGACGAAACAGGGCGGGGGGGGGGGGGGGGGAAGAAACAACATTACAAATCCATCGACAAACAAAAGTTTTCGGTGGTACTTTACGTACGTACAGGCTGTAGTGGGGTTGTTCACGATGCGCCGCTGTAGATCTTAAAGGTCACTTGTGATACCATACTACCAGGGTAGCAAGCACGCACAGACAATAGTCCACACTGACAGAACACGGCGTTGTTCCTCTCTATAATCTCGACCAACCGCAGAAAAAGGCACATATATATTACATAAATAAATACAGTATCGTACTCCCACACGTCGTCTCGCCATATATATACAGAGCCTATACTACAGTAGGGGCGTATAGATTCTTCGTAAAACGATCGACGATCGCATACGTATATACTGGTCTGTGTGATGTGTTTCGCCTATTATTGGTACGCCCAATTTTACCACCACGCACCGACATAATAACATCAACACAGCTACCACCGCCACAATCAACCGCAGACGACAAAGAAGAGAAGAAGTCTCACACCGCGATATCTCAGCCAGAATGGTAACGAACGGCGGACAGCACATTGGGTCGCTATAGCCAAAATCGCCGTCGACCCCACGGCCACTACCCCCACAACTATCCCACCACCAGCATCAATCAGATCGTCATTTCATCGTCAGAGATGAACATGGTGAATACGATGGGAAATCGTATGGGCGAGAGCTCGACACAGGCGGCGAAGAGGAATACAGAGTCTAAGGGGAAAAGAGGTCGATCAACAGGGAGGGACAGAAACAACCACCCCATCCATGTACATAGTAGGTAAACCGTTTTATGCCAACAGATAGTTGTCGCGGCGAAAAAAAATACTTGTAGTATAATGGTGGCAGTAGTAGTGGATGCGAAGAACTGGTAGTAAAAAAGTAGCTGTAGTAGTAGTAAGTTAAATATCGGATACCAGGTAGTAAGCAAGCGTCGACAGCAGCAGTCAACGCCCCCCCCCCCCCCTCCTCCCCTCCCCGTCCCATGTCCGCGCCCCCCCTTAAAATCCTCCATCCATGGGCGTTGGGGGCGAAACGTTCCGCCCCCTTTACCACCCTAGCCTGGGGACTAACAGTTTACGTACGTACGTAGGCGTCATCACGGAGGCAGGTGTGCGTTGGCCTCTTTCAGACGCACAAACAAACCAACAGGAAGGACGCATCTAACCGGCCGCACACACGTTCTTCTCCAGTATCGGGCAAGACGCAAAATCAACACGGAAGGAATGAACCAGCAAGAACCAAAGCCCAGGAGATAGATGATACAGGACACAGGAAAAAATCCAGAGGGGGGACACAGGACAAAAGGACACGCACGACGACATCATCAACATCAACAACAGTTAACAGCAACAACAACAACAACAGCAGCGGCAGCAACAGCAAGCAGCGGCAGCAAGCGGCAGTGTGGCTCAACCATTCTATCTCAAGGCTAGGCGAAAACCACACAGCGTGACGGCGGTGGGGTGGGGGCAGGAGGCGAAACGCGCGCATCGGCTCTAGGAGAGACCGATGGCAGCACAAAACGACCCAAGCGGTGCTTGCTTGGCTCGTCGAACGAGAGTACCTCCCGCCTTTTTTCTGGCGACAGATATAGGCCATCCACCCACGCAACCTGCCTTCGTCTCTACGGGTTAAAATTTAAAAGCGAGGTTATCCGCATGTTTTCTCCCACGGAGAGCAAAGTAATGCCTACTATCCTATCCGTGGATGGACTGCGGTTACGTAGTAGTAGGCGAGAGAGAGACGTAAGACTCTCTTCTCTTTTCCACGTGCCTTCCATAACGCTTGAAAAACCCGCACGATCCCCTCAATTCCCTACTACCCCCCCCCCCCCCCCCCCAACCCCCCCAACCCCCCGCTACAGCTCGTTTCCAGACAATCATAGAAGCGTCGTTTGGTCATTGTTTTCCATTGACAACCACGACTTTCTCCTCTCTCTCCCCCTCTCCCTCCCCACCGATCCTTATTTGCCCCTTCCCGGCGCTCCCTGCACACGAATTCAATCAATCAACCAACCAACCAACCTACCAACCAACCAACAAACCAACCAACCAACCAACCAATGACCACTGCAATCAATCACGAAGCGATCGTGATTCAACGGCATTTTCTTAATTCGCCATATCATGTTTAATAATAGGCTTCGCGTGATTCTCCACGTTTTTTTAGTTCGGCACCCTCCCTCCCCCTCCATCCCTCCGTCCTCCCCCGCTCCTTTTCCCTCCCGCCACACGCCCTCCGAGCGCTCGTCTTATCAGCCCCCATCAATGGCTTCCAAAGGCCCCTCACCCCATTCGTCCCGGATGAGCCTAATCACTGCCCACCGGGTGGCCCGGCTCCTCGGCTCCCACCGTCGCCGACCTAACCACAAAAGCGAACCGCTCCCAAACGCTCAAGTAATAACATCGTTATCGGGGGTCGCCCAGCTAAGTTGTTTTGGGACAGCAAAGCGAGCTGGAGGCCGCGCCTCTCTCATGGGGCTATCATACGCCCACATGGCGAACCGTCTCGCCTCATCTCTATCGTGCGAGCGGACGACTTTTGGCAACAATCGGCGGCAGTGAGGTTTACCATCCCCAATATCCTTGCCACTGACCTTCAGTGCGTCCACCCCCCGCCCCCCGACACCTTCGAAGCCAAAAGGCTCGAGGACGTGTACAATAAGTTTACCCACGGGCAAGGGGACAGCCAACAAGCGACAAAGGGTGCATACAAGGACCAACATGGGGCGGACAGCAAGCAAATGGAGCGACTCTCTCGACTCAAACTGGCCACGCCGCTTAATTTATCGAGCTATCCACTGGCGTCCGACCACCGGCACTTCTTTTCTCCTTTCTCTCCGTAGTGTTTTCCTTGCCAAGTCCCCCCCCCCCTCAACCCTCCTCGTTGCCACCGCCAGCACCGCCGGCACCGACACACGGAAGTTTACTTACCGTCGCCAAGCAAGCGACATAACTGCTACAAACACAAAACGGGAGTGAGTGTCAACACTCACGGCAAGGCATCAACGGCTCCATGCCGAGAATTCGCGGGCAGGTCGAGTCAGGACGGAGGCTAACACAACGAACAAGGGTAAGGGCAGGGGCAGCGCGGCAGCGGTAGCTGCAGCAGCGGCGGCAGAAGGGTTTCGACGACGGGCGTGTCGCTTGACCGCAATCTACCTGTCCTGTCCTGTCCACACCATGTACCCGCGATGGACCACCACGCGCCACTAAGAACAAGGGACACAACAATACTCTGCGTAAAGCTAAAGATACAAGCCAACCCTTACATATATCAAGCATACAGTATATCGATACCCTCGCAAACGAAAACAAAAACCCTTGGGGTGACGCTAAAACAAAAAACGTTTCCGCCCGGAGGTATTATTATATGGTACACCCTATGGCTACAACCTAATACATCTTACGCGTGCCCGTCCTGCTCGCTCAACCCCCGCGGTCCTTCTCTTCCCCCCCCCCCCACCCCGAGAAAGAAAGTGATCTTTACGCGGTTTCCGTGGGGGAGGGCAAGACACCCGAGTTACACGCTTTCGCGAGACTTCGTTAACGTTGCGTTACTCCCTATGCCGAATTCTTGATGTACGATTACCGCAGCAAGAATTTGACCTCAACCTTGACTCCCCTCCTCCGCCCCTTAACCCCCACCCTCCACCCCACATCGCAATGTTTTCTTGCGGGCCCGCTAACTCTCTGCGGGCCTTATCCACCACGCACGAAACCTCCGCCGCGCGCGCGCTCCGAGGAGGCAAAAATCGCCACTACTTAGCCGCAGCAGTGGCAGTAGTAGCGCATACCAACGTCGCAGCACGTATATACACGGTGTGAATCTCCTGTCCTTTATCGCCCCTTCTTACGTTTCCTCTTTTGCCCTCTCCCGCCCGCCCCCTCCCGTTTCCTCTTCCACGTGACACATGTGTTGCTGACTGACTGAGTGACTGACTAAAACTTCCTGAGTGATCGACTAAGTTTGGCCCAGGGGAAAATGTAGTCCGCCCAACTTACTCGACACCCCCGTGCTTGCCCTCGACGCCACCACTACCAACACCTCCGCCGCCACCTGCTGGGTCCGCGCTGTGCTCGGGAGCAGCCGGCCCAACCCCAACCCCGACCCCGCCCGGCGCCGCTGGTATCTGGGGGAGCTGATACATGGGCATGTACGATGCAACGCCAACGTTCAGGCCATGTGAGGAGGCCGCAGCCGCGGCGGCTGGGTTCTGTCCCGACATGAGCATTGCGTGGTGCATGCCCATGTGCTGTTGCTGTTGCTGCTGCTGTTGTTGCCTCTGTACAGCTACGACAGATCTGGCCTGCTGCTGCTGCTGCTGATGTTGCGGGTGCAGCTGGTTTGGGGCGCGATGCTGCTGTTGTTGCTGCTGCTGCTGGTGCTGCACAGTGAAAAACGAAGGCGCAAAAACGAGACAGGAAGCGGGGTGGGAGTCCAGGCTGTCAGGTGCGGAGGCGTGATGGGGAGCGGGGGGCGAGCGACGTTGCACTCGTACCACCCTCCCCCCCACGCATCGCAAAACGAGGACTAACAACGAGGTTATGCAACAACGAAGCTCCTCGGCGCGACTCAGCGAACGCGACAGAAGTCATGCGGACGCAGACAAGATGCGTGTCAAGCCTGTCGACCGAGATGGGTCACCTGCTGCTGCTGCTGATGCTGGTGCGTGACTGCGCTCCCCTGGGGTACAGCCTGGGGGACGTTTGGAGGAACGGTCCCTGGCTGCTGCTGCGGTTGCTGCTGCTGCGGCTGAGGTTGTGGCTGCGGTAGAGACAGCGACTGCTGCTGCGGCTGCTGCTGCAATACCGGGGCTCCCCCTTGCCCCTGGCTCTGGTGCATCGGAGAGTTGTGCGCTTGTTGCGGGACCGCCTGAGCTCCTCCTGCAGGAGCCTGACCTTGCATCATGGAATGGTCCACTGTCATGCCCGACGGATAGGAGTACCCGGGGTAAACCTGCTGGTAGCCCATCTGGTGGAGTTGTGGGGTATGAGTAGAGCACGAGGGGAAGCCGGGGGAAGCATTCCTGTTTCTCGATGGGTGGGAGTGCGTGGGGTCGTGGGCGGCGCTGGTACAAAAGGTAGAAGCTAGCCCCCCCCCCCCCCGTTCGTACACAGCAGGAGTCACACGGCTGTACTCACAGCAGTAGTCACACAACAACAGTGGTCACACAGCAATGAGTCACACAGCCACTAGTTTCACAGCAAGAGTCACACAGCAGTAGTAGTACTACTGTAGTAGTTGGGTGGCGCCCAGCACAACGAAGCCCTCCTCACCGGATAGCCCTGCTGTGTCGGTGCGTACGGGACGCCGGGGAACGGCATGTACGAGTACGGAGCCATGCCGTAGGGCGTCTGTACCATCATCTCGACGCCACTGCCGCCGCCGCTTCCGCTGCCACCGCCACCCGCCGCCGCAGCCGCCGCTGCCGCCGCTGCTGCCGCCGCCTCGGCACCGTGGTGGCCGGCTGCCGGGTACTGCCCAGCTGCATAGGCCGGTGTCGAGGTTCCCGCCGCCAACCCCGCTGCCGCCGCCGCTCCGGCCGGGTAGGCATACATCGGATGGTGCTGGTGCTGCTGCGGGTGAGCATGCGGATGCTGGTGCGCGTGGTGAGGCTGCATATGGTGCTGGTGCTGCATGTGCATGGGGAGTGGGTGCTGCTGGGACGGCGGGAGGTGGCGGTGCTGCATCGGCGCGTTTGGGCGCATGCCGGCCTGTTTTCAGCATTCAGAAGCGGCCAGGAATAGGACCGGAGGGGAGGGGGAGGGTAGGGAAGGATGGGCAACGCGGTGCTGGTTAGGACTCCGCAGAGTGCTACTAATAGGTGCATTCTCTAAAGAGGAGCGGAAGACAATCTGCATCGAATTACGGCACATCGGGCGAAGCGAAACCTACTGCGATCGATTCGGCGCGAAAGGAGAGGACCCATCGCCGACCACAGCACCGTTTGACCCTAAAGCGTGCCCTGCGGTGCGCGCACTGACGTCCCCCCCCCAAAAAATGAGTTAATTCGCAGGATCAAACGTCGCCACAGCAGCCTCTCTAAGTCAATGTTGCTACATAGGTACGGCCCGCAGGCATTCTATGGAGGGTCCTAACAAGACACGGATGGACGTGACCTTAACATGAAAGCAAAAAACAAGCAACAAGTGTGGTGGCACGAAGCGCTCGTCATACTGCTGTCATATTCATGGCACCCACGTTTCCGCCCCATCCGCCGGGCCCGCCTCGGCCGTGACTCATTCCGGGCGACTCCATCGAGGACCTTCCCCCACGCCCGCCGAACCCTTGCCCTCCATGCGGCATAGGCCTGCTGTCGCCGCCACCCGTGCTGTTCCTTCTCGACCTGCCCCCCATGCCACCCTGCTTCCGCCAGGAACTGCCGCTGGCACCACCGCCACCTCCGCCGCCGCTACCACCACCACCACCGCCGCCGCCGCTCGTGCGACTCATGTTGCAGTGAACCTGGTTCCTCGACGCAAATTTGAAAAGTAATAGGTTCCGGACAATGGGTGGGGAGGGACAAGAATTGGCGCCATAGGGTGAGAGAAGGTATCGGCCGCTGTCTGAATGATGAGTACGTATATTGCCCTTTGACTAGTGCTGGTATGCGTCATCAAATCGATAGAAATTAAGAGAGCGGAGGGAGAGGACCATAGAGGGGGGGGGGGGTTCTGCTCATGTCATGTATGAACGTAATCGTATGACCATAGACCCCTCGCATCCACGCAATGCCGGGACGGAGCACGTCGGGTTTTCACCGGGTGGGCGGAGAGGCAAAGGAAGAAGAGAGAGGCAGAAAACAAGAGGAATCGTTGTCAAGGTCCAAGATCTTCCTAAGAAAACTATGGTGCCACCAAGCAACTCTGCTACGGTACACGTGGGCCACAACACCAGCCTTTTACAAACCGGGGAAAAAAAACCCACACGAGCGCGCCGGGTGAATTGAACGTGGGGGGGGACAAACAACGCCCACCTGGTGGGTTACCCCCGCCTTCCCTCTCTCCCTCGGGGAAAATTGACAAGAATACATATAGCGGCATAACGGTGCACCTTCATGTCTTTGACGGTGGTCCCGTTCAGGGCTTGGATGGCGTCCATCGCAGCGCGTTCCCCGTCGGGGGTCGGTGGGAAGTGGACAAAGCCCCAACATCGCGGAAGCTGGGAAAAATTATAGCGTGTCGGCCGTTTTTGGCATGAGCAGGACGACGCGAGCGAGCAGCACAAAAGCGAGGGAGAAGACAAAGAAAGAAAATCAGAAAGTAATACACAGGAGCGAACCGACAGACAGGCAGACCGGAAGACATTCAGACAGACAAGACAGACAGTCAGTCAGACAGACAAACAGACACATAGATTGCAAAAAACGTAGGAGTTAGACACAGGCAAACAAAGATATACATTGAAGATAGAGAAAAGACAGAGATAGCAACAGAGAGGCATGACAAACGAAGAGAGAAAGGAGCGAGATTAACCAAGGCTCTATCGGGCAGGCTACGCACGAGGCATACACACAAGACAGAACGAAGACGTGCGCCGCAGAGCCAGCCAGCAGCATTCCACGCTGTTGCTGTACATGTTGCTGTATACGAGTCGCAGCGAACAGAGGGCGACGGAAATAAGACCGTCGATTCTCACCAAATCACAACGTGAAGCGAGAGTTTGCGTGCGTGCGAGCGCGGGCAAGGTTGTTACGTTCGTCCAACTGCTGTTACTACCTCACCGCCGAACATACTTTCAACATTTTCATCGCACGACAGTCTGCAGTATCGCCACGTAATCCACTATTGGCAGAGCATCACGAAGACCCCCTCTGCGTCATTTTGACAGACAGCACTCCTGGTGTTCGATCTACAACAAAACGGACCAACTACCCACAGCTTGCCTAGCAGCAGGTTCGGCCGCGCCTCTCTCCTCCTGAACCCACGCGCCCCGACAAGAAGAAAAACAAGGCCCGCTCTTTCCGCCGTCCAACCTAAACCCCAACCGACGCGGCCAAGGCGCGCTTTATGACCGCTGCCGCAACCCCGAACAGTACACAGAACAAACGAAACACACACACAGCGTGCAGGATCACCCAAGCCCATGCGACGAACCTGACGGGGTCCGGACGACATGCCGTTAAAACGGCCGGCGGGGATCACCACGTCGACGATGGGCTCCCACTGGGTAAAGGTCTTTCTGATCATTTCCTCGTTCACGCCAGAAACGTGGGCCTGTGGAGGAGGGCGGCCGACACGGGGGTGGGGGAGGAGTACTCAATGTCATGCATGGCCGTAGTTGTGTGACCATAGACCCTCGCATCTCTACAATAGTCGGACGGGCAGACGGGCAAAGAAGAGCGAACACAAGGAGAAGGTTTGCATGAAAGACGATAGCGCGAGCAACACAATGAGGGTCGGCTTTGTGATTGTCCGGGACGGTGGAGCGCAGTGTCTGCTGCTGCTGCTGCTGCTTCTGCTGCTGCTGCCAACCCACCTCTATTAATAGGGGAACAGACAAAAAGCGTTTCAGCTATGTGTGGGCGAGGAACGCAATCCTCAAATAAAAAAAACTAAACATTCTTCGAGGTCTGAGCGATGGCTAACGCGCGTAGAGGACGCTTTCCGCCTCTTACTTCTGACGTTGATGACATAAAAAAAAACAACCACGACCGAGGCAGTCGAAAGCAAATCGTGTTCCGCAAGGCCATCAGAAAGCTAAAACTGCAGAATATCAGTCACCAATAAAAAATAGGGCTATTGGTACGGAGAGATCAACTGCTGCTGCTACTGCTGAACAACGGCGTTCTTCAAAACACGCAGAAAACGCGCTTCTGCCCCGCAATACACCCATCGTCCGTTCGGCTACACCGATCCCCGTTCCATACATCGATCGGCCCCAAAACAAAGATAAACTAATTTGCGAGTGAGTCAGAAGCGCGCAGACCGCCGAACCAGCTGGTGCGACAAATACCCCCGTATATACCTATGCTGATTCCGCACATCAAGGGTGGCGCTCCCCGCGTTTCGGCCTCTCTATCGATCGCGGCAGATGGGCACAAACAGCCAGCCTAAGCCGCAGGAGTAAACAACAAAAACGAAAAAAGGCGCAGGCGCAAAAGCAACACAAAAAAAGCGACGGACCCTCTCGAAAAGCCGGAAAAGGACAAAATCCATCCGAGACAGGCAAGGCCTAAACGGCCGGAACGATGACCCACCAGGTCCCCCTCGAACTGCACGTGGATCGTGGTGTTGGGGGCCTCTCCCCGAGCATGGCGGAAACCGTGCCCTCCCCCGGCGTGCTGGGGACCCGGCGTTCCGGGCCCTCCCCCCCCCCCCTCCCCCCCCCGCCCCCTCTCCCTCCCCCTCCTCTTCCTTCACCGCCACCACCATCGCCGCCGCCGCGGCCGCCACCGCCCCCTCCGTCGCCGCCCGTCCCTTCCGACGGGGTGCCGTTGACGGAGCCGGCGGTTTCAGACCCTTCTGCCCTCGCGCCCGACTCAACGCTGTTCCACTCTGAGGAAACCGGCGAGGGGGGGGTGGCGGGCGGGGGGTGCACTTGATATCATGCATGGCCTTAGGGGTGTACTCATACCATGCATGGCCGTCGTCGTATGGTCAGAGACCCTAGCATCCCTACAATGCCGGGACGGAGCGCGTCGGGCTTTCACTGACCAGGCGGACATTGCTTGCTTGCACAAGACGGGAAGTGCCATGAGGTGTTGGGCGAGTCGCATGAAGGGTGAGCAGCGTCCTACTAAGAACCGTTTTTGAGGCGGGTTTTCTTGCATATGGATGGCAGCGTCAAAGGATTAGTTTTTTCCCCGGTGTGGCCACTTCCAGAGACAGTAATGGGTATATAGCATACTATGTAACTGCGTCTTGGGTGCCTCACCATATACAGGCGGGGGGGGGGGGGGGGGGGGGGCAGCGAGACAACGATCGGAGAAGTCAAGTCTTACTTCCGGCTGGTTGCGCACGGCTCCCGCACAGCCAACCCAACCCGCAAGGGTCAGCACCATGCGCGGGTAAAACAAGCATGGCATGGCAGCGATACGATTATGTTCCCTTTGTCGCACGGGTAACAAAAAAAAAAAAACGATTATTACTGGCGCAGGTGTGGTCCCCTGCTGTAGAATATATATACATATATTATACCTATACATTCGTAACAAAGGCAACTAAAGAGGAGAGGAGAGGAGACATTGTTGCATACAGTGGTGCAGGAAAACCTACCGAGAAAACGAGCGAGAAGAAAGGCTGGATGAGGTCTGCGGGAAAATAAGAATTTTGGGAGTCGATAGACTAATTAATTAAAGTCAGTGCAGAAGGCACCCATTATCAACTACGAAGTCCAGCCTGGATCCATTTTCCTGTTTCTTATTTTGGTGTCCTGTCCTGTACTTTTGTGGCGAATTCGCTGCACACGATGACACGCGTCGGCGCTGATACCAACAAAGCGAGAAAATATCGCCGTCTCTGTGCTTCCTCGCGGGAACCAAAAACGACTAAAACCAACTATTGATGCTACTGCAGCCTACAACTCGAAGACCGGAGACGGCCACGACGACCACGCGAACGGACCAAAACGCACGTGTCGGGTGCATGCACCATGAGTGCGAACGTATGATGTGTACCCGGCGACGGCACCGGGCTAAATAGAATCGATTCCGCTTCTTCTATTTTTTTGTCTTCAATTTCGAGGCAAGAGCAAAAAAAAAAAAATGGCCCACTATTGCACACAACCATACTATTAACCCTTGTTCTCGCGACTGAGATGACGCGACCAAAAAAAAGAAAATGAGCTCTTCATTCAGTGCCCGCCATGCACAGTAGGGAACCACGCAGTTTCAACGATTACGGTACGCCCGAGAGACCCCAGCTCCGTGCGCGCATAGCCGTGGGCACAGGGAATTAGGGACGAGGAGGGCTACCGGTATCAAATACCCTGGTAGAGGACAAGGGGCGACGTCGACGGCTGCTGCGATCTCTCCCCTGACGACCAGATATTGGCGGCCGTGCGTCCCCCCTCCTGCCTGCCGCCTCGCACCGACCACAGCAAGGCATTACGTTCGAGAGCGACGGCGCCAAAAACAGAGCCAACCGCTCGTTTTTTCCGGTCCTCCTCAAAGGTCCACTGTTCTCGTTCTCTTTTCGCACGCGGCAGTTCCGTCAATCCTACTCACCACAACAAGATACTGGTATTAGTATTTATAACAAACACGAACAAAAACGAAATGAAAACGCACACACACGCTCGACCGCAGACGAGATCGTCGATCAATCGATGGATCGACCCCCCTGACCCCCCCCCCCCCCCCCCCTATTATATACCAGGTATAGGTTGGGCTAGCGTCGGTTCGCAACGACAGTGTAAAACATGCCGCTCACTATATGCGTGAGCTACACAACCAGAATACCGTTTTTCTCGCCCACAGCTGAGTTAGATCATTTACGCGAGGTAAAGAACCTTTACTCCGCACAAGGGAAATTGATCGTATCACGTAGTGATCATGGTGAGACACCCACGAGGCGGTTACATAGTACTCCCATTGCTGTATCTGGGAGTGGCTACACTGGAAATTACATTAACTCATTGAAGCTATCATCCTTATGCAAGTCCGCCTCACAAACGGTTCTTAGTAGGATGCAGCTCATCCTCCATGCGACTCGCCGGACATCTCATGGCGCTTCGCGCTTGGTGCAAGCAATGTCTGCCTGGTCGGTGAAAACCCGACATGCTCGGTCCCGGCATTGCAGGGATGCGAGAGTCTATGGTCATACGACTACGGCCATGCATGAGATCGAGTACATCTCTCCTATCGAGTACACCCCCCCCCCACTCTCCACAATTGGAAAAGTCCCTTCTACTCACGCCAAGCCGTTAGGCCATGGCCCTTAGGACACTCAAGACACGGGACAGCGGACGAAAACAATAATGTACACAGCGGTTGGGTGGGGAACGGGCCGCTACCCGATGTCAACACGTTTGTCTTTTTTGGTGACGCGGCCTACACTTAGTTGGGTACGGTATGTATACGCGTCCGCGGTCGTCGGTCCTCACCGATGCGAAGGCTCGAGCACAAGCCGCCGAACGCCGGACGCTCGTTGAGGTCTTTTTTGGCGGTCTCCGCGTGTAGCCGGTAACGGTACTTCACGAAACCGCACTTGGCTGCGCGGATCGACCGGTCGGTAACAAGGTGGAACAGTGGCAGGGGAATCGGTCGGTAAACGGTTAACAGTGGAACCCGGAGGAGACGGGAGGGAAGAAGGAAAAAATCGCCGTCTCTCCCTAAAAAACAATATTTTCACAGAGTCCAGAGCATTGTACCATTTTGAATACTTCGAACCAAGCCTATCTTTTTGTCTGCAAGAAAAACACTCAGGCGAGAGGCGGCACCAGCCACTGCAGAGCACGTGTGGCACGGCATGTGGTCCGCCACCGACACGACAGCAGCCGGTCACAGCAGTCTCGCCATTTCGTGTGGCGTGATGCTTGCGCCATGGCGGCCGCTGCCCACGTCAGATGAGCGGACTCGGCCGGTCGCCGTGCGCGCTTGAATGTGTGCACTCGCTCACTCAGGTCGTTCACGCCGCCGCTCTTTTCCGCCTCTCTCGCCGTCCGTTTTTGTTGTGAAACAATTCGGCAACAACAAACCCACGGGCTCGGAATTGCAGTTAAAACTGTCCGTTGTTCCCGAAGCATTGCCGAACACGAGACGACGCGGCTTTTTGCGGCCTCTTAGACCACGCTTCTTGCCGCGCTTACGAGCACCTGGGCCCCTCTCCTACACCCAAGGCCATTTTTAATGCCGGGAACGGAAAAAAATGCGCAAGCAAGCTTCCGTTTTTTCGAACACGCATTGCCGCATATAACGAACTAAGCCAAAAGAAACAAAAAAAACCCTACGAAATTAGAGCACATGCATTGACGGACACTACAAAAAATACGCATCTACCTCCTGCTTCCTCGCCTCCACCCACAGCTTCCAATCTCACGTCCTGTCACACATAGTCATACGCAACGAGTCTACAGTGGTCAAAAACAAGAAACGAGGGATCATCTTTCCCAGGTGATACGGGAGGTAGGGGTGGTGAAGGTCGGCCGGTGTGGTGGTGGGATTGAGGGTGGGTGTAGGCGAGGTGGTGTTTGCGGTCTTGTCATGGATTGGGGAGGAGGGGGCGGGGGCGGGGGCGGGGGGCTGGAGGAGGGCGGGTTTGTTCTCACCCCCGGGCTTGATGGTGGTGAGGTCCTTGTCGAGAGGACCGAAGCGGCCGAACTCGCGCACGAGCATGTCGGTGGTCACCGAGGGGTCCAGGCCGCCGACGCACAGAGATGTGTTCTTCTGCGCCCAGCCAACTCGAACGCGTCTCCCGCCCAGTTCCACACCCTGACATTACGAAGCGAGAGCACGCAACAGTTATAATAGCAGCGGCACGTGTTTTTATTAAAAATGCTACAAGAAAAACAACAATAACCAAAATGAGTAAGACTTCGTTTATATTCACCTGGTACGAGGTACCTGGTATATATTAATACATTTCCATTTTGTTTCGAGTTCCCTTAGTTTTTTTTCTTTTTCCGGGAACCGCGTACTGTACAATTCATCAACGCCAAAGCTCATGCTGCAGCACACTGTCGGACGGCAATACGCAGCACGTAACATGTACCGGTATTACGTACCCGGCACATACATATCATACGCACGTACGCGAAAAGAAGGGAAACTCGGGGAAAGGATGTACGATATACAGAACGCAGGATATAAAATAGTGGTCTTTCCATTAAACCGGTATTCATGGTAGAACCAGCACTAGCAGCACCCGTGGCAACGGCAGCAGCGACAGACTTAACACCATAAACATACCCAGCAGCGACATTAGTATTAGCAGCAGCACCAGCAGAAACATGTTGGAAGAGCGCAGCCGAGGGACAAGGAAGAAGCCGGATCCGTATCTACAATCGTACAGTTCCTCTCAAACATTTTCGGGCGGTGTATCTTGCATGCGAAAAAAAAGGGAAGGGAGACACATCGAACCCGGGGGGCGGGAAACACAGACTGGAAAAAATGGTACGAGCCAAAGTTTACATGCAGCAGCAAGTGCGTACGAGTGGCAGGTGCCGTTGGGCAGTGCCGGCGTGGTTAACGATGTCAGTGCGGTCAAAGAGTTTATCCAATCCACGGTCTAAATGGGGGGAGGGTGGGTACGTCGGGACTAGAGTCACGGGTCGCTCTATCTCCTCTCTTCGCGCGCGACAACAGCAGTACCGCGCGGTGGGTAGTGATGTGTACGGTACCTAATGTACGTGCTGCAGTGCCGTGTACGTGTCCCGTATCATAGTGCTGTACTGCTGTGCTCTACCTCGTATACTGCACTACTGCTGTTGTTGCACTTTTAATACCTTTCTACTGCGTCTGCTACCACCTCCTGTACACAGCTGCACTGCCACACGCATGATGTACCGCCACCATCGAGGCGTCCTTGTTGGCCCTCACTCGTGCTTTCTCTCCGCCTGCGCCCAGCTGACACATATTCTTACGATCGGCGGTCGGTGGTATACTCATACGATATACATGCGCTCGCCTCATACAGCCCAGCTTGTCTCTCTCTGCGATGGTTGTTTTGTTTTTAAAATCATTACGTTCACTTGCCAGCTTAACTCGTACCAGGTAGGAGGTTTTACCCTCAGCGGTCTTCTTCTGGACTAACCGTGGTCACAGGTGTCGTCCCTCCTCCCCCCCGGTACGTGCCTTCCTTTTTTTGTCGCGCATGGGGTTCAGCATTCCCACTCCTCGTCGATTTTCATCGAAATGTATAGCTAAAGTCACGCTTTCGCGCTTTCCGCCAGTCAATTTTTATGCAAGAAAAAATCATTTCGAGTACGTACGCACTCGGCGAGACTTCAATCTTCAACCCGCGAAATTGATCTTAGCAGGCGCGCGGACCACCTACTAAAAGCCACCGGGGACGTTCTTGTTGTTGTTATTTGGCGCCCACCGGGCTTGTCAATACAATAGTGACTGACGGCCGCGGTTTCAAGAGCTATCGGTTTAAGAGCAATCAAGCACTGGTTTAAAGGGAGGGCAGATGGCTTGGCACGGCCACACTAAAGCTACCAGTATAGTCTAAGACTGAGACTATCGTACGACCAATTCCGGTTCAACCCCCTTCAGGACAGGACTCCCGTTGTGGGCGCGAAAACACTCTGAAGTAGAGTCAGATTTTACAGTAGGTTTCTTTGCACCTCTGCTATCTTTTTTTCTGCCCTTACCTCCCAGTTATTCTATTCGCTCTCCTTCTTTTCTCCGCCTCCCTCCCATTTACGGGGGACCATAGTAAATAGGACAAAATATCGTGAGTAAAAATAGGTAAATACATAGGTTTTTGTATGTACCGGAGGTCCCATTTACTATGGTCCCCCTCCCCCCTCCCCAACACGATTTTTCATCGCGAGAAGACAATCAGCTATTTCTTCCCTCGTCGACTAGCGTCGAGTTGCACAATAGTAAACACAACCTATGGTATACATAAAAACCTACCTGGTATCTGGTACGTATTTAACCATTTTTTACTAACAATGTTCGGTCCTATTAACTATGGTCCCCCGTAATACTTGAAAGGCTTGAGATAGCATATTTTTAGATATATATAAGTGTGCCGGAGCTCAACCATTCTGAGCTGTAACCACTCCCTTGGGAGATACAACTACTGTACCAGGCAAACACTATTACGGGGGGGCATAGTAAATAGGACCTACATACGGTACACACAAAAACCTACCAGATATATATACCTATTTTTACTGACAACATTTGGTCCTATTTACTATAGGTCCCCCGTAAATATTGTAGTACTACTGTATACGTGCTTGGAATGATAACAGGACACTTTTGACTGTAAGTGAAAAATAGGCCTGACACACACACCTCTCTTCGACCATGCCCTCTACAGCAGTCATGCTATTGCTACTGCCCCATCCCATCCTACAGTACATTCACGTGGCATGCACACCCCACCTGCATGGCCTCCTTTGCAGCTCGCGCCTCTTGATGCGACGATAGCTTCACGAACCCGTAGCCCAGGTTCTTCCCGGTCGCCCGGTCGCGCTTGATCGACACTGACATCACCTGCGCCGCGCAGAAAAACGGCGGGCAAGAAGGGGATGCAGCGGTGGCGGCGACAGCAGCAGCAGCAGCAGCAGCAGCAGCAGCAGCAGAGCGAGCGGCGGTGGCGGCGGAGGCGGCCAAAGAAGGGGAC
Organism: Nereocystis luetkeana; assembly: GCA_031213475.1. Lineage (NCBI taxonomy): Eukaryota > Phaeophyceae > Laminariales > Laminariaceae > Nereocystis > Nereocystis luetkeana. Next base: position 8,352,932 of record JARUPZ010000002.1, on the reverse strand, counting down.
GGCCAAAAAACGTTTGAATTGAAAAAAAATACTCCAGAGTATATATTTATATACCGTGCACATATAGGCCGATGAATAAACGTCTAGACTAGTGGTTTAACCTCGAGTACTGCAATTTCCAGTGGCTCCAATGTCGAGCGTTCGGGTCTCCGTAGGGAGTTGCTTGTTGTCGAATGAGAGGCACTATCGAGAGCGCCTACTGTGGCGTGGGTAGGCACAGTAAGACGCCAGTCAACAAGGGAAAAAAGTGCTGAACCCTTCTCGCAAAAAAAGGAAGGCACGTGCCGTAGTGGGGAGGGGGGAGGTGAGCCTGCCATGTTACCCCGGATCTGAGCTACGACTGGGTGGGAGCAGGAGAAAAAAGGGCTTTAAAATTCCTAGTTTTTATCCTCCGGCGGATTGGTAAAAATAAAGCTTACCTGGTATACAGTAAGCGAAGACAGTTTATGGGATGGGGAAAACATGTGTACTCGTACCGTATACCTGGTACCTATACGTCAAATACACGAGTGAGTACAAGTAGCGGCCAAGAAGCCATCGCTCGCATCGAGCTTGGACCAACATGTTGTTGGTGGGCAACACATGAATAAGTATACCGGTAAGACAAAATGTTGTTGGGTGCACAACGACGCAACAAGCATGACATAAATATCGAGAAATGTGGATGGAAGGGCGGGTTGGGGGGGGGGGGGGGGGGGGGGGGGGGGGGGGGTGGAGGGATTGGAGGGCGGCAGCGTGAATAGGGCACGAAACACGGGGAGGGGGATGAATATACACATGAATAAAGACACCTAACAAACAATTTTTTCATATATACATACACATGAAGTACATGCCCTCAAAAACATGCACACACGGGCATTGCACACAAAGCGCAAGCGCACAACACAACACGCGCGCAACACAAACACGTACACCCGCACGCGCACGCGCCCGGAAGAGCAAGCAAACCCGCGATCGCCATATGTGCATATATATAACACCGCTGTACCAGGTATAAAATACTAACAAAATGTTCACATATACAACACAATACCATACCAGCAGGAAGAATTAATCCCTTCACCCCTCTTCACCGCAACCCCTCGCGAGTTTTCAGCCTCAAAAATAAAAACTCACTCTGCCGTGCTGCTCGAAGGCCTTCTCCAGCTTTTCTTCCGTAAGGTTCCGAGCCAAATCGCCGACGAACAGGTTGCACTCCTCGGGCGTGCCCGGGTCGTCCTTCAGGCTGTTCGTTGACGCCTTGGGTCAGGTTTCAAAACCGCCGGGATACGGGGGAGAGATAGAGAGAGGATGGGGGGGGGGGGGAGGGGAGAGGGGGGTTGAGCATGAGGCGATGGTGTCGTCGTCGGCGGGGGCGTTGGAAGCCTTGAACCAGCTAGGTGTGGAATTGTTTAGTGAACCTTCCACTCGACTAGGCTTATTTAACCCTTTTGAGCTTAGGACCGCAGTCCCGTTTCGGGGACAAACTACTTGGAATTTGAGTGGTTTGCCCCCAAGACGGGATTGCGGTCCTAAGCTGAAAAGGTTGAGGTTCACAATATCCTGGGGGGTGTGCGCCTACTGTCTGTCTGTCTTGTCTGTAACACGCACTCGTTCCTATGAATCTAAACATGCTCGGTATTCGAGTATACTATGTATATATATATAGAGCCGCTGTGTCTGTGCATAAACTTGTCGTTTGTGACAAAAATCGGAGCCCCTATTTTTTTTTTTTACGCGCGCACACGGGCGAAACCTGTGGCACTACGAAGCAATAAAGAAAAGCGCCAAACTCGCTCAAAAGCAAACGCAGACACGCAGCAAGCGGGGAGAAGAAAGAAGGCCTCCCCACTCTCCGCACCCGCGCGCGAAAATTGGCATGACACCATACGCACAAATCGCATATATAGACGCACCGGGGTATGTGTGTACACCCCTCTGCAAGAACATTCAACACTTGTATGCAGTTAGTGTTATAGTGCTCGACAATGAGGATGAAAAAAGAAGAGGCATTTTTCCCCAAGACGCAAAGCTTGGTTGCTGAGCTTCTTCGTTCGGCTCTCTGGCGCTGCCGAAACGAAACAGAAGAATACGGCAGAGGACGGACCATCTCCGTTGCTCCTTTCGCTAAGGGTGTATCACAACATCACAACAAAACGGGCACCATGCCGGACGGTAATCTAGCGATAGCAGAACAAGAGGCATTCACATCCGACTCCAAACGGGTACGTATTTACAGCAGTATTATTTTCAGATTCATATAATTCATGCAGGGCATATAGGCCAGAGCGGTACCTCGTAGTACCAAAACAAGTATATCGTGTACGAGCAGACATTTGACGACTGTCACTAGAAATCAAGTATACGAATACTATCGCTGTACGTTTCGTGTTTGTGCGGGGATGCCTCTGAGCGTACGCGTGTTTTGTTTGCGGGCTGGGCTGGGGCTGGGCTATAAACAGGCTAGGCCGGGCTGTGCGCCGGGCTCCTCCACCCAGCAAAACGTTAACCTAACTGGTACCGGCGGCATGTTCGACCCTGGAGGGAAAAAAAAAAATATCGTACCAGGTACGCCTGAATTGCCTTAACCCCTTTAGAACCGCAGTCCCGTTTTCGGGGCACCCTACTTGAAACTTGAGTGGTTTGTTCCCGAAACGGGACTGCGGTTGTAAAAAGTTCGGACAGGGAGGGGAGGGGCGCGATCGTTTTTTAGGCTCGGCTTTTTCCAGGACGGGAAGGTTACCGACACCGAACAAAAGGGAGGAGGAGGCGTTTTCGGAGAAATCTGGTCTAGAAAGAGACAGAGAGAGCCTTCCGAAAGAGAGAGCGTTCGACTTCAACCCTTTCAGGACTGCTGTCCCATTCTGGGGGCAAACTAGTTGGAGTTTGAGTGGTTTGTCCCCAAGACGAGACCACAACGGCACCAAAGGGGTTAAGCACCCTTGCGCAGTACCGTAGTCGAGTAAAAAAAACACGCTGACGAAACGATCGCGCACCCTTGTGCGAGCTTCGTAGCTCAACGGTCTTCCACCGCTATTTGCGGCAATTTTCAAGTCGACTGCCGGCGGGCGACGCGTCGACGAGTGAAAGCCAATCGGCGAGTCGACCGTCCGAAGGAGGGGGGCGGAACACGACAAGAGCATCGTGCTGTTAACGATACTACAGCGAGTATAACAACACCATTATTCGTACAGAAGTGAACACAATTTCGCGGCTACTTGACAGCAGCAGCAGCAGCAGCAGCAGCCGCAGCAGCAGCCGCAGCAGCAGCAGCGAGCGAGAAAGTACCACGTACACAATAATACACTGGTGTGCACGCATTTCGAACGCAAAAATTGTACCAGAGAGCCCCTCCCCGGCGCTCGTGGAAAATCTGACTCAAGCTACAACTGTCGCCTTGGAAGGGCGGGATTCCGATGGTTAAAAACACAATAATTATACCAGGTACGTTTAACCCGAAGTCCTTTCTCGGGCGCGAGGGAATACAAAACAGAGCAGCACTATTACTACTACCGTCGTACTTGTATCCCTGGCATATTGACGTAAAGCAGGACATATATACTACTATATACCATGCATTCAACTATCATCCAGATGACTACAGTACTTACTCTGTATTAACCGTCAGGTACTAAGTTATCCCTTTTAGAGCAAAGCGCAGTCTCATGTTGGGGGACAAAACAGTCAAATTTTGCGTAGTTTGTCCGTTTTGGGGACAAAACCAGTCAAATCCTGCGTAGTTTGTCCGTTTTGGGGACAAACCAGTCAAATTCTGAGCAGTTTGTCCCCAAAACGGGACTGCAGTCTTTAGGCCAAAAGGGTCCCTTAACCCCTTTAGAACCGCAGTCCCGTTTTGGGGACAAACTACTTAAATTTTGAGTGGTTTGTCCCCACATATGGGACTGCGGTTCTAAAGGGGTTAACCCCCTTTCGGGACTGCACACAAGTACGAGTACAACGAACGGAAAATTGGTGACAAAAAACGAGGGGCGATTTGCAGCGAAACGGCCGCTGCGTGATTGTGTGGTGGATATCAGTAATATTAATATTAACACTAATAGTACAAACCGGTGTCGGGTTCCTACCAGAAAAAAAGGAGTCTGTGCGGCACGGGGCGGGGCGCGAGATGATCCTTCTACCCGTACTTGTGGGCCCTCACGCTCCTGCTCTTCCTGCTGCTGCTGCTGCTTCTGCTCGTAGTCGGTCGAGAGCGCCCAAAAGGTACACGTCGTGATACTATTCTGGCCGCTAGCTATTAGCTGTAGGGGTCCCAAAGGTCTATTAATACCAGCCATTCTCTTTATGGATGTATGGTATACATACCCGGTATGTCGCCTGTACATGTGCTATTACTTTTAGCAGTGCAAAAAAAGTACCAGGTATGCACGTTTAATATTCATAATGTCAACTATTACCTGGTACTAACATTAGTATTAATACCTCCAGCGCAGTTTACAGTTTACCCATTCTGGGTGGCAGTACAACAGCAGTAGTATCGAAGTATTAACCGGTACTACTGTCTATTTGCATTACACGGTACCTGGTATTTTTTTCCCCGTCCCATATATCAGATTCGTCCTTCTAGTGGGAACTCAGATCCAGGGGGTATACAGCACAAGCAGACTCTCTCCCCCCCCCCTCCCCCCTCGATGGTCTATGGTCATACGACTACGGCCATGCATGAGATCGAGTACATCTCTCCTCCCCCTACTGACGCTCCTCCTGTCCGCACGGCTCGTGCCTTCCGTTTTTTTTTTCTTAATGCCGCAAGACGGAAAAGCTACTGAGATGCCTTTCTTCCTTCCTTGAGTGGCGTCTACCTACTACGGGGGACCATAGTTAATAGGACCAAATATTATTAGTAAAAATGGTTACATATATAGGTTTTTATGTATGACATAGGTCCTATTAACTATGGTCCCCCGTAATACTATTAATATTAATACTCTGTACCTACAGCAGTACCTCCGCCAACCGCCGTACACCAATACCCAGCTGCTAATATCCGTGAAATGTGGAGACATATATACAGCATGACAATACGTATATGTACGACGGAAGAGCCGAATGTTGCCGTCGTCATATCAGCCGCGATTGACCGATCACTGGTGGTCAAAACTGCTGTGAAGAGTGAATGAAGAGTGAAAAGAGGAGCAGAAGAGGGCACGCCACCAAGGACGGGCTTCATTCATCCACCTCGGTTCGATTCAGTTCCGTTCCGTTCGGTTCGGCTCGGCTCGGCTCGGCTCGGCTCGGTGCGGTTACTGCGGTTCGGCTCGGGGCGCAGGGGGTGATAACAATAGTGATAGATACGCCGGGACGAAGTCACCCAATGCAAGAAGAGAAGAAGAGAAAAAAAAGAAGCGTACATATATAGCAAAAAAAAAACGTCGTCTCTTGAACAGAAATGCGTACCAGGTACAGCAAACAGCAGTAGTACCAGGTAGTTGTTAAAGTATACCAGGTACCAAGTACCATAATACCGGTATATATTTATTTTTGCTATGCCTGGTACTGCGGTTCGTTGTCGTAAATAGGTTACTTTTACCGGTTCGTATTGTTGTAGCTACCACACCCACCGCGCTTACCAACACCGACGCTTGGCATCTAACTTGCTGGTGTACCGAAACCGCTGGCATTGTGTGTACCTGGTGTGTATGATATACTACGGTCATTGAGGGGCCATCATTCCATCGATCGCCGCACGAACCCCAGAGCCGCCATGCCATGGACTGGCATCATTCGTCTCGGAGATCGGAACGATATCCGGTTCCGATGATACGATACGGGCCTTGAAAAACTCTTATTATCCGATTAAAAAAAAACGATGCTTTCCGGGTCAGATCGGATCGGATCGATGAAAATTCCGAATACGATAAACGATATGTGAGGCGGAAATAGGGAAACAAAGGTCACATCCTGCGGACCAACGCCCAGACGGGAAGGGTGACTCGTGTACTGAGCCAAGCTGGGGAGACTGTGAGGGGTTTTAGTGGGTTTAACTTCTACACTACCTGAGTCGGGAGAGATAATATTATCTAGACTCAGGTGCCTACATCCTCGGAGTAAACCACACTTTAATGACGGCCACAGACAGGCCCGACCAAGGTGGAAGAAACGAACCGGGTTCGAACCGGTACACGAAAACTTGAGAAATAAGTGTGGACAGGGGTTTCCTCTCGCTCTCCGGGGCAGAAAAAAAAAGAAAAAAAGGTCACATCGTGGTACGACTGCCGTGAAGTGTACCTGCACAGGCAACTAACTTATTGTCGTCTGACACCTCACGTCGAATTACGAAATGTTCACCATGCTGGACACTCTCAACGCTCAACAGGGGAGAGGGAGCAGACATGAGTACAGCGACACCCCCTCCCCTCTACGTACATACCAGGTAGAAAAAAAATGTTTTTTTGCTATCGGATATCGGGACACGTATTTTTCGATTAGGATGATCGATACGCACGGTTTCCGATTTATCATTTATCGGAACTTCCGATACGATGTCTCAGCATCAGGTATCATATGATATCATAATTTAACAACACTTCGTATTAATAAAGCTTTTGGACGACGACGATGATGGGCCGGCGGATGGAAAGAGGACTGAAACAGAGCGTCCACAGATAGATGTACGACGTGCATCACATGATACATTGTAGGTACGTACCACCCAGGGCCAAGAACGCCGATAAGGGGAGCGGGGGGGGCAGCCGTACTGATACAGCTAGCTGTCGACGAAAGGATGTAGAAACGACATGAAAGATCGGGTGGCAAAGGTATCGGTTGATTTCTACAGCAGAACATTTTTTGGTGTTTTCTTGTTGGCTTGTTCAATGGGGGGCGGGGGGCGACAGCGGAGGTACTGACACTTGACACCGCTATCGACGAGAGTATAGCAGGAAGAAGACGGCAGAGGGAGGGTGCGGCAAGGTTCCGGGGGTGTTTATAGCGGAGACGCGAGCCCATGTTACTCTCTCACCCACCGCCTTGAGTGCGTTTGTTTTCTATTTTTTTTTTCTTCTCTTTTCTCTCTCTTTTTTTCCAATTCTTGCTTGTTTCTCTCTTTGTTTGACCCCCCCCCCCCTTCCCCCCCCCCCCCCCACGTCCTTTTGCCGGTGTCTTCCTCTCCTTCGCGTGTTGTTTCGTCCGTGCGACAGAAATTCAGCACTTTTCCACGTGTTCCTCTCGAACAACGCACTCTTTTCTGCCATCGATGCTGTAGCAGCCTTTCTGATCCCCTTGCATCACTTACTTGTGTTCTGTTTCGTTCCAGAATTTATTTTGGTGTTATCCATTGCCTTTTTGTTCTTATTTTCTGGTTTAGAAGCTCGTGCTGCTGCGTTGTTGTGTTCTCGTACCCGGTACGTCGGCATCGCTCGCTATTTAGGGTTAGGGTTAGGGTTAAGGTGCGATTCTTTAGTTTTGTGTCGCTTCCTCTGTCTCACAAGCAGTAGACTACTGTGACCACGTAAGTACCATCTGCACGGACACTGGGTGCACTGATAATGTAGTTGGGAAGTAAAGGGGCGGTTCAAAAGGAAAAGGCGACAAACACGCATTATTAGGGAGAAACAGGACGGACACTGGGTGTACTGATCTGTCGTTGGGTAACGAATATACGAGGAGAGAACGGTTCAATGTGGAGACAGCACGCAAGACACAGATCGCACAAAAGCAACTCGCATTTTCCTGTCTTTTTCGGGTTATTTTTCCACGTTGTTTGTTCATACTTCTTGTCCTTGGATACACTGACAACAGAGATGGGTTCTGCTGATTAATAATAATGCCCTGCAGATTATTATAGTAATAGTTGGGCCTTTAAAATTGGTGGTGTATTGCGTTTTTGGTGCATGATATATGTTCCATTCAGGGTCCCCAGACCACCTGTCTAACGTTAATCGTCTCCTGCCACCACAGGCGCTGGGGGGGGGGGGGGGTAGGAATTGAGTCACCGTGCGAGAACAAGTCGAAACACTTCGGGAGCAAAGGTTGGACCGTACCAGGTACCAGGTATGATATACTGCCGTCAAAGCATCATATTTTCCTTGACGGCGGGCTCGTTCGGGATCAATTAATAAAAACAATGGAGTGCATATATATAGAACAAAAACAACGTACCTGGTACGTACGAGTGCATAATAAAAGTATTATAGTATAACTTCTTGAATGAATAAAACTACTGTTAACGACAGCAGCAGCAATAAACAGGCAATATGATGATGCCAACAGACACTTGGAGGAAGAAAGAAAGCCTCGCACCGCGGCACACCAGAAACACGCCGGATCGCGGACGCCATGAAGTATATGCGGGCGGTACAGATGCACAGCAGGATGCCCCACCTACCGGTATCAATGACCTTATTAATAGTAGTACATGTCATGTATAATTTTGTATAAATACTTCGTTTCGAAAGACTCAAATTGGGTATACCAGGTACGTACGTAGGTAACCGCAAGCTGTAACCGAGGAAGCATCAGGTGTCATTTTTTTCACGAAATACTATACAATGGTGCTGCTGTCTGTGTAGCCACCTCTAACAGGTAAACGAAAAGTGTCAGACGAACGAACAATACACTATGAACACCTGATACTGCTGTACTACTGCTACAGATGAAGTCGTACGAGTGATAATGTACCTTTTCCTCCGCCGATTCTGCCGCGTCCGCTGCCCCTGCCCCGTCCTCCTCCAAAGCATCCTTCATATCGACCATGCTAAGAGCACCGACCCCTTCCTTCCCCTCCCCCCCCACGCCCCCCTTCTCCTCCTCCCCGTCCTCCTCCCCTCCCCCACCAGCCACCGCCGTCGCCGCTCCTGCCCCCGCCACCGCTCCTACCGTTGAACCCTCGGCGAGGTCTTTGGCTGGCACCATCCCCGGTGTTACCGCTGCTGCCGCTGTCGCTGCCGTCGGTGCTGCTGCTGGTGCTGCTGCTGTTGCTGCTGTTGTTGAATCTGAGCCAAGCGCGGCGACTCCCCCGACGTCCGACTCCAACAATTCAGGATGATCGCCGCTAGCCCCCCCAGCCTGAGGTGGGGCGGCTGTGTCGGCGGGTGTGGTGGATTCGGCGGGTGGAGCCATCGCGGGGGCCGCGGCGAAGGTTGACGAAGCCGGAGACGACGATGGCTGGAGTTTTCGGTTGTTCATGCGGGGGTTGATGACGATAACGATGTGTAACAGCCGCGCCGGGGCGAGGGTCGAGAGGGTGGGAGACGGGAGACACGGCACAAGGCACGAGACAGGGAAATATGAGATGAGATAAGAGAAGAGAAGAGAAACAAATAGGCCAATATACATACCAGGTACCTGGTATCATATACCAGGTATCCGGTGGTAGTATAAGGATTAAAAAGAGAAAGAGAGAGAGAGAGTCAAGTCTTGCAAGAGAGGAAGAACAAAACACAACATAAACGACAATGGGTGGACTAGTCGCTCGTGGTCCAACAATTAATAACTGCGGCCCGACAGCGCAACGAAAAAACGAGCGAACAACGATGATAAGCGCAATCCTACAGAACGGAAGGTACCATATTATTATAGGAAGAGTGGTATTGATAGTAGTACTAGCACTAGTATTAATAGTAGGGGAAGGGGAGGGTCTGTGCGATCTTCGTACTTGCTGCGCTGGTGATCTCTCTTCTGATCTTTGACCTAGCCTACCCATGGTACCTACCTGCTGTTTGCACCGAAGTTGGTAGATAGAGGCTACCGCTAGGTGGCAATCGTGGTCGTCGTTTATCATGTGGTGAGTGACATACTTAAGCCTTGGTGTTCTGTTCTGTTGAGAGGTGGCGAGTTGAGAGGAGTGTAAAAAGTGACCCGTACGGTGGTTTGATTCGAAATAAGAAATAGATTGGTGAAACGATGCATGCCTGCCGTCGCGTCAAATGGTGCCGGATGGGAACGGGCGCAGAACGGGACTGACTCCAGCAAACAGCAAGCAGCAAGAAGGAGGCTGAGAGGTTGGAACGCGACAGACAACAGACAGGATGATGTCACGTGCTCATAACATCTAAATAATCTACCTGGTATAATGACTTGAGTTACTCTGTAATGTGATAATAAAAAAAAACAGGACACTATCAATTATAATTCATAAGTCCCACCCCCGAGGCACACGGCATGTAATGTTATATGAAAAATATCGTTCTATACCTATCAATACTTACTGTAAGTATGTTGTAATTATTACCTCGCACCTGGCATATCACTGAGTACGTAAATCTAAAATATGGACATGTACCAGACAATATTATAGAGTACGTAAATCTAAAAAATGTATCAGACAATATTATGATATGATACATATATAGTGCAAACAAAGGCACTATTAATAGTTACAGAACGAGAAAAAAAAACACATCCATCCTTGGTGTACATTATTTTGCTTAACCCTTTTAGGACCGCAGTCTCGTTTCGGGGAATAAATTACTTAGAATTTGACTGGTTTGCCCCGAAAACGGGACTACGGTTCCAAAGGGGTTATAAAGGTAGTGCAGAGATACAAGCTGGTTCTCGTTTGACGCGCCGCTCTGCGTGCGCGGGCTCTTTGTTTCAAGTGTTGAAGTGCTCTCGGCCACTTTTCGGCTCAACATCTAGCGGCCGGCCCGGGCCAAACTAAAGTTACCGGTGGGCGGCTGCGGCGTGGGTCGCAGGGCAAGGTGCAACGTGCAGAGGGAGGGGACACACGATCGGTACCGGTGTGTATGTATCGTTCTCAACAGTTAACAATCCCCCTATCCCCGTCCCGAATAAATATACCGGCATATAATACTGCTGTAAAATGACGGCCTAAATGATCTCGGGCTTCGCTCATCATCTCCTTGCATACCCTACCATTTTGGACTCATGATACGATCTCTATGGCAATACGATCTCTATGGCAATCTCCTTTTGCATCTCTCTCCTGTCTGTGCCCATCATACGTATTCATATATACGCGGTCTATACACTATACACCCCCCCCTACCCGGCTGAAAACATCGAAATAAAGCAACACAACGTAACAGAATTACAAAAACAACGAAAAAGTCGTGACAGGTCTGACAAATACGGCACTTTCTTTCGGGACGACGGACCTTAGAGCTTCGACATTACCAAGAAATGCTCTGTGAAAGTCTGGCACGGGTAAAACTCCTGGGAGCAGTTGCATCGCAACAAAAATAAAAGTTCCACGCCGTATACTTGTACCAGGTACGAGTGAGTAATGATATTACGAATGCACTCGCACACTGCAGCAGTTCCACGCCGTATCCCCGTATAAGGAATGCACTCGCACACTTCACGCAAACTCTCGTGCATACATGCAAAAAATTACCGGTAGAATGCGTGCAAGGCTGTTAATATTAATAGTGAGAGGACCTGTTGTACTTGCTACGTACAGCCATACTGCTGTACGTACTTGTACCCTTTATCTACTACCAGGTACCTGGTACCTGGTACAGCAAGCAGTATTAATAGTATAAAGAACCTATTAATAGTACCAGTTCATGATAATATCTGGCTACAATATACTCCGAGTACAGCAGTATGGGCTGTAGGTCAAACAAAACCACCACGATGCATTTTGTACAACCATGCCTACTCCTTATACATACATACCTCTTCCGGTGCCGACACCGCCTCGACGCGCGGGCGGACAGGCAACGGAGTAGGCGTTTTTCCGTTGGGGGCGGGTTTGAGGCCTTTGCTCACCGTCGCGGGGACCGACATGTTCTTCTGTGCCAGAGGACATTAGGAGTTGGCCAGACAAAGCAGCAGCGCATGACAAAAAGCGCACATAGAAAGAGAAGGGATGGGGGGGAGGAAGGAAAGAAGAGAGAGGGAGGGAGGAAGGGAGGAAGGAACGAAGCTCGAGATCATTATTGACGCGTTGGCTCACATGAACAAACGCACATCAGCGTACACTACATACATACATACGTACGTTTACGTACGTACGTACCGGTAGTAGGAAGCGGAGGCGAAAATTCTAACCGAAGCGAAACGAGGCAAAAACCGACGAAGGGAGGGAAGGGGGAAGGGCGTGTTTTTGTGTATTTCGTTCACGTACGATGTATTAATAATACAACTGCACCAACGTTTTGGGCGTATACGTGAAACACTGAAATACTGCCAGTACCAGAGGTAGGGATTACTACTGGACGAAGAGTGGATGCTCTTTTGGAGGGGGGGGGGGGGGATTTTTTTTCTGTTTCTTCTGTCTTTTGTCTCCTGTCGCCTGCTACAGCAAACGAATGAATCCGTTCTTCGGACAACTACGCACGTCTAACATGTACCAGGTACGTGTACGTGGATATTACCAGGGACCTGGTACGCACGTACTATTATTGTAGATAACAGTACTTGGTTACAGCATCGGCCCGCCAACAAGAAACGCCTAAGCTCAGCAAGCCATGTATGGTATTCTTACTCATTAAATTTGAAGAAAAAAAAAACACTAGTTGAGCTGTGAGATCCGAGAATTTCGTCGAAACTCATCAATTTGCAAGTTGTGCATGATACTCATTGTGACAGCAACCTTGTTTGACCTTGAGCACAGACTGTTACTTCGATGTATAAAGGATTTGGAGTACCGCTCGTTGCCGAGCGCATTTTCAAATTTCTTAGCGTCCGCCAGAAAGTGAGTATTTTGTTCTTATTATACCGGTATTAATAGGCTCTTTCTTGTTGTCGGCCTATACCGTACCTGGCATTACCAACACGTAAAATATGTTACATATCATTGACCAATCCACGCACCACACAAACATGTACACCGCAAAAATATAAGCTCCACGTTTTTTACAGAATATTAATATTATCTGCTACTACGTAAAAATCGAGTATTATTCGTCGGCGTGTTGTTGTGTTGTTGCGTGCACCGACAATAAACGATAATGCGATAACAACGATAATAATAATTATGCTGATAATGAAAATAATAATAATGATACACTATTTTGTGACAAGAATTACCCTGGGCCGGGAAATCGATCGATCTTCTACCCCTCCCTGTAGCTCAGTAGTAGGTAAATCCTTCACATGATACTATTAATAATAATAACAATATTAATAGTAACAATAGGAGGAGCACGACGAGAACTTACGACCGATTGCTGTTTGGCGTTGAAATAAAGATGATGGTACACGCCAGCAGGGGCAGCGGAGGAAGGCATAACACAAAAGCAACATATTTAATACCAGGTACCAGGTATACATACATTCCAGTACACACGGTGCGTATTATACACATAATGTGAAGGTAATGCAGACATGCATGTATAAGCTGGAAAGAGACGCAGGGATTCCATGCTGGGTAGGGCACGCTGCTTGTAGATCACGATCTTCTTGTTATTGTTGCCGCACAGCAGACAGCAGTACATATAATTATTGACATGCGCGACCTGTCAATGCTTCTCGCTCGAAGGCTGCTCCGCTTGGCTGCTTATGCGCTGCTGCTGCTGCTTCCTTGTACGGCAAGATAATCACCAATTCAAATATACGAGGACGAGTGCTATTTTAATGAGGCATGTCCGACGAAGTCGGGCGATCAAAACCATTTTTTTCTTGTTTTTTTTTTTTTGCCTGTAGGCAAAAAAGCCTCGTCATACCGGGGTGCGTACAGGCTTCCGATGTCTACGTACGTACCAGGTAGTAATCACCGTCTGTCTGTCTGTGTATTATTGTCTGTCGGCGGTCTGTATCACTGCTCTCGAGAGCTCTACGGCACCGAGAGCGACAAAGCCGGGATCTATAGAAGTGTGCACGCCTGAGCTAACTCGTATATAGGGCTTGTGTTATGGTACTGCTCCGAATGAGACTGAAACCCGGTAATTACCGGGGTTCAGGCATTGGGATCGCATTTGTAGTGCTTGGGGGGCGTATCCTACGTGGAAAACCTGGGGTTTTCCAAGCGAGGAACGAGCTTAGCTCTCAGTCTCTCATGGTGCACGCATGGAAGATAGTTGCTCTTCTTCCATCTCTAAGCAAACAACACACGTGAGTGCTAGTGTGTACCGACTTATAAAATAGGCAAACCTGTCCAGGGGTACAAAGTGTCCCGACCTTGGACTTGACACGTGGCGTCGTCGACAGGACATGGGTCGCTGGTCGCGAGTTCGAATCTCCGTCCATCAAGAAAGCGCTTAATAAAAGAGAAGTGAATTCCCATAAAACACTCTTCCTGCGTCCCCAGAGATAGTGAAGAGCTGTGGAATAGGCACGTACGACCCCATACGAAGACCAACGACCCCGCTGTTCCGAAGGGGGGGAGAGTATCATAAGGCTTAGATCAGGTAGGCGGTTGGATAACCTTTTACCAATAGCCCAACGGACTAAGACCTTAACAATGGCGTCGTCGGCAGGTCCTACCGATTTTCCCCCACGCTAGGGAGCTGGGGGCGATCTGGATAACATTGGCAACACCTACTGGGGAACAGGACCGTCTCGCTTTATGTGATTAACATTGCGCTTTTCCGTAGACACTTTCTCGCCCTACCCACTTTGCGGGTGGCATGGCGATGGCTTTCGTCGACGATTTATTCCTGCCCCTTGACGCTAGGCCTTCTAGTGGGGTAACGATTACCCACGTTTCGGCGACCGTCACGCAATGGCGTGCATCCATCGCATAGTAGCGCGCACCTAGTTCCCTCCATTTTTTTTACGTACCTTGCCAGCTTCGTTACCTTGCCGTTCAGAGGTGTGGGAGCGGGTTTTGATGAGCCGCATCTTCGATTCACCTTCTAGCTCGTGGATCGTGGAATCGGGGTTTCCACGAATTTCCCATAATTATGCGTGTACGGCTCATCATCAGAGTGGGCTAGTCTTATGGTACTGTTTTCAATGAGGCTGAAAGCCCGGTAATTACCTGGGTTCAGGTATTGGGATCGTATTTGTGGTACTTGGGAGGCGGACCAAAGATATGGAAAACCAGGGGTTTCCCCAGCGAGGCACGAGCTTGGCTCTAAGTCTCTCGTTGTGCACGAAAGGGAAAAACTGCTCTTCTTCTGTCTCTTAACCCTTTTAGAACCGCAGTCCCGTTTTGGGGACAAACCAGTCAAATTTCAAATAGTTTGTCCCCAAAACGGGGCTGCGGTTCTAAAGGGGTTAAGCAAACCACACACGTGAGTACCAACGAGTATATACCGACTTCATAGGCAAACCTGTCCAGGGATACAATTTGTCCCGACCTTGAACTTAACACTTGTTTCGTCGTACGAGTACGCCATCTGGAGTTGGCCGCCTTTGCTGCCATTCCGTAATTTTGGAGGTGTGTTTTGAATTGAGTGCGGCAGGGTTTGGCGGGGGGGCGGGGGGTGTCGTTTTTTCCTCGAACGTACACGGCTATGAGGCCACCTTGCCTCATTCACCTCTCTGCTCGTATTGAGGCCGTTTTATGGCTGAAGGCTAAAACGTTATATATACGGGGGTGCGCACAGGCTTCCATTGTTGAAAGAGTATGTCGGTTTCTTTGTGTACTACCACTAACATTTGTCTCGTTGTAAGGCTTAGATTGGGTAGGTACTTCGTTGAGGTACGTCGCTCAACGGACTGTGACCTTAACAAACGGCGTCATCGGCAGGACATGGGTCGCTGGTCGTGAGTTCGTCGACCATCCACCATGAAAAACGTTTGTACAGAAAAGTGAATTTCCTCACGTCAAAAATCTGAAAAGTACTTCTGGATCCCCAGTTGGATCCGCGTTATGGGGACACGCGTTGCTCGACCCGTATATCCGGTCCGTTCCAGGGGGGGAAAGAGTGTTACAAGTTGTACGGCTTGATTTGAGTAGTAGGCGATTGATTAATTTTTACGATTATGTAACCCAACGGACTGAGAGCTCAACAGTACTGTCTGTCGGCGGCCTATATCACTGATTGCGAGAGCTATATATACGGGACCAACTTCCACAAACCCGGGATCCATACTCGTACGAAGAAGCGTGCGTGTCAGAGGTAACTCATGGGGCCTGTTTGGTCGCACGCCGGCTCGAGGTGGTCGTGGTCGCCGGGCTGCTGTGGTTCTGGTGGCGGTATATTTTGAGTGCGGCGGTATTTGCTCGGGGGGGGGGGGGAGGGCCGTATTTTTTTCTTCGAACGCACACGATCTGCAGCACGTATGTTGCCGCCTTGCCTCATTTACCTCTCACCTGCACTGTAGTACCACGGGTTATGTACTTGGTAGTCTACTGTAGAGCTACAATTACGAGCGAACGCGAGTTTTCTAATTCACCCCGCGCCAACTTTTTCAGGAACCCGCTTAGAAATAAATCGCTGCGTCCTATTGTACGATTGCACTAGATTTCCGTCCGTCCGACCGACCGCCATTTCAAATATCAAGACAAAGAAATCAGGATCGGCGACTCATTTCTTCGACCCCTGAGGATCGATCTGCTTTCCAAAAAAAAGAAGAAAAGAGATGTGAAGCCTGACTTGCAGCTCTGTCCTCTGCCCACCATTCACCAAGGCACACATGTTGACGAAATATAAAATATCCTACTGCGCGGGTTCCTAGCGGCAGCTATATACACTATTGGTACTTTCTGTATACAAGCACGAGCATACGCCGTCAGTAGTACCGGCTTACAAGTAAGAAATAACCTATTCATAGTGAGAGCATAAGACTCACGTTGTGGGGGACGCCACGCAAGAAAATTGGATCAAGAAATCGTGCTCAGCATCGAGAGCTACACTACTACTACTGCTGTAAATCCTCCTGGTATAGAATAGTCCATTATCGAGGCTGTTCAAGGGTGTGGTGGTGTCCCAAGAAAGGGACACGCAATAAGTCTGACTCAGATTACCGTCACAAGAGCGTTCGGTTGGCACAGGGAGGGATGCGATTGTTTTTCGGCGCTCGGTTTCTCTATATCGGTTATATACGGGTGCTCAAAGTCGGGCACTATATTCTCGGAAGGCTCTCGACCAGATATTTCCGAAAACGCCTTGTTCGAGATTGGCAAACCTTCCGGTGTTGGAAAAATCGAGTTTTTTTTTCTGAAAAACGATCGCAATACCCCTGTGCGAACTCAACGCCTCTTTACGCTAGGTGCTCCTTGTTGACGGGCTCATACTACAACTACTACCACTGCTGTACGTAAACAGTCAGTTGATGTACAGTACGTGTACAGTACAGTAGTAGTGGTGTACAGCTACATACCCATTCTCAGACCACCCGCCTTTAGTGGAGAAAAGACCAACCAGGTGAATTGGCTTGCCAGGAGAAAAAAATACTTTGCACCATTGATAACACATTGTAGAAAAATATGAGACGGTTTTTTATATATAGGGAAAATACGAAAATACCTGGTTTGTTTTTTTTTCACGACGGCGTAGTTATCTACAGCAGTATCTATGATACCAGGTACGATATAATATGAAAAAAAACATACCAGGTACCAGGTACTATTAATATAAATATTAATAGTAATTGCTTGTTGTACCAGGTACCAGGTACCTGATAAAAAATTAATGCTCAAGTAAAAAAGATGTCTGTATACCAGGTGCATTTTCATATAAATGTAGTCGTACTTCTGTATAGCTGCTGTGGCAACGACGTATCCGACCAGAAAAATCGGAATGCATTTTTTTCTCCAGTCAAACTTCAGTTCAGTCAGATGTATACGAGTGAATACTGGTATAATGTACCAGAGGTATCATACCTGGTGCCTGGTATCGTATGTGGTACTGGTAGGAAACGACTGGTACAACGCCAGCAGCATTGAGTCGTAGGTACAGCAGTAACAAAACGCTACAGCAGGCTATACATACAAATAGCATTGGGCATTAATACTATTATAATACTGCTGTGCTGCAGTTTGCGTGTATGTACTCCTCCGTGCCTTGTACACGGAGTTTTATGTGTGTATCTACAGCCTACGCAGTCTTACACACCAGAGGGACGCTTCGAGAGCAGTTTTCAGAAGAACAACAAGCGCAAGGCCATTATACCACTAATCATTCATAATTTATAGTACGAGCACAAGGAACCAGGGAGAGGAAAAAGGCCAAGAAACGGCAGCTCGCCCGTTTCGTCGAATTCTTTCTTCGCCCCCCCCCCGTTATCGCCCCGTGATCGCTGTATTACACACATACTGTTTGTAGAGTACGGTTTGAGTATGCATGCCCATAAAAGAGTCTATCGCTCGCTCGCTCGCTGCTTCGTTCTGGCGGTGCGTGCTGCGTCGCACCGCACGCATTCATCCATACCTCTTCCTTGTCCTGCGCAGGTAGGTCCGTTCCAGTAACAACAACGACGTCGGCTACGAGCGATGGCGGCGCAGTAACGGCGGCGGCGGTGGTGGTGGTGGTGGAGGTGGTGGTGGTGGTGGTGGTGCTGGTGTCATCCGATGATGGTGGTGCTTCTGGCGAGCTTCCCATCGGCGGCTGAGAAGGAGGCGAAGAAGAAGATGAAGAAGAAGACGAGGCCGGCGTGTCCACTAAAGACATGCTTGTCTATGATATAATACTCTCCCCGTCGAAAGGCAGCGCACCCGCAACTGCCGCTGCTGTAGCTGTAGCTGTAGCTGTGGCTGTCGGTCTCGTGCTGCAAGGCCAAACGTTGAAGGGCACACCGCAGACGAGAAAGCGTGCGACAACGAGATGATGTGTACGTACAAGAGATGAGAGATCAATTTTGATACGATACGTCAACCATGAACCAACGGTTCCACAACAACACAGCTAAAAGACGGACGCCAAACCGAAGCCTCCAGTGAGAGCGGGACGAAGGCCGTGCTCGGCCTATGTAAACTCCATAACTCCCGCCCCCCCCCCCCAGCCGTCCGGCCTCGACTAGCCTAGCTGTCCTGTGTGCTATGCTGCCCGATATACGCCTAGGCTGAGCTCTTCTCGCTTGTCTCTAATTTGGCCGCTCCGAATCAAAAGCAAAATACGAGCTCGTGTCGTCCGATTGGTCTCTATATTAAAAATAGTATAATAACAAGTTACTTGCATCCGGAACTCAAATCAAGAAATATTATAGGATGATGATGTATCATCATCAACAACAACGACAGCGACAACAATCATTCGGCTGGTTTCTTTCCGCAGCCCGCTTCTTCACCGGGCACTGCGCCGCTCTGTCTGCGACGTCCCACGGGAGGGGAGGGAGTCCACCAGGCGTTGCTGTGCGCGTGGCGTGGCTTGGGCGCATCAGCGGGCGCGAGCAGAGAACATTGAAGAAACGCGTCGGACACGCGTGACTCGACACCTCACCGCTCCTGTTTGGCACGTACTCACTCGTATTATGTACGAAGCACACGCATCAACTGCGACTACGTTGAAACACTTCCTTCGATGTGTGTTCATCGACCCAAAAGAGGGGGAGACGACTTGCTCGCGCTGCATCATCAAACGAATCCCAGGGAGCTCCCACTACTACCATAGTAGCTACTGATCACCTCTCAGGTTGATGTGAAGCGTTCCTCCTGCCTCTGGAAAGGACAGCCAGCTCCAACCTCTTCTTTTAGCCTGTCTTCTGTAGTGAGGTGGGGCCCAGTGGGACCGACCGAGCTCAAAACAATAAATAGAAAAGGGATAGAAAACACGTGGAAAAGAATAGAGAGAGAAGGAGCAAGAGCAGCAGCAGAGAGAGAAAAAAGGGTCGAACAGACAGCCTGCCAGCCGAGCCTCTACACGCCGATGATGTGGTCTCTCGCTTTCAGTCGCACGCCCCAATCGCTCTCCACTCTGTGACGGCTCTGTCAGTGTGCCGCGCCCTTCCCCAAGCTCGCTATCGCGGCCCTTTCCTCCCTTCGACTCTTCGATCGCTGGGCTGGGTTGTGACGATAGAACCTCAAAAGGCGAGTAAAAATAAAAGGTCTGCATGGAACCAAAAAGGAATTCAATTCAAGAACATTATCAGATTTAAAAACCGTTATAATCTTTAACCGGCTATATTTTCCCCCGAACTGAGCGGTGGGCACCGCCCAAGCATCACCAAGATATCGGGATTTCACACCGGAGCATACAGCATCCGCCGGATTTTGAGGTCTCACAGAGTCGGGTTTGTACCGCGACCCCTCGCCACCACGCCAAATTTGATGAGTCGGGGTAGGGAGTATAGCCAGCCTGTAGCCTGGGTATGTCGGAGATGCTGTACAGCAAAGAAAGCTTGCTGCTTGGGCTTTGGAACGTGTGGGTGGTGTGATTTCAACCAGTAGTAGCAGTAGCAGCAGCAGCAGCAGCAGTACGTAGCAGCACAATAGTAGCGGTCTATTTGGGTCTATTTGTTTGTATGTTCGTTCGTGTGTTTTCCTACATCTAAAGGATCAAAACATTATTGGTCAGCTGTTTGTATGCTCGTCCAGATCCCAGATCTCTGCGATGTGAGATATGGTATTGAAAAAAAACACAGCTTCAAAGAGTCTCATATCATCATATCAGATCCATCCATATACATACGGGGGACTGACAACAGAAGTGGTTGAAATACCATACGAGTACTCTCTTTTTCTCTCTCTCGTGTGCCGAGCCACGATAGGTCCTGGCCCGGAGAACGGAGAAGGTCACCAGAAAATAACGTGTTCGCCCATGGGAGCTGTATTACCTGGCGTGGTCCGTCGTGCTTTCGTACGAAGGAGGGGCATGCATGTACAAGAAGAACGGGCGAGAACAATAGGTAGGAGGGGTCAGGTATAAGGACTGTTGGCTTTTCGAAACCCTGTACGCAACTCATCATCGCGATTGTCTGGGCGCACGCCATTTCAACAAACAACATCATTATTTTATGTTCAACGCTCTCCCGCGCGTGTTTGCCCCCCGGCTTCTTCCATACCTGGTATATATATGCTGTATGTTGTACCAGGTATGCTCGTGTTCTTGTTACCATGCTCTAAGTTGTGTCGAATATCGAAACACACCATAGATAGATACGTACCAGGTACTCAACTGGTGGGAAGAAAGGAGAGAGGAAACAAAGAAGAACCCTAATTCATATCTATAATAATACTATTAATAATATCTATCTCCGACAACAATCTTGGGCGGTCCCCACAAAACCCACCACACACAACGATCCCAACAGCAGCAGCAGTCAATCGTCAAATTATAATTTATTGGTTGACGAAAGTCGTAACATGACGATGATGATGAGATAGATGCAGGGAGATGTGACGCTGAAAAACTGCTGTAAAAAACGCCATCATCGACAAGGGGAGAGTCATATCTTTTAGGTACAGGCAGTAGTAGTACGTACCTGCGTACCTGCCGGTTGCACCCTGCACCCGGTACCGTTTGATGTGTCCTCTCTACTCTCTACCTGGCAGGTATCACAGATCATTCACACAATGATAATATGTACTCGTAGTACGAGTGAGTCATGGCTCGGCAATATAAGTGCCGGTTGGTCTGCCGTATTCTGCATCACCGGTGTAACATGCAGTAGTAGTAGTAGTAGTAGTAGTAGTCGTAGTAGTAGTAGTAGTAGTAGTAGTAGTAGTAGTAGTACGAGTTATTAATAATAGTAACATAGGTAGCGTCCGTTTTGGGAGTATATACTCGACGGCCAGGCTATCTACAACAGTATCTATCTACTACCTGGGTACAACGACAAAAAACAGTTTTAATTGTCAAGGCGGGTAGTGGGGGACGGTTTTTTTCGGCGTTATCGACACGAAACGACGAGTGAGTATCTTGTACGTACCGGTATCCCTGTCGCATACGAAAGAAGGCCAACTCGTACGGGTACAGCAAACACCTGTTCTTATATGCACTCAACCTACAGCCGTTACTATTAATAGTAGTATCATTAGAGTATTAATAGTAAGTACCACATCATCTCACGGAATACACTCATTCATCGTGCTCGTACCCGTACGTGAATATATTCAGTCGACTCGATGTTATGTATTGACAAGCACACACAGAGAACATACATCATGGGCTACGAGTACGCCGGCGCTGGGTGAGTGAGAAGCAAATACATGTAGGGCTACCCTGTATGTGTACGCAGCTGTCCGGTTGTCGTCCCATGCCGGTACAGTTAGGTACAACAGCATATATATATATATATACATACATATATACTCGTACCACACACAGCTTTCCCGTCCACCCCAAGAAACCAAGGAGGGTCGTGGGGATCCATTTACCTTTCTCGGATCTCTCGTAGAATCTTGACTTCGTACAACACTACTACGACTACTACTACTACTACTACTACTACTGCAGCACTGCTGTCGTCTCTGAGTGTTACCTTGATAGGGACGCGTCTACGAGCAGATACAGGCTGTGCGTAGAAACGCGAGCTGGGCGTTCTCTAAGTAAGTTCACCTACCGACTGTAGACTACAATACGAACGATTCGCCACGGTATGCTTCTTTTATTTCCTTGCTTTGAACTCGTAAATGCACCGCTGTTTGTTGTTGCACTGCTTTAGACAATATGTGCTGGGAACCGATGAGAGGACCCCAAAAAAAGGTGCAAGAAGAAGAACGCGTGCGTACATAGATACAGTGTCGCCCCCCTCGTGTGCTATGATGCTTCTTTGTTGTATATGAATACCCTACAATAATACACTGTAAAAAAGTAGGTAATAGATACCTGGTGTATATACTTCGAAGCAGTTGATAGAGTTGTTGCTGTATCATTCCCCACAACAGCGTAAATACTCTCACACCGTGTGCATCTCATCATCACGCTCATACAAATATATTCTAACTTGCAAAAAAAAAAGAAAAGAAGATACGTACGGACACCAACCAGGGTCATCGTGTTCATACTGCATACCGGTACGAGTATGTACGTAAAAATAAGCCAACCGTTATTTTTTACCGTTTTCGCTATATCATACACAAACGTGCTAACGGTAACGGTGACATAACAGGCACGATGAAAAGGACTACTGCTCCATCGAGTTTGCCGAGGGCAGCTCGCCACAGGCCCCCTCGTCGGGCGAATCGGAGACAGTAGAAGGAGAGGGCGAGGTCGCCGCCGAGCCTAACATCTTGACTGAGGATGCCGACATCTGCACACGAAAGGGCCCGGATGTGTTGCTCAATATCCACAGCCAGCTTGACCTTGCCAGCCTCCAGCAGGTATAATACCTGGTATATATATATTATGCATCATGCAACACGCGTAATGACTGGGGCTTGCGTATACTGTGCGAGGTAGTACGTAGGCCCAGAAGTTTTCAACAGGCACCAGGAATTATAGTACCAGGTAGTCTGCACCAGTGCATGCACAGACGAGTCCTCCTCGCGCTTCTGTAATTCTGAAGGTGTACTCATTCGTGGACTTTTTCGCCGGACCCCAACGTGTAAAATACCGCTCTCTCTGCCGATCTGAGTGCTTCGTGTACTTCACAATGACACTTGTAAGTAAATAATAGTATCAAAGCTATTTACAACGAACGCCCGCTGTATACGCAGTCCAGAATACTGTAGCCAATGTATGCCTCACATTAATCGTGAGTTTTACCAATTGTTGGTCGATACACGACTAACTGTCAGTATCGACTTTTCAGGCTCAGAGGATATTGATATTAGACGAACGTCTGAAGCGCGCGTGTACGCTGATTGATGCTGACTCGACATACTATATATTCTTCCGTGAGGCATTCCACCTACTCCCTCCCATGGAAGCTTCCGCGGTCTCCCACTCTATGCAACACCTTACACCGTCCCAGGTAGTGTAAGATAGAGTATCCGTACATCATACCTGGTGGTATGTTTTAAGGTACGACCGCACTGGCGGGAGAATACGCTCTCGTCTTGGCTGGGTGTGGTCTCGACAACGCCCACTTATGGACCTTCCCATGCCGTTTTTCGTGCTCAAAGATGAAGAAGTTTTTCTTCGATGACAACGACCCAAGAGCACAATCTGAGCTGGACATCAAGCAATTCAGCCACGTGAGTCCGTACGGTATGAATTTAGCAGTGCATCAGCAATAATTGCCGTGCAATCAGACGGTGGCCTAAATAGAACAACGAGACAAGAACGCTCTTTTTGCCCATTCACCGACGTTTGGTCATGTTTTTTCCCCTTGAGGCGCATACGACTGATGATGGTGTCGAGAAAATGTTGGCTTGTTGTGCTCGGAGAGGTTTCGCGCTTCCCAAAACGCACGAACAAAAAAAAAATGTTCGGCTTCGTTTCTTCTTTGTTGTCCCGGCTGTTCGACCGACACGTTAGCTGTTATCTCTTACCCTGGTAGCTGTTGGCTGTCCGACACGTTAGGTACGACAAGTGAACGATATTCATCCACCCACCCATTCCATCGTGTCTAACCATCTAGTCATGTCCCGAGTTTGCCTGTCATCTCTCAGCGTCACACACGCCTTTAATTTGCCGCGCCGGCGCGTGGGACGTAGAAGTTGGACGGGAGACAATGTAACGGGGTAATTATCGTAGTTCGCCACATATTACACCGAGAAAATACGACATTATCATCTCTACTTCCCTGGCGCGAACATCTCGTACGCTATATTTATGTACGATTGTAGTACGTACTCGGAGGGTGTTATTGCTGACTAATGGTCTTACCGAGCTGGCACACATGCGCATAAGCTGTATCCTACTGCTGTAGGCACAGGCACCACCAGTGGTGGAACTTCCTATCTAGTCGCCCTCCGCCAAGCAACGAACAATGCGGTGTCACGGTGTGTGAATCGCACTTTATCACCTAGAATTTTCGGACTATTTACTACACGGTGGTATTTCTTTTTGTGTGTACCTTCGTGTACAGGTCGGTTTGTACGCACCAAGGAGGCAATGATGGCCCCGACGCACAGTACAGGCACCACACCCTCCGAAAATATTTTTCAGGCGCATATATTTTTACCACGAAAACGATAACTAAGAAGGGCAAGATGGTTTTTTCGTACGTGAAACTAATATATTTTGGTTGAATTTGCGGGGGAAAATATTGGATTTTGGGATCCGTTGTACTGAACTTACTGTACTGTAGAACAGGACGCACCATTTCCCAATCAAGAAATCCAACCTCGGCCAGCAAGCCTGTTTATTGCGTCTTACTGCTGGTGGGCGTCCTTTTGAAACTGCTGTACTCACCGTTACGTACTGTTTTTGCTGTTTTTGTTGTTGTCTAATCCAACAAAACAGGCGCTTCGGTTGGTCTTACCTGATACAGAGGAGATGGTCGACGAAGACCTAGCGGTGCTATTCATGAAAATCGATGCCAACGGCAGCGGAGGCGTCGACTGGGACGAATTTACCGGCTTCCTACTGCAGGCGAGAACCGAAGAAAGAAAAAAAAAGACGCTGCTGGTGACTGACGGAACAGCCATGAGGCGGGCTTTCATTTATTGGTACATAAGCCAGGAGTACTTTTGACGGAAACATAACTTTCACCCCTTAACAGACAGCAAAAACCGCCTTGATGCCCCTCTACAGACGCCAAACTACTAGGTTCTAATGCGGAATACTCGACCCTACACCGTTGACGGTGCACGTTTTCCCTTTTGATGGGCATGTCTCCTGGCATATTCCTTCGTTCCTAGTGCTCGAAGGAGGGGTACATATGCCGTAGAACACTCGATCAACGTGGCCTGACTTTCACCTCTACGTGGCCGCTATTTTCCGCAACAGTGCACCGGCGTAGTTTGTTGTCCTGACCTCCTACCCCACCTCCCTCCCACCCATGTTTTATTCCGCACAGCCAGCACAACAAAGGTGGTATGTAGAAACCTGGCGTTGCAGAAGAAGTGATAAGTTTCTGCGCAAAATGCCGGCGATGACGTGAAACATTCGACGCCAGAAATGTTATGTGCCAAAAGCCACGACACGTTAGTACGTAACAAAACTTGACCAGCAGCACCAGCAGCACCAGCAGCAGGAGCGATGCAGTTTCCACGAAAAAAACGTCTCGATCTTTGCACGTACGGAAGAAGCTATTAATAGCATACATAGCACGAGTGGGTAAGCCCCAACGATTCGGCAGCAGCAGCAACGACGCTATCACATGGACAACAGTAAAAACTATTTTTGGTTGTTATTGCACGTTACGACAGTCGCAGAATTAATCACAGCACTTGAGGCTATAAAGTCCGGGACAGCGCGGTTCGAAACTACATTGCTAGAGCTTCAGAGAGTGAGCTGCTTGTTGCCGCGGGCGTGCAACATCCAACGGGGTCTACGTCCAGCGACTGATTTCACAGCCCATATTTATATTAGGTCCATAAACCGATCGAATGGCGTGTCCACCAAATCATGCAAAATCTAGAGGAGGCTTGGACATCTCATTTTTCCCCACGGCCGGAGAGCGCCACGTACTCTGCCCACCCTCTCTACGCAGTAGCCACCCCTCTGCCCGACGCAACACCTGGCGCGCTGTACGTGCAGGAAGAAGTATATGCAGTGCATGAGTATAGTACAAACAAAAACGCGTTTATCCCTGCGTTATCTCCGATAATTGATTCGTGCTACACCTCACACTCGTCCTCCGTCGGCGCCCACGATCGATACCTGTCAAACCTTTTACGACCCCTCGCCACCGCGGACAACACAAGGCCGAAGCTTTAGCCTGTTTCGTTTCACACACCACCCGCCGGAACAAATACTAAACATAGAGTACGTACAATAGCTCAACATCCACTACTTTGCTTCCCCCTCCCCTCCTCCGGTGCTCACGAAACAATGACAAACGAACGAAAACGCCTGCCGCGCGAGTGAAGCTGGACGAGGGCAATCGCAACATGGCCGCGGCAGCACACATGGTTGATCTGAGACCCCTATCCGGCCGGGCGCTGAGTCAGCGGAATGGGCCACGCGCGGCGCAGGCGCAACACCGAGACATGATCGACAAGGCGAGGAGGGCTTACTTACCCGCTAGGGGTGTGCGTGGGCGTGCTTCGCTACACTCGTCCACGCATATTTTCACGAACGCGCGCTGTTGGAGAGCCACATACATACGGGTCAAAAGAGATAAAAAAATGTGTCATACGCAGCTTTTAAGTGCGCACAAGTTTTAGCGCAACGAATCGATCTCACAGCTGATGCGTTTTTTTTTTTCAAATATATTTAGAAAACACGCTGGGGAGCAAAGGGGTTTAATTTCATGCTGGTTGGTATGCTCTTAAGGCGCGTGTTGATCCAACTGAGAAGGAAGGGCAGCGGATGTTTCGTAGTGGTGTGGTGCTCCCGCCGTACTTGACCGGGTGTTCGTAGAGAATGTTTTGCACACTCGTACAGTTGCGGCCCATCTCGGCGGAGACCTGCTGAAGAATCGCACGGATAGCACAAGCGTTCGGAGCAAGATGGTGTCATCTGCGGACATGAACGGTTCTCTCCATGATGGTGGAAACGGTGCATCTGGACTGATGCCGTTGCAAGACGTACTGTTCGATTACATATAATCTTGTTTGCCGCCGTTTGCGCCCGTCACTCTACTCGGGGGGGGGGGGGGGTATTGTATCGCATCTGTCGGTATATATACATAGGTGATCAACGTCGAGCGGCCGGGCTTGAGTGCTTACGTTACATGCGGCAGGGACGGGACTATCAGGTTTTGGCACAAGGGGACCTTCGCGCACCTGCGCAGCATCAGCCATCTCGACACCATCAAGACCTCGTACAACCCTCTCGTGAGGGTAAGTTTTTGACAAATCAAGGCCTTTTGGTTGTGCAGCAAGCACTATCCACTAGCCTATATAAAGCCACGTGAGTAAATGGGCCAGTGGGTACGGCTTGAGTAACCAATAAAGAGTATAGTGTCGACTTCGTTGCATCTCACCATCCATGCTGTATTGATCTCCGGAGGCCATCCTCTCGCCACAGACTCAATAAACAAATCAAGAATCTTCGAGCCTCTTTCAACCTAGAAAATGACCTCGTATGAGCTTCTAGTGGATGCAAGCGTTGACACCATCAAGACCTCGCGTGAGCCTCGGGGCATTGCTAACTGTTGAAACCATTCAGACCTCACGTGAACGTTTGGCAAAAGGTGAGCGTTGATTGACACTGTCAATAGCCCGCGTGAACTTCTGCTGTAGGTGAAAGGTAACTGCTGCCCCTCGCTTTTTATTGCGTTGCTTGTACGTATATAGCCACTGACGATCTGCGTTCTTGAGTTTTCGCTTCATCTCGCGAGAAGGTTTTAAGCCGCAGGAAGCACACACAAGGCACGTATGCAATATGATGAAAACTATTGAATGAATGAAAAAAAATGGCGAAGAACGTGAGTGTTGCCCTCGAAATAAATGAGAACAGGATCGCCTCTTCCCGACGACGGTCGCTTAGTCAACGGCACCACGAAATCGATTCCCACCCAGTGTAGAGTACGACGCTCACGCATCTCTACACGTTTCTATGAACAGCAGTGCCGCATCGCCCAGGAATCAATGGTTCCATACCCGCCCCAGATGCCGAGCATGCACGACCGTATGTGAGGTAACACCTTCACACGTACCCGGTAGGAATATTATGTTGTGTTTTTCCGCACCGCGAGCGTCGTCTCAACGCGCCTTCCCTTCCTCTCCGTAACTGCCAGCTTTGCCTGTGGGGCTCGCCGCGTCCAACCCATTAGCTTTGCCCGTGGGGCTCGCCGCATCCAACCCATTTCGGCGACGCGCCGACTATAGTCGCGGAAAGTGACTGTTCAAACAACGGCGATGTCATTCAGTGGAGAATGTGTCGAAAAGAGAAGTTAAACGCTTGTGTTTGCGCGGCGGGATCGTGCGCGTTTCGTCTCCATTGGCGCAGAAAAAAAAAGCAGCAGTTCACGTAGGAACATGTACACTTCACTAGCTACTGTACACACATATAAATCGTTAAGCAGCCCGCATCTTTTCTCTTTTTTTTTCGGCACAACAAGCGCCTCACCCAGGTCGCCGACCCGAACAAGTAAAATAGCTACGCAACTAACCTCGTGAGAGCGATTTATGTCCGCTTTTTATCAGGGGGGCAAGCACGGGGATTCGGAGCGAGGCGTGCGTAGAATCTCGTCGACACCTATTAGAAGAGCGGTGCAGTCGATGAAGAGCGCTTGGTTGTCCGACATACAGCAGGCAAGAAAACAAATCGCGTTAGTGTGTAACTCATTTCAAGCTGTTATGGGGTTCTAGCGAAAGTATCATGTGCCCTTGCTAGCTCACTTCGGCAAATTGTTTGTCGTGAGTCAGAGCGTCATAGGTCATATTCAGACACATTTATAGGTGCATTGTTCTCTAGGTTGAAGACGTAGTGCGCTGCCAAAACAAGCTACCCACGTGCTGCGCGGCGCGCGGCGTATTGTATGCGTATATATATGATGCCGAGTACAATGCGTCTGGCTTGATTATGTGGAGGAATGGTGCAGAATAATGGTCACGGTGCATGGTAGACGTCACGGTCCGCTTGCCTCACACCCCACACAGTCATCAAACACTGCTTGGTATCCTGTGCTGTCGTGCATCATACGTGCGTGACTCGAGAAGTATTCTGCAGCGCTCGAGGGCAGGAAGGGTGCGCCGCATAGCATCGCCCGTAGTTTCTCCTGCAGTAGTTTTATAGAGGGGAGGCAGCCAGTGGTCTGCTATTAGGTTCCTTCACCTCTCTGTCTGCCTCTCTCTCTCTCTCTCTCTCTCTCTCCCTCTCTCTACGCCGTCCATCCGATCGAACGCTCGCTGTCTTCCCGCGATTCCGCCGTTACGCACGCCATACCCTAACCGCATGCGCAGATGCCTCTATCCTGCAGAATCGTGGCGACCTGCCTCGACCGCACCGTTAACTTTTACGATATGCTGACGGGCGAGTTCGTGTGCCGCATTGCCGGTCTCGCCTCACCCCCCACTTGCGTCGACTGCACCCAGGTCAGTTTCTTATGGGAACCTGATCGGCTTGGTGTTAGTTGTTTCGGCGCCATTATCCTGACCTGCCACTGCATCGCCGCACAGGGTCCATTTTCAATCGTCGGAGCAAACGTTATTATACACATTGGTGGCGTTGTGTCGAGCGTGTAGAGTATCTGAAAAACATGTTTCGACATCGGGAACATCCCTTTCGAGGGGGGGGGGTGTACTCATCATCATGTATGGCCGCAGTGGTATGACCATAGACCCTCGCACCCCTACAATGCCGGGACGGAGCACGTCTGGTTTCCATCGACCAGGCAGACATTGCTTGCACCAAGCGCGAAGCGCCGTGATGTGTTGGGCGAGTCGCATGAAGGGTGAGCTGCATCCTACTAAGAAACGCTTTTGAGGTGGATGATCTTTCATATCGATGACAGCGTCAATGAATCGATTTAATTTCCGGTGTGGTCACTTCCAGAGACAGCAATGAGTTTATAACTGCCTCCTGGGTGCCTTACCATATACACACTAAGTGATACGACCATTCCCCTTGTGCGGTGTTAAGCTACTCCCCGCACAACAATGATCCAACTCGACCGCCAGCCGTGGTGACCGCAGAAAACAAAACGATACCCTGGCTGCCTAGCTCACGCAGTGAGAGGCGTGTTTCACAGCGTCGTCGCCAACCGACGCCAACCCAACCTCTCTATATACCAGGCATATAATATAGAGAGGGCGTACTCACTATCATACATGGGGGGGGGTGTACTCGATAGGAGCGATGTACTCGATATCATGCATGGCCATACTCGTATGACCATAGAACCTCGAATCCTTACAATGCCGGGACGGAGCACATCGGGTTTTCACCGACCAGGCAGACATTGCTTGCACCAAGGGCGAAGCGCCGTGAGGTGTCCGGCGAGTCGCATGAAGGGTGAGCTGCTTCCTACTAAGGACAGCTTGTGAGGCGCAATTACATATGGAGGACAGCTGCAATGAGTGAAATTAGTTTCTGGTGTAGCCACTTCCAGAGACAGCAATGGGAGTACTATGTAACTGCCTCTTGGGTGCCATACCATAAACACTACTTGATGCGATCATTCCCCTTGTGCACACTAAAGGTTCTTAACATCGCACAAATGATCTAACTCGACTACCAGCTAGCTGTGACCTACCGCCAAAAAACAAAAAAACAAAAGAAGCGTCGCCCTGGTTAAGTGTGAGCGGCATGTTTTACAGTGCCGTTGCCAACCGACGCCAACCCAATGCGTGGGGGGTGGACAATAAACTTCTTTCTCAGCATATGTATCTGGGCATATGTATCCTTACAGTCTGACAAAAAACAGCATTGCTTTCTGCGAGAAAAAAACGAACACAAAACGCTTCGACGGAGTATGGTGCGCTAAATATATAAAACATGAAACCGATATTTAGGCAAGGAAGTGGCCCTCTTCGCGAAGGTAATGGACGATGGAGCCTTTCAGTAGTGCATCACCGGTCGGCGGCGTGACGGTGCCGCAAGCGTGCCCGGGTCTATGTATCCTCATTTAGATACATCGACACCAACATCTGACGCTTCGCTCGTGGTGTGGCGGCAAGTTGCCACGACTTCCACCAAAATAATGGAAGAGGTCTAGCTTCGATGAAAGACGGGCGTTGAGACGCTATGTACAGCTCAACCATCAAGGGGGTAAGGGGGGGAGGGGGGCGAAGGGGGGGGGTGGGGTTGTTTATCGAATAGAAACGAGTGCGAGTAAGTCATTACTATCAAAACAAATCACCCATCCATATGTTCGTTTATAAAGGATAGACCACTGAGCTACTTAGTCAGCGCTGACTAAGTAGCTCAGTGGTCTATCCTTTATAAAACGAGCAAAAGAAGTACCTTTGGGCTCGATACGGCCTCCCGCCGATAACATCCTCCGGGGTTGATCAAGCCCCTAATCAGCGCCTGGTTTTTCCTTCATATTGTCCCCCTCCCTAGTCGTGAGTTCTTTTACTCAAGTGGTTCACTCCACTTCCGACCCTCTGGTCGAGTGTTCTTTTATCGTGGTTCTCTCCACCTGATTTCCCTTTTTCTACCCACGGCAGAAAAAGGGGAAATACGACGTCTGGCGGGACTCGAACCCCGGACTTCTTTTGCCCTGTATAAAGCGACTTCTTAAAAATAAAATCACACATGAAATCGGGCGTATTACGACTAATCTTGACGTTCGCTCTCCTGATTCCAACCTGTTTGCCCTTCAAGACTCAAACCTCTTCCCCGTCGCTTTTTCAAGGTCTTTCTATGTTTTGTGAGGCTTCGAGTCCTCGCCATCTGGGCAGTCAGGTACCTTGCAATACCGTATCTGCTGATTACTGCATTTTTCTTCCTACGCTACTTCCAACTTAATTTATCCCCGCAAAAAAGTGGGTCCGGTTCTGTGAGGCTTAAGGCTGATAGCACACATACGCGCAAAAACCGAAGCCGTCATTTGCCGTGGGAGGACTAAGAGGGAACAACCCAGACGGCATCTCCATAAATCCAAGGCTATACGCATACGTACTGTACACATCAAGACTATACTCATACGCACTGCTGTACACACCAGGTATACCTGGTAGTATCCTTCCGTGTGCTAAGGTGTGTTCGCTCGCGATTTTTTTTCGGAGGCTCTGTACTTGAGGCTTGGTTAACACCGACTGCTGTCGATTGTGGGAAACTGTTGTGACTCCGCCCGTCATACGTACCTCGGAAAGGAAGAACAGGATCACGATATAGAGGCGCGCCTAATATGTTTAGTGAAGCTCCTTTTCCTCAATTGAGGACTTCTACATATTATGTCCCCCAAAAAAACACATTTTTTTCTTATAAACCGTACGCTTAGAAAGAAGCCGATGATGAGCAATCAATCAATCATTACACGGCCTGCAAAAGGTCTATGTAGAAGCAATGTAAACACAAACGGTATTTGATATGGTATTATACGATACCAGGTATGATATGATATTATATAATAAGACATGCATTATTGGGTAGTCCCATCAGTCCCAGTGACAGACAGAATTGGGTCAAAAGCGCTATAAGGCATCAAGCCATTGAGGCATGCCCTATTACGAGTATCGAGTCCGTCCGCTCTTTTCTCTCGTGAGACCCCCCCCCCTCTCTTCCTGATCGGTGAAAACCCGACGTGCTCCGTCCCGGCATTATAGGGATGCGAGGGTCTATGTTCATACGGCTACGGCCATGCATGTTAATGAGTACACCCTCCCTTCCCCCCCCCCCCCCCCGGGAAGTCTCTAGCCAACAACTTGATTCGAGTATGCCACCGCTCATGAAAACACATCCGGAGACGTGTGTACTGCTTCCTGCCTTGCCTTGCGCCCTTTCTGGCAGGTGGACTCGAGCGAACAGCAAGTGATTTTTGGAGATCTGAATGGCCTTTTGCACGTGTGGAATTTCGGGAAGCACTTTTATATCCCCGGTGAGTGCCAGCGGGAAGGCGTGCGGGAGGGGGGGGGGGGGGGGCAGGGGCGGCACTCTATGACTGAACGTACGACAGCAGATGTCTACCGAAACAACTGTATCCACATGTAAAATTGGCGATGACAATAGAGGAAATGATTTGGCACAAATCATGGAACTAGTTGTACGATCAGAAATGTCTCGAGTTTGGATTGTGGAGTGGTCGCTTACGATCACTCGTCATTTTCGTTCCCCAAACCTCGTGAGCAGAGGTGGGCACGAAATATTTATTGAGAGGTAGAACGAGATGCCTTGGACCACGCGGTCGGCACCGACCCCACCGTCTCCGGAGGACGCGACGGCTCCGGTCCCGGCGGCGCCCGCGGTGCGTTTGCCCAACCCCAACCCCGATCGGGCGTCTGCTACGTTGTTGGACTCGGCGACTCTGCTGGAAGACCTCCCTTGCTTTATCCCGGGTGCCTTGGGTGCGCCCTAGGCTGGGCCCGCGTTTTGCTCCGCATGCCACGAAGAGAACCTTGCCCAATCTAATTTCTGTTGGAAATGCGGCGTGCAGCCGGTTCGGGTTCCACCGGCCCCGCGGTACCCACAGCGGTCGTCAGCCGTCGTGGATGTCCAGAAGCTCCAGACACGGCGACGCAACGTATTGGCGGCGATGGAAGTGCGCCCCGGGCAAGTACGGAAAAGTACGGTAGCCGATGAGTTTGATCGTCCTCGTCATTTCGGCCGGATCCCGTGGTTGGACGACAGCAACGCCGGATGATGTCTTCGATTTTCCCCGCTACGTTGACACTCAGGGAAAAGGCACCACGTTGGTGCATGCGACGTCTTGCCCAGGCGTAGACCGGGCGGGCGACGACGCTTGTCTGACGGGGTCCACATGCGCAAGACGCTACGCGGCTGAGTCAATTCGAAATGGGTTTGTCTCTAAGCTTAAAATGGCCATGAAAGAACACGGCAAAAGGGGAAGAGTGGGACGCTGCCCGCCGGGTAGGCAACCCTTGCGCGAGTCCATTGGTAGATTCGTATCTCACACATGTGTCCGAGGAACAAACGCAGGTCGGGGTCCCGGTAAAACAGGCGGCTCCAATGTTGGAGCATTCACTCATGGGCCCGCTGAGCGACATGAGGTCGCGGGCGCAGGTAGCTAGTTCGCTCGCGGGGCATATCTCTCTGACGAGAGATACTGCCCTGCGTGCACTGGCCTGTTTCTCGATGAGCGGGGGATACGACCTCTCCTCTACTCTGGGGTCGCAATTCCTGAGGCTCCTAGAGTTTGGAGGCTTACATTTTATTTTTCAGTTTGGTAAGACGCTTATGTCCTTCTAGCGACGCGGTAGTAGTGTGGGCAGACCGGGGGTGCCCGGAGACGTGCGCGATCCGGGCGGTTACGGCGTACACATCCGCCGCGCAGCGGGTTAGGTGGGAGTTAACCGTTGGGAATATTTCCCCGTGGCTACGACGGAGGGGGGCCGGGGTTCTCGGCCCCCCTCCGCAGTCGAATGACCGCTCCCCTGCAGGCCCTTTCGCGAGAACCTCGCCTGCCGGACCATTTCACGATGCACTCCTTTCGAGTGGGAGGCTCCCTCACCAGATCCCTGGCCGGGACGGCGGTGGACGAGATCATTAAAAAAAAAACTGTGGTTGGAAGACGGAAGCAGTAGCAAAGTACTACATCGGCACTACTTCTAGTGGCCGGGTCCAGGGTGGCAAGAGAAAACGCGGTCAGCGCTACGCGGACGCTAGCCGGCTTCCTTGGTCGCCCGAGTTCGAGAAAGATTTCGCAGCAAGTGCAAGACAGGGTTGAGGCAAGCGTAAAGAAGTTTGGGTGAGACAACTACGTGTCCGACCAGTGGTCTCCTAAGAGCACACACAACAAAATAATATCCAACGACGCAACGAAGTATGGGCGAGACCACGGGTCGACGAAAGAGGCCTCATCCAAAAATCCAATACTTACATCAAATGATCCAGGACTACGAGTCAGAATACAGCAGGATTCATGCCTACGTTTTTTTGTGGAAACGGGGA
Organism: Nereocystis luetkeana; assembly: GCA_031213475.1. NCBI lineage: Eukaryota > Phaeophyceae > Laminariales > Laminariaceae > Nereocystis > Nereocystis luetkeana. Next base: position 8,317,743 of record JARUPZ010000002.1, on the reverse strand, counting down.
GCATAGACGGCTCCATGGTGCGTGCTCTACCGGAATCATTCTACCTACCTTTTCGCTGGCACCGAGCACACACAACAGCTCCGTGATGACCGAGTTTTTTCGATTCCGTAGGTACTGCAGTAGCCCCCCCCCCCCCCTACCAGTTATTCATTATTGAGTAGCCTTCCTAGAAACGTGGAGCACGTTCCTGCGTTTGGTGTACCGTATTGGTAAATTAGGAGGGTACATCCTCAAGAAACTGCGTTACGTATTTTACCTTCTGTACCGTAAAGCGGGAAGGCCGTCAGCTCGACCCCTTGCCATCCTCCGTGCTCACGCTGTGTATGCGTACAGCACGCGTAAAATACAGAGCAGAGCCCGTGGTATACAGCCAAGCATTGTTACGCGATCACATTTGGTGTCCTGTCGATGCCCCCTAACGCGCGCGTGTGACGTGTGGAAGAGCGAGCAAACTTTTTTCGACACCCCTTTTTTTCTGAGTGGAGGAGCACATCCCCCCCCTCTCCCCGCCGCCTCTCGGGAATAGTTAGGGGAGGCGTGCTGCGATACGGGTAGAGCACGTCTCGGCGAGAGATTTCATGACTGGCCGATCTTCTTAACCCTTTTGGGACTGTTATTACGGGGGACCATAGTAAATAGGACAAAACATTGTTAGTAAAAAACGGTAAATATATACCTGGTAGGTTTTTTGAGTGTACCGTAGGTCCTATTTATTATGGTCCCCCGTAGTAGGACCGCAGTCCCGTTTTGGAGGCAAACCACGCAAATTCTAAGTAGTTTGTCCCCAAAACGGGACTGCGATCCTAAAGGGGCTAACGCAATACCGTTGGAATACCATCAGTGTTTCACCACATTTTTCTCGATATACCTGTAGGCTATGGGATTGGTCGTTGGGGTTTGCACTGCTGCCTGTTTTTCATAGAACAAAACAAAAGAGCTTTGGGCAAGGTACTGAGCTCCCCAAGCGAGGAACGTCATCCCAAAACTCTCGTGCTACCCCACGCGTCATGAACAAAACAAAAAAAATGAAATAAAATAAAAACGTGCGATCGTGTCGTATGTGTAGGGGGGCGGTCCATGGCCATTCGGAAGTTACTAATTCACATTGTTGTCAAACCATTGGCTGAAAATGTTGTCATTGATAACCATTGTTGGATTTTAAAAGCCTGCTAAAACCATCGGGTACATAATATTTCTCCCGCCTCTCCTCTGCACCTGCTGCTGCTGCATGCGCCGGACGCATGAAGGTCCGGAGGACACCCACGAGGCCGCCGACCTGAGAGGGAGCTACTCGATGCTGGTGCACGCGGACGCCGTGTGCCGAGTTTCTTACGCGGCTGACCTCAGCGCAGTGCTAACCTGCGGCGTGGACGGCAAGGTCCACTTCGTCGACCTCGGCAAGCGGGTAGTGCTCCGAACGTTCGACGGTCACGCGGACCGCGCCGTCTTCGCCTTCGCCTACTGCAAGCGGTGAAAATATTTTTATAACTGTCATTTGGTTCCGCCGATACCCTCTAAGAGAACACGAAGTCGCTGCTGCTGCTGCTGCTGCTGCTGCTGTTGCTTACCAGGTACCTGGTATATCACTATATAATAGAGCGATACACAACGCATCTGATCTATAGGAGAGGAAAAATATAGTCAACCTCTTGCTTCGAGTGGAATCGTGCTTTCTCATTCATCGGGCTCTTCTTCGTTCTAGCCTACGTACGACTCTTCCCGCTCTACGCATTTTATTTAGCGCACGGTCCCCCCGCTTGACTGTTCGTGCTTTCTGCCACCGACAGTGACGTCCAATTAAAAAAAAAACGCCTGTACCTAGTGATGCACCGCCGGCGATGCATGTACCCAGCCAGCACTCACGGGAAAAAAAAAACATCGACGGCAAAAAATCGCCCGCGGCCCTTTGCTTGCTCTTATCTAATCTTACGTGGGCATCGAAACAAAACTTTATAAAAAATAAAAAGGCATCGGTTCGCCGTTTCAGCTGGTATGGGTCGAGAGGTGATGTTCTGGAACCCGTACACCATGGACGTCCTGGCGAGGGGGGAGGGGCACGTGTCGAACGTGAGGCACTGCCTTGTCGACGACGGGAACGACCGGGTCATTACCGTCTCCGCGGAGAAGACCGTGCGCTGCTGGGACAGCAACACCTTCTGCTGTATTCAGGTGATGAATCAATAGCAAGCAAAGCCGAGAAAGAGGGGAAAGAGTTGAAACCGGGCGCAGAGCAGTGAGTCGGGGGCGGGGGCGGGGGCGGGAGAGGGAGTGGGGGGGGGGGGAGGGAGGGAGGGAGGGAGGGAGTCGTAGACGTGCGGCAACACGTGCTGTTTCATCCGGGTGAAGAGCAGAGTCGAAAAAGAAGGGCAAGGGTTGCACCCGGCACAAATTGCGGTAAGCCGGAAAAAAGAGGTTGAAAAAAATCCTCCGGCGGACTGGTGAGAGGGAGGGAGGGAGGGAGGGGGGGAGGAGGGAGGGGGGAGGGAGGGAGGGAGGGAGGAGAGGAGGGGGGCGGGAGAGAGGGAGTCGTCAGAGGGGTGACATTATAAAATAAATTGCTGCGCCGGGGGGGGGGGGTTAATAGCAAGTCGAGACAGCCCAAAAGTACACGCCAGAATAGGGAAGGTTGTGTTTCACCCCTTCCTTTACTCGTCAACGTGCGCCCCTCTGTGGGTGTCAGATGATGCTATATATTAACATACACCTCGCCGAACACCACTTTTCTCGCACGTTCACCATAAGGGTCGGGTCGCTCAATGGTTGACACAAAGCACCCTCTAAGAGGAAGAGTGAAAAAAAATGAACAAGAGAACACTTTTTCACAGTTTTTCGCTGCCAAACGCCTCATTTTTTTTCTTCTTCTCGGGCCGACAACCCAAAGAAAAAGACACCTGTAAAAACGACGCGTTATACAATACTTCGAAGTATATGTATACGACACAGCAGAAGAGCACAACAGCAGCAGAGGCAGTGCCTGAAACAATATTTGCAGACCAGCTTTTTCTCACTTGTGCTCTGGACCTGACCGACCCGGTTTCCGACAGGTGTTCAGGGACACCCGGACGCACCGGCCGGATGACATGGTGACAGCCACTCTCTGGGACGGCGGCAGGAGCTCACTGATCCTCGCCGGCAGCAGGCTCGGAGCGTGGAAAAACGTGGGGGCCATACAGTTCTCCACGCGGACACACGAGGCGCCCGTCACCGCGGCGCTGTACAACACCAACTTTCACCAGGCATGATTGCTACACCGCAGAGTGGCAGGATATAGGATAGGATAGGGCGAGGGAGGTCTATAATAGCTCTCTAGCATTGAAACAATTATTTCGAGTGAAATAATGCGATTATTACGGGGGGCCATAGTAAATAGGACCTACGGTGCTGACCAAAACCTATATATATACCCATTTTTACCGACAAAATTTGGTCCTACTTGCTATATTCCCCCGTAATAGTTACATTTTACACAGGCTGCCAAGAACAAACAAACACATAAACGAAACAACAACGATATATAGGGACACTACAGTACCCCCCCCCCCCCCGCCCCCCCCCGCCCCCTCTTTGTTTCGAGCTGGCTGAATGGAAGCGGTTATTTACTTGATTTCTTTTGTAAGGGATGCTACCTACCGCTGATCTCGATATATACCTTGGTACGGTTTGCTGATTCGGACGAGTTTTTCTTGCAGCCTTCCACATCAATCCACCCCTGCACGCAAGCTTTTGACGAACCTTCCGCATAAAAAATTAACGCAAGTAAGTGTGACGGCAGGTTGCAGCGCGAGCTCCTACACTGGGTTGTCGACACGCTATACTCTCTTAGTGATTGGGTTCAATAGGTTTATATGCTATGGCTGGGTGTGAGAGTGAGAGGGTAAACGGGAGTAAGTGGGTGGGTCGGTCGGCCGGTGGGTGAGTGGGACGAGGCGGGGGGGGGGACGCGAGTGCGGTGGCCGCTATTATTGAGCGCCAGTAAGAATGGTGGAGCGATTGTTCTGCGCGATGAAGGCTGCTCGCGATGGATCGCTTTCACCGGGGCGCACGCCGACGCATGCATGCCTGGTGTAGAATAGGGCGTGCTCTCCTGAGAGAGCGTAGGTTCTTTCGCGCGTTTCCACCGAGAATGGTGGTTTGCGTTTGCATCGCGGCCCCTGCGGGGCCACGGTGTTGCCGCCCGAGTGCCCCCCCCCTCTTTTTTTTAGTAGCGGGTCCAAGCCAGCGACCAAACGCCAATTGTTTCCTCTGGCCGCCTCGTCCAGTTTCTCCTCTTCTCACAAGGAGTAGTACTGGTGGTGGCTTAATCAATCGATCCCCTGTGTACACTTTCCTTTTTCCCTCGTCGCAACAGCGTCGCAACGTACATACACAGTGAGTCGACCGTATCATGCCAGGCACCCTTTTGAAGAACTTGGCGGTGGAAGAATAACCGCACCTATGGAATTGTTCTCCCTCTATTGCCAAATCTGATCATCCCACACTATTACGGGGGGGCATATTAAATAGGACCTACGGTACATACAAAAACCTATATATTTCGCTGTTTTTACTAACAATATTTGGTCCTATTTACTATGGTCCCCCGTAATAATAGCTCTAGTCGACAATTGATTAATTAGTTCCATCCACCCCTACCCATAGTACATGCCAGGAATATATAGATGTATTCCTGCTTTGAATGCCCGGGAAAAATATTGTGTGTTCGTTTTACTCCGTACTTTGTTTTCGGTCTTGGTGATGGATGCCATGTAAAAGGTTGTGTCTGGAGATGCCATGGGAAACGTTCACGTCTGGCTCATCGAGACCGGCCAGCTCACTTTCAGGCACGCACAACTGTTGTATGTATATATACACTGCTACGTATGTTTTCGTTGTCGTTGTTGTTGTCGTGGTTGTTGTTGTTGTTGTTGTTGTTGTTTTTGTTCCCATATATATCCCGTTGATTTTCTGCTCCCTCTTTTGTTCAGCTCCGTCTCAACCGTAAGTCAGGCTTTAAGGGCACCTACAGTGGTAGGCTCTTCTCTTCCCTCCCCACTGCCGTGCGCGCTTTGTTGGATTTTTCATCGCGGGAAGGGGATCAACATTTTCTCAACCTCGTCCACAAGACCGTGCGCGTTGGTGTGTCGTGCGTCGTGGGTCGGGTCGGATCTCGCACGTATGTACGTATATGCGTATGCTACGGGACTCACTCCGCAGGGCCACGCTCGAGAGTTCCGAAGCGTTTTATCCCGTAAATTGTGTGTGAACAGAAGATTCTTGCAGTCTGTTGTCTATTACGCGTGCTTGCTCGTTTTTTTTTCGTATCGAGTATTTTATCGTCCGCGAGTACAGAGTCTTCCGCGAAACAATGCTGGAGATGTGGCCGACCACTTCCTTCTGGTGGTGGTCTAGAAAAAAAGAAAAAAATCCCGGTCACGAAATGTTTCGGTACGTGGTGGATCTAGCAAAATATATGCCCCATTCCATGCACCGGGATTTTGTCACAGCCGACCGTGGCTGGAAGGTTTAAGGGGGGGCGAGGCCGTGACTCCAATTGCTTCACCCCGTGGTGGTCAGCTGGTTAATTGGTTGGTTGGTTCGTTGGTTTGATGCTTGATTGCTTGCTTCGTTGATAGGTCGGCAATTAGTTCAAGTCAGCAGAACTGCTGCCTAAAATATCGCAACAGAAACATTTGTCTGGATCAAGAGCAAGGACCGCCGCCGCCGCCGCCACCGTCTAGAGCGGTCCAGACACGTTGCCCTATCGAAACCACCTCTCTCCGACCAAACTTCTCGGGCCGCTCGGGTTGATCGCGGCTTGAGACGCTGCAGGTTCGACGGCGCGCACGGGTCCTCCAAGATGAGCTGCATGTGCTTCGACTCGTCGGAGAGGAGACTTCTGACTGGTGCCAGCGATGGAGCCGTCAAAATGTGGAACTTCAGCAACGGCAAAGTAAGTGCTAGAGGGGGGAGGGGGAGGGGGGGGTGTACTCGATATCATGCATGGCCGTAGTCGTATGGCCATAGACCCTCGCATCCCTACAATGCCGGGACGGAGAAAGTCGGGTTTTCATCGACCAGGCCGACAGACATTGCTTCTCGCACTAAGCACGAAGCATCGTGAAGGTGTCCGGCGAGTCGGATGGAGGGTGGGCTGTTCGTTTACAAAGGTTAAACCACTGAGCTAACTGAGTCAGCTGCATCCTACTAAGAACCGCTAGTGAGGCGGACGGACTCGCATACGCATGACGGCTTCAGCGAGTTAATTTATTTTTCGGTGTGGTCACAGCCAGAGACAGCAATGGGTATACTATGCAACTACCTCGTGGGTGCGTCATCGTAAACATTGCGTGACGCGATCATTCCCCTTTGCGCGGGGAGGGGGGTCCACTGGACGATCTCGAGGGAAAGGGTTTGGGCTAGTCCACCAGTCCCTCATCGGGAGTGAGAAGGAAGCGTTCTACGTTCTATATAATGAATAGGCCAACAACATCATATGGCGTCGGCGTGTGTTTCGCCCCCCCTGGTCGTTTGTGCGTCGCGCGTGATTTTGTTCAGTCCCGCTGTTTCATCACTCGTTTCTGAGCGTGGGGTACGTATGGCAATCCGATCCCGAGCAAAGGAGAGTTCACTCGAGAAACCATTACCTGCCCAAGCCGGAGGGGGGGGCGTACTCATGTGTTGCTTGCCTTAGTCATTTGACCACTGACCACGCATCCCTTTCGAGACGGAGAACCGTTCCTACTCCTAATAGAGACACCTCCAACAATTGGGCGCTCATTACGTTGTTTTCACATATTACATAGTTTTTTTGCTAATTTAATCCCCTTCCTGTTTGGCCGCACTGTGGCCACCATCTACCTCCTAGGATAGCGATCGTTTTCTCGCTGCTATCTAGTGTATCAAACTCCTCCATACCACATTATATTTCCCTCATCTCCTCTTCTAACACATCCCGTTCCTCCTTGTGCGTTCCACATTCTCCTACTATTTATATGTGAGTTCTACTCTCTATTGTTTTACCACACGGGCACATCTGTGCATCGGAGTGGGGGGGGGGGGGGGGGGGTAACCAATCACCCGCAAATACTTCATCGACTATATACATCGCACATGCCGAGACTCTGAAACGCTACGTACGTACGACAACAAGGATTTCTTCACGAACATAGAATGGGGGTACGCAGCTGCCAACCGCTGGGAGAGTCGTGCGAGTTATTTTCCGTTTGGCGCACGCACTCACGGGAGTAGGAACAGTTAATTGTATGACAATTTCCTCACATACCCTTGCTTTCGTCTCTCCCCCACATTTTTTGTGCCCGCCCGTTCGGTCACACCCCCCCCCCCCCCCCCCCCCCCCCATCCCCCCTCCACCGCCCCGCGATGTGTCACTGCCACGGGGTACATTCTGAAGGAGCTCCAGTTGTTCGACTCTGGGGCTAAGTCAGGGGAGCTCACGGGGAACGAGAAGGAGGTCTCGGGAATCGCATACTGCAAGGACAGCAGGGACTCAGAGCACGTGAGGTTCAAAAGGAGTTCCGGTGTATATGTATACTGTATATACTTCGTATGTTATTACATATTCATACCTGGTATTTATGTACGAGTCTTGCTAGTTGGATGCCTTCTTTGCGTACATGACCTTCGCATCAAGAGGTGTACATACTACTGAGTGTTTCTACAGTGCACTACCCGCTTTCGTTGTCGGCAGGGTAGGGCACCATTCACCTCACCTGGCGCGATAAAAATACTTGGAAACTACTGCCGTAGAAATATGGTGTCGCTTCGTCCGCAAATTTTAATGCAGGTTTCCGAAAAGCCTAAAACTTTGTCAAGCGACGTCATTATGTCCTACCAGGTATGTAAAAAGCCGTGTGCGAGGTACGTAAATGCTCGTATCGTAGTGTCAAATTCGTGTTGAAAATTTATAGGTTTAGAAGTAACGGTAGCACAGTACGATGAGACAGGAGGGGTTGCCTGTACTGTAGGTTGCTCTTGACCCTCTCACACGTGTTGGTATCCTCTCACAGCAGCTCTTCCTTGCCATTCCAGATGCTTCAGAGAGAGAGGGCAGGTATCCCTCCTCCCGAGACGAAAAATAATAACGCCTCCACAACAACGCAAGGGAAACGGGGTCAGCATAACAATACGACAGCCCTCACCATGTGCCACCCGCCCGTATTTTCTTCGCCAACATGAAATTTCTTCTTTTTTAGTTTTAACCCCAATATCGATATTCCCCACCGCCTTCAAAACAATTCTCCTCGCGCCAGCTTGTCACCCTTCACTCGGTTTCATTGCAACCTCCTCCTCCCCCCCCCCCCACCCCCGACCCCCATACTTGTTTCTTTGTTCCCCCCTCACCCCCCCCCCCCCGCCCCTTTTTCTGTATATATGTTTTTTGGTTTTTGTGTTCGGAAACTATTTGATAGGACCGCGCAGAGTACGTGGCTACGTGCTCGTGGGACAAGCACGTGAGAATTTTCGATGTCGGCAGCCAGAGCGACGGCCAGCTCGCGTTTCAACAGCTCGACAACAACGGCAACAGCGTGAGGACCCCGTCCCGGATTTTTCCCAGGGACCACAGGCTACGATACGGTGGGACCCGTGGTGGCAGCCATGGCGGCGGAAGAGGAGCGCATAGTCCAGGAGAGGGACACTCGGCAGACATCCTGGCCATCGCGCACTGCGGCCCTCAGCAGGTTGTACGAAGTATACAGCACGTGGCTGTTCCACGAAAAACAAGAACTAAAACGAAACAAAAAACGCGACAGAGTGCTACTAAGAAAACCTTGTGGTGCATAAATAGCAACCCCTCTTTAACAAATCAAATGCGTAGCAAGGGCCAGTCGAGTGGATCTACGGCAGAGAGCCCTATCGCCTAATCACGGCGGGACAACCCCCCCCCCCCCCCAGAATTATGTGCTCGTGTCGATGATGGGGGCTTTGCTCCTCAAGACGGCGAGAGGGCGCGAACCATAGACGAAAATGTTGCAACCATTGGTTGAGGAAGTGTTTTGTTGCCCTTTTTGTTCTGTCCTCCTCTCAACCATTTGCTGCCTTCGCCCTTCTTTCTCCAGCCCCCTCCCTGGTGATGGCTCAGCTCAGGGGTTACGCAGTATAGGCTCTTCTCCCCCCCCCCCCTATAGAACGTATTGGCTGGGTTGGCGTCGGTTGGCAATGACACTGTAAACCATGCCGCTCACGACTTGAGCTGCGTAGATGACCAGGGTGCCGCATTTTTTCGTTTTTTGTTTTTTGGCGGTTGACTGCCTAACACTTAACATTGGTCACGGCAGGGGGTTGAGCTAAAATCATCTATGCGGGGTGAAAAACGTTTCCTCCGCACAAGGGGAATTGTCGTATCACATAGTGTTTGTATTGTGAGGCACCCGCGAGGCAGTTACATTGGCACTCCCGTTGCTGTCTCTGGAAGTGGTCATACCGGAAATCAATTTTAACTCATTGAAGCTCGTCATCCGTGTGCACGTCCGCCTCTCTAGCGGTTCATAGTGGGATTCAGCTCACCCTTCGTGCGACTCGCCGGACACCTCACGGCGCTTCGCGCTTGGTGCGAGAAGCAAGGTCTGTCTGTCTAGCCGGTGAAAAACCGACATTGTAGGGATACGAGAGAAGGGTTCAACATTTTTCTACCCTCATCGACTCATGTCGAGTTGTGCCTACCCACGCTGGGCGTATTCTAGAAGACCGATGTGGGTCGTGTTGACTAAGGCGCTCCCTTTGGTACCGAGTGCACTACGTTTTGACGCAACGAAGCAGGGGGACTAAAGCTACGGCACGCCGTGCGGTAGAAAGGGATTTCGGGAAGTCACTCACTCGCTGCGTGTACGCTGGCCTGGCATGCATGTGGTGGGTGCACACCTGGAAGACCAACGCATAAAAATACCAAGGCAACAACGCTTCGTACGGAGAATTTGACAGCAGCAATGAAGGAAAACAATCTGAGCTTCTTCGGACGCTAATCGGACACCAACTTCGGACAGATAGATAAGATAGATCAGGCATACAAGATAGATCAAACAGATCAGATACATCAGGTTCATCAGAAACGTCACGTACGTCAGATACATCAGCTAGTTAGTCGTTTCCCGGAGGTGCGGACTATCCGACTTAGCACTGGGTTCCCATGGGTGTAAGAAGGGTTGTTGAACGCGAGACGCAACTTTTCTTTTTTCGGAGGCGGGGACTCCCCTCGGCTGGATTGTCTCTCGCCTGGCTCAAGTCGGCGAGCCGAATGACCATCAGCTGGTCTTTCTTCGCCATCCGACTTGCCGACGAAAGCCATTTGGTTGGCTAGCGGAATCTACTGGTTAGTTTTGTCAGTCGTGAAATCCTGCCGAGTCACACCCCTATCAAATTGGCCCTCTCCGTATCCCCCACATTCGACTCTTTACCAAAATATCAGGCGAGTTTTGATTAAATATTACCTGCCATCAATAGCATGCAAACGCTTCTTATCATTGGAGACAAGAGGGGTATGGTACTTCTTTTTTTCCTGATGATGGCGTTGTATGGATAGGTAGCGACAGGAGGCGTCGACGGGCGCATCTTCGTATGGGCGACGGACTCGGGAAGAGCAAAGTTTTCCATGAACCCGTCCGAGCATGGCGCGATCGACCAGGTGCGAGCCAACGAACGACGACCGATTGAGTGCGCTGATTTCAGTCGGTACTGACGCAATCGCTCGCGGTCGCTGCCGGGCCGCGATGGTGATAAAGGTATTCTTATACTGTATGCGAGAGATAAGGGTCGGCACAAACAGGCAAAAGCCAAACGAGCATCCTAAAAAACAATCAAAAACAACGGCGATAAAACATTTCACCCATCTACTTGCCGTCTTTGAAAGAAAGTAAACTCCCTCTTTTGCCAGAACGGTTGGACCCAGAGCACTAATATTAGCGGTTCTTTGATCGTCCTGTGTTGTCCGTGGCCACATTGCCGGCCAGAAAAGTGTCGCCGCCGCCGTCTCGAGCGAGCACGAGGACCAAGTTGAGGAGGTGAAGCGCGACGAACCAGTGGCGGACGCTGATGAAACGACGGCCACCGCCGCGGTAGTAGATGCGGAAAATGAATCTTCCAGTAGAGGATCGGCACCAGCAGTAGCTTCAGGAGAAGAAGCAGAAGCCGGAAACGCACGACGTCGACTTGTTTGCTGCTGCACATCGACGACAAACCCGGCGGAGCCCAAAAATCACAACAACGACGACGACAACGACGACGAGAAGGCCGTGATGACTACTATTGCAGCGGCTGCGATAGTGCGAGCATCATCGTCATCATCATCATCATCACTGTCACCCACCCCACCTGTGAACGTTAACCTTAACGATAACGGCGGTCATGGCAGCAGCATTGAAAAAACGCACTTTTCTATCGATAACAGGGACAGCAGAGGCTTCTTCACATCGAGGTCCCGCGAGGGAAGTTTGAAGATGCCGGCACCAACGTCAACAGTGTCCGCGGGCAGAGGCGGCCGGACAGACGTTGCCAGCAGAGAAGCGGAACAGCCACCTGCTGTGACGAGCGAGGGTGCACAGCAGACCGTGGCGGGCGAGCCGCAGGGGGGGGGTGGACGCGGTAAAACGCCAGGGGAACAAGGTCCCTCGACAACAAACGGGGGTGAGTCGTCGTCCCGTACGCTAAACCGGACAGGCGGGAAGAAAGCGAGCCCGTCATCGTGTAAGCCCGTCCGCAAGAAGAAGGAGGGGGCCGGAATAGCGGAGCTCTTCGAGGGCGCCGCTTCCCACACGGTCGACTGCCTGCTATACATCAGATGGTACGCGTTTTTAGGTTGTGGTATAAGCGAGAAACCTCACGCCCACTGACCACACCACCCTCTGGGCAGTGGCAGCGAAGGTGCTCACCGAGGACATCAATACCTGCCTCGAGGACATTTCGTAGCACCTAGCTTAAGATGCGCCAGCTGATGGCACACAATCATCTGTACCACTATGGCTACGCCGAATGGCACATTACCAGCACAGCACTTCCATACCTCGGATAATCGTGATCTAATCCGATTGTAAAAGGAAGCAAATATCTGGCTCGAGAGCACGCGGTGCCGTTGTCCACGTAACCCATGCCGAATGTTCTATCTCGATCGCACCTCCAACATCACCGCCATGATTCGATATATAGCACTCACAAAACAGACAGAATAAAACAAGCCCCCAACGAAAATCATTCCGCACATGACGACGGGACGTGTGAGAGGGGGCCTTTCGGCAGTGGTGAATACAACATCAACTATCGTACTCTCACTCTCTTTCTCCCTACCTCTAGTCTCTCTCATCTCTCTCATCTCTCTCTCTATCTATCTATCTCTCCCTCTCTGCCCCTCTCTCCCTTTCTCCCCTCAATCAATCCACCGCTCGTATATTTGTTTTTTTCGTGCCCTCCTGTGGCGGCGAGGATAGCCACAAGGTCCTGGTGAGCGCGACTGCTTCCGGCGAGCTGCACTTCTGGGATGCATCAACCGGGGCGTTCATCTTTAACGCGCCCATGCAGCACCCAAACAACGCCGGCGCGAGCGCCTTGGGAAGCAGTGAAGAAGCCGGAACAGCCGAAGACTCAGACCCCAATGCTGGGAGCCTCGCCGGCGAACGCGTCGTTATTGGCGGCAGCGGTGGAGGTGGTGGTGGGGGCGGACTTGGTGAGGTGAGGGTGGCGGGGACGGCGGTGGACAGAGCCAGCCTTATGCTGTACACGGCGTGCGAAGAGGGTTTCGTCAAGACATGGAGAGTAGGTGAGGAAAATGGGGAGACGGACAATAGCTATAATAGTAATAATAGTGATAATATTATTACTTCGAAGTACTACTACTGTTACTACTATTGCTGCTGCTACTACTACTACTACTACTACTACTACTACTACCACTACTACTGCAACTACTACTAGTAATAACAATTGTAATACAAAATAATAATCGTCGCTTGTGGGTGTGTGTGCATGGGTTTGGTTCTGCTTGGTGAACCCCTCTCACCTTCCGTTGGATACCGCTCAGTTTTTTAAGAGGCCGTGGACGCCATCCTGTCGCGGGGGGAAAAAAAACGTGCCTTCATTACTCGTATATGGTGGCTTGAGTACTATTTAGCAGGTAATGGTTCGCCAGGATCCTGTACAGTAGGTGTTTGTTCTTGCTCAGTCTTCGGTCCGAGCTCATAGAATCCTGTGGAAGGGGTTTCAGGCTATGAGGAAGGCCGTGGGGCACTTTAGGTAGCGCGTTGTTTGCCTCGTGCCCTGAAATGCCTTCCAGCACCTGCTTGCATCGAAGCTAGCGCAACCTTGATTTTTTTAGAGGCTGTATATACGACGATGCTATAACAATAAGACGGTCACCTCAGACGAACTATATATAGTATAACTCGAGCGTAGGGAAACGCATTTTTCGGTCGCGTTTTCCACGTCTTACTGTGCTCGTAAATCATCACAGTTCAAACTTGTGTTACACGTCGGCAGAACAGATCGCGGTCAGAATAGTGTATATTCTGCAGCTTCAGGTTTGTTTTTCCTCATATATATGCGGATTGTATATCCTGCGTGAGACCATACAAAACCCGCACGTAGTAAGCGCGATCGAAGTATCACACACACGCCCGGGAAACATACCCTACGTAGATCTTGCAGGTTTATTTATGTATATAAGGCTCCCATTCGGGAACACGAACTATACTACACTGTGCGTCATATAGATCAGTAATTTGTATCTTCCCTGAAACAACTACGAGCAGATCACGAAGCAGAAATCGCTGAACGAGAGGTGGTGAAACCTTTTGCATGCTGCCCTTTTTTTTTTGCTCCAAGTCTAAGCAGTTTGTCCCCCCCCCCCCCCCTCTGAAAACAAAAACGTGGTGGGGTGGGGTATTTAGTTACAGCTGTAGTTGTAAAAAGGTTGAGAGCAGCCTCTCGACTGCAAGCCCACTCGTTGAACGAGCAGACTTCCTTTGAACTCCCTCATTGACTCTGTGATCCATATGGACAATCATCCTCACAGGCGGTTCTTAGTGCCAGGTAGGATGCAGCTCGCCCTTCCTTCGCGCTTGGTGCAAGCAAGGTCGGTCTGCCCAGTCGGTGAAAACCCAACGTGTTCCGTCCCGGGATTGCAGGGATGTGAGGGTCTGTAGTCATGTGACTGCGGCCATGCATGACAAAGAGTACACCGCCCCCCCTCCTTTTCGCCTCTGCGTAAGCAGGAGACATAACCGAACATGCCTACGAGACGGGGGTGAGGGCGAGACCCAAGCTGACCCGCAAAGCCCGTGCCGTGAGAGGCGGGAAAGGACAGGTGTGTGAAACATCCTGTGATATTTACGTGCGAGCCCTCAAACCTGTCTCAACCTGTAAGTACGTTGCAGACACGTCCGCGGTTCGTATCAGGAATTGTGCCGCCTTTTGCCGCGGCATTAGATGCGTGTTGGTGACGTGACATCTCGTCAGCGAAACGCGTCGGTTAGTTCAGTTTAGTCGGGGGTAACGGAAGTCATGCCCCTTTTTTTTTGCGGTGCATGCAGGTATATACATTGGGGGCTACTCCATCATTCTCCGGTTGCGACAAAACAAAATGAAGGAGCCCTGCGTGTACCTCACTCGAAACTCAAAATCTGACTTTTTGAATAAATACACTGGTATATACGACGCGTGAACCCGAGGGTCAATCAGCCGCATGTACTGCTTTAATCCGCGTATCTGCACAAGCTGGTCCAAGCTAAACGCCCTAAAAGTTGTCAGCCACGAATGCCGCCTGCAATATCTACTCGAGTGTCAGCTATTTTGCATGATACTGACCGCCATGACTAGCGGAAGAGGGCGGCATAGCTGTTTTTTTTAGTTGAGGTTCCAGGCCTGGCGCTAGCGGCGAAAATGCATCCCGACCAACCACGGGCTTAAAAAAGGTTTGTAGGCAGCCAGGTGTTTCCGGAGGAAGATCATATTTGGTTTATTTTTGGTTTCTGAACTAGCCGGTTCCAGGCGCTCCAAGGCATGTCTGTAAAAAAGTTTCGCCGAAACATTCGAAGAATTGACTGCGTAGGACCAATGACACGTCGTACTTGACGCCCAAAAGTTGAATATATACTGAAACAGTATATACGAGGCAGCGCCGTACAATTCGCACTTTTTCAGCACAAAAGCCCTAACGCTCACGCCGTTTTAGGTGTATGTATCCTGAATTTTCGCACATGTGTTCCGTGAGCCCCTATCGACCCGTTGGCGATGGGTTGTTCGTTATTTATTTTCTATTTCGCCCGGAAATTGGGATTTATTAAAGCTCGAATATCTAATTAAAGAAAATGTCAAATATCCGGTGGAAATATATACTTTTAAATCTCCGGTAAAGAGCTGGAAAGGGGTCGTAAAACACATGGGAAAGAAATTTTTCAGGATATATCTCCCCCAAAACAGCGTGCAACTCCCGACGTGTAACTCCCAACTCTTAACTTTTTTACCGGAAACACCTTGAACCAGCTTGTACGTACAAACGGACACGATTATGCAGCACAAATGGACGCATGCGATTGCTAACATGTTGGGTTAGTTCTACCGGTGAGTACTATCTAGTAATAGGTTAAGAGCCCCGGAAGACAGAAATGCTCCAGTGTTGGGCCCTGGAAAATACTAAAAAGAGCCAAAAGTGCCCCATTGGTTAACTTTCAGTTCAGGAGCTTCCTGGCGGACATGTAGAACGGCCCGGTCTGTTAGTCTGTCTGTCTGTCTGTCTGTCTGTCTGTCTGTCTGCCTATCTTTGTGGGAGCATTTTTTGTCTTCAAGTGAAGTTTGTAAGATTAAGGGTGTGGATAAGCGACAAAGCTTGCGCAGATCATCACGTCTCCCACGAATGGTAAAGCGCTATGAATCGGCAGGATTTATCGACCAACAACTAATCGGTATGTGCCGTCAGCCCAACGAACTGACTTTTTAGTCGGTAAGTCGGCTGGCGGAGCCAGCCGATTGGCTCGCCGACTTGCCGACTAAAAAGTCAGGCGGGCGAAGGGAGCCCACTAAACCCCCTTCCCGGCCGAGGGGGGCCCGCCTCCATAAACACAGCATACCGTGCATCCAACAATCCTTCCTGCATGAACAAGTCGAATAGTCGACCCTTTCGGGAAACAATTTCCAGGGTAACTATTAGTCCGGCTCATAATTATTAGTAGTTACTGACTTAAGTCGTGTCGACTCACATCTCTAGGAAATGGAAAAATGGGGTTGCAAACATGTTGGGTAGTATTCCCCACTTAAGTACTAGCAGGTTAAGAGCCTCGCCAGTGAAAAAACGTTAATGTCGGGGGGCCGAAACGGCACCCTCCTAAACCGCATTGTAGAGGTCTCCCGCACTGTAGAGGGGGGGGGGGTATGGCTCAATAAACCACCGCGGGATGAGAGAGACCCCCTGACGCGATATTCGGGTGGCCCGACCTGTCCGTTTGTCCCCTCTAGATGCCTGAGTGCTTCGTCATCCTAAAAAGGGGTTACGGTACTCCATTAGCCACGAGGAGTTCGCGTTATCACGGTTCCCACCTCTGTCAGGCGCGTATGCCCTACTCACGTTTTTCGTCGGCTAAGAGGACACCACCAACCATCAGGTATGTATGTATGCATACGTACTGCAAGTATCCACTCCCCCTTGTCATGACTAATGAAACGCACAAGAACAAATCCTTCCACGACCCGGTCAACCACCGCACGCACCGCCCTACCGCACCGTACACCCCTTCACCGCTTTGGCCTCTTCCTTATGCACCCCACCCTCCCGCGCCACCTAAACCACCTCCACCGCCGTTCTTACTCCGCCGCCGTCGCGACTGCCCCCGCCACCGCCACCGCAGTCGCCTCCACCGTTCGTACACGACCTGAAGAGCACGACAAGGTGGGGGGGGGCGGCGGCTTTCAGCGCAAAGAAAGCGATGTATTCCGGGGGAGGAAGGAAAGGGACGATGGCGGCGGCGGCGGCGCTGCTTCCTTCGGCCAACCGGGGCAACATTAAGAACCCGGCCTCATCCACACCGACGTCACTGCTCCGGCCGGTGCAGCAGTGGCAGGCGCACGAAACGATGGTCACCTCCGTCGAGGGCGTCAACTATCGAGCAAATTTCGACCTGCTCGTGACCGCTGGGATCGATAGCTACGTTCACCTCTGGACGATTGACGGGGCGCACATCGGGACGTTTGGTCAGGTAATTATGTTTCCATCACAAAAAAGGCCAAGAAGACAGACGCGCGCGCGGCCAGTTCTATTTTTTTTCTCTCGACATTTGATGTGAACGGTGTCTTGTTCGTTTTATAAAGGATAGACCACTGAGCTACTCAGTCAGCGCTGACTTTTCCTTCATATTGTCCCCCTCCCTAGTCGTGAGTTCTTTTTACTCAAGTGGTTCACTCCACTTCCGATTCTCTGGTCGGGTGTTCTTTTATCGTGGTTCTCTCCACCTGATTTCCCTTTTTCTACCCACGGCAGAAAAAGCGGAAATACGACGTCTGGCGGGACTCGAACCCCGGACTTCTTTTGTTCGTTTTATAAAGGATATAACACTGAGCTACTCAGTCAGCGCTGACTTAGTAGCTCAGTGGTCTATCCTTTATAAAACGAACAAAAGAAGTACCTTTGGGCTCGATACGGCCTCCCGCCGATAACATCCTCCGGGGTTGATCAAGCCCCTAATCAGCGCCTGGTTTTTCCTTCCTATAGTCCCCCTCCCTAGTCGTGAGTTCTTTTACTCAAGTGGTTCACTCCACTTTCGACTCTCTAGTCGAGTGTTCTTTTATCGTGGTTCTCTCAACCTGATTTTCCTTTTTCTACCCACGGCAGAAACAGCGGAAATACGACGTCTGGCGGGACTCGAACACCGGACTTCTTTTGTTCGTTTTATATAGGATAGACCACTGAGCTACTCAGTCAGTAGCTCAGTGGTCTATCCTTTATAAAACGAGCAAGTCTTCACTACATATTTAGGCGCTACTTATAGTCCATTCGTGCTGCGACTTTCAGGAAGGGCAAAAGCGAAGGGGGGGGGTGGGTGTACTCATTGTCATGCATGGCCGTAGTCGTATGACCATTGGCCCTCGCATTCCTACAATGCGGAGACGGAGCACGTCGGGTGTTCACCGACCAGACAGACATTGCTTGCACCAAGTGCGAAGCGCCGTGAGGTGTTGGGCGAGTCGTATGAAGGGTGAGCTGCATCCTACTAAGAATCGCTTTTTGAGGTGGATTTGCTTGCGTATGGATGGCAGCGTTAATGAAATGATTCATTTTCTGGTGTGGCCAGCAATGGGTTTACTATGTAACTGCCTCGTGGGTGCCTTAGCGTATGCACAGTACGTGATACGATCATCCTCCTTGTGCGGAGTTGAGCTTATCCCCACACAAACATGATGTGACTTGACCGTCAGCCGCGGTGACCGCCAGCCGCGGTGACCGCCAAAAACAAAAACAGCACCCTGGCTGTCTAGCTCACGCAGTGAGAGTCGTGTTTTACAGCGTCGTCGCCAACCGACGCCAACCCTAACCTACATATACCAGGTAATATAGGGTGGACAGCGAATCAGTTTAAGTCAAACGCAAGCAAAATCCGAGAATACGATATTTTTTACGTACCAGAGCGACAAAAAGGCTCGCGTAGCTGGACCCTCTCTCTCGACGTTGATCTATGCCTGCTGCCTGCCGCAGCTTGCATCGTGCAACCAAAGGATCACATGCACGAGCACATTTTTCCATGTCTGCTTGACCTGCTTCTGGTTGTACGTATCGTGCATGTATCACGTCGAAGCATGACAGGAGTGCATACCTTCTTTGTCCCCCCCCCCCCCCCATCACCATTTTGCGGATGTGACTTACCTGGCACCCGGTACTAACCGTTGTAGACCTTCCCCCCTTTACCGTTGTCTAAAAATGTCAAACTCACCCGCAATATTTGGCTGGATGATCACGAAGATGATGATGTTTTATGTCACATCTGATCGTCACAGCAGTAATTTTCTCGAGAATGAGTGCCACTCCTCTTCGGATCGCTTTTTCATAACTAAAACAAAATGGATCTGTTTTTTTTGGCGCGACCCACTCCAGCCGTCACACGCTTCAAAACAAAAAACAAAAACTGTGTTTTGCTTCGTTGTTCAGCCGGGCGGGACGTGGTCCCTCGGCAGTCGCGCTACGTGGCGGGAGCCAACAAGCCGAGCCCTCCTGAGTGCTTGTGGAGCTAAGCGAGAACCCTCAACTGCCACCACCACCACCACCCCCACCACCACTACTCAAAGCGCTGCCGCCAACTACCGCCAAGAGTCCAGGAGAGCCTCGCGTGGAGAGAACAGGCATCCGAGTCGGTCGGTAAGTGAACGAGCGACGACGCCACCCGTACCGTTAGTGCCGCTTATGCCGTTCCATGGCGTGTGGCGTAGTTTTGCGCCATCCGTTCGTGCATGGGTGTGTCCGTGCGTGTGTGCGTGTGTTCGTGCGTGTGTGCAGTTTTGCATGTGTTCTTTCAATCTGAAACCACGTTTGTCACCTGTTATATCTGTGTTTTTGTTGGCGGTGAAGCATGCGTGGTGTGGCTCGCTGCATGACGAGTGGTTTCGCTTTGTATAGGCATACTTGGCGTCCATCTACCTCTCACTGCCATACCCAAACCTCTCTCTCTGCCCCACGCCTAAAACTTATATGTGCTCCGCAAAAATCGTGGCTGGCAAATAAAATATATTGCGGGCAGAGAAACTGCACCATCGGGACGGCAGCGGAACGTGCCTGCCAAAAAGAGACCGGCAAGGGAAGGTGAAGGAAGTTGGTTCCACGGTCGTCGCGGGTGGGTAGACCCTAGTGTTACGAGACTAGGGTAAGGCGCTACCTTGGCGGAAGACGCGGACGCAGAAAGGCCGCATTGGTTGATCTTAATGAAGTCCGCGTAAATCGTACGGTGGTGTAGCAAATCGCGAGGGGGTGAGCATGGTGCAGATTCACCCGCAGCTTACTATCGTTTTGTCTTTGCAAACGCAGTACCGAAGCTCAATGACGTTGACTGGCCCGCGATACGATACGTGGAGCAAGATGCCACTTGGAAAAGTGACAAGCGTCCCCTCAATTATTGCACGCTTCACGTGTGTAAGATGCACAGCACCAGCCAGAACCTTTCCTGCTACCGGGACAGTATACATCTGGCATGTTTTGCTGCGGTGATGGCAGTATATATAGCGTGGACACGCCACGCGAATGGTTTTGTCGCCTGTATTTCATACTTCGAGCTTTCGTATTTCTAGTATACCGCCACCATCTATACGATTGTAACGTTTCGCCTTCCGACATTGCTGTATGGCATGCGGCGTTAAGCTGAACCTCGATCAGTCACCAGCAGCAACAGAAACAATCAACAAAACCCCGGGAAAACGAAACAAAGGAAGCTAATCGCGACCGGTCAGTCTGTTTATTAATACCTCCTGTCGTTTTACTTATAGGCATATTCTTCTGGCCTAATTATCTATACCTGGTGCCCAAGGTCCAAGCTTTTCTTATCGTACGTATTAAGGTTCCGATATTCGATATCCGATATCCGATATCCAACACTTGTCATGTGGTCCCCATGTCGTCACGCCCATCCCCGAAATTCGTTCGTTCTTTGCCGCTTTTCGATCAGTAGCAGACACCAGGATGGAGAGCGAGGCTGCCAAGACTGTGATACTGACAAGGACATCATTGATCAGGACCACGATATTGATGATGGCAAGGATGTTGTTGGTGGCAAGGATATTGTTGCTCACGGCAATGATGTTGCCGATGACAAGGACATGAACGATGATCATCATGATGATAAGGATGTCGTCGATGATGACAATAATATTGTCGATCATGGCAAGAGTGCTGTCGATCATGGTGTGGATGATGTCGACAAGGAGCGGGAAGAGACGGAGCGCCACCAGAGAGAGCGGTGAGCGAGGTTCAAGAAAGAAAAAGAACAAATATGTACGTACCCCCTCAGTAGACTACGAGTTATACCAATAATCTACGAGTTTAAGCGGTAGTGAATTCCTATCGATTGCGGCACGGCCTCGAAGCTCTAGAACTCCACCGACCCAAAGCAGCTACTGGTACCAGGCATTATTTCCTTGTTGTTGGCGTAGTGTGCTTTCTATTCGACAAAGTGCAGGCAGCGTGACCTTGAACGTCTACCCCTCATAATTATTTCAAGAATTAATCTAAAAAAGCCAAGTTTCTGTTGCTGATATCCTTATGTAATCCGCCCATGACTGTTCTCATATAAACAACTAACATATGTGTATATACCTGGTTTTGTATACCACGGAAATGTGTTCGCAAGCCATACCAGACACCATCACAAATCACCTCACGCGACTATTCGCGAAACAAACGATCATGGGTTGCCCAGACATGTTTGCACAAGCCACACGCAGCCACGGGCGGCATTGACTATCATGCGCGTGTGCGTGCGATTACGCCAGGTACTACACTGCCAGCCAGAACAGGGTGCAGCGGAAGCTCCTTCGAGGCAGGCTGAACGCCTTCTGCATGTCTCGCGACAACTGTAAAGAGGGACACCGACGACAGGTAATGGTATAGGGTGTACACAACACAACAACAAGTGCAACGATGTTTTTTGAGCCGGAAATAGACTCATGACAGAGTTGAACGTAGTAGTGGGTTTCGTCCAAACCAGGCAGGCCTTCCTTTGTTTGGTTTCCCTCGGTGCCTGCCTGCTGGTTGTGTGGGGACTCTTTCAAATGATCAACGTTGGAGCTCATGCCGCGCATTGATGGTCGGATGGAAACCAAAAATAATTACCAGGTAAGTAAATAGACGAATGGATGGGTGATATTGAATTCCAAAATACCTACCACGGTAGATTATATCGCACCAAGCCTCTTTTTCGGGCGCACGCAAAACAGGTAGCTGCTGTAAAAAGTTATTTTGGGCGCGGGAGGGGGGGGGGGTGCTCTTTCGTTGATTGCCTTAGCCATTTTGACCCTTGACCACGCATGCCTTCCGAGACGGGCACCGTACCTGCTCCTAGTAGAGACACACCTCCAGCAGTTGGGCGCTCGCTACGTTGTTTCCACACATGACATGCTTAGTTTTAACTAATTATATCCCTTTCCTGTTTCGGCGCCTGTGACCACCATTTATTTCCCAGGATAGCGATCGTTCTCTCACTGCTTTCTAGTGTACCAAACTCCTCCATGCCACACTCGTTTATATTTCCTTATGTCCTCCTCTAACACACCCCGCGCCTCCTTGTGCATCTCACACTCTCCGAGTATGTGAGTTCCACTCTCTACTGGTCTGCCTCAAGAGCACACCTATCTGTTCATCTACTCCCTCCTCCTCCTCTCGGCCACTGGTATACTTCTTTCTTCCTTCTGGCAGGTCCAGGTCCCCTACACGAAACCACAGTTTCAGAGTTTTCACGTATGTAGTCGATTGGGTAGTGCAAACACGTTCTCATCCCTACCTCCTCTCTTAACCCCCCCCCGGGTACGATCTCTTACGTGTTCTTCCTCCTTCACCTTATTATTATTATTCCTCTTGCCATCTGACAATGTGCAGCATGATCTTTCACATGGATCACTCATAACTTTCCCGAAAGAAGAAAACCTCGGAAACAAAAGGAAACCCTTATTTATTTTCGCTAGCTTTTCCCCTTCCTTCTATCCTTTTTGTTTACACCCGTCTTGTACCCCCCAAACTTACCTGCGAGTATGAGCATGATCTCTTCTCGGTTTCCTCTGGCATCCTTCCGGCGGGGGGGGTAATGTGTGTGCAAGCGAGCGGTTCCATTGGCGGGGAAGAAGAGAGTAGGAACGAAAATTTGAACCAACCCAAGCAAAATGGTTAGGTTTGCTTAATGTTGATATAGGCGGGCGGCGCAAATGACGCGGAAGCCATAGCAGCCCTGTACGACGGGGTGCAATTCATTCTGGCAGACCAGACAGATCAGACAGACAGGCAGACCGAACATACAGGCAGACGGACACACAGACAAACAGACAGGCAGGCAGGCAGGCAGGCAGACAGACAGACAGACAGAAGACAGACTGTATTACATCAACACTAGCGAAACCCACAGAACAAAATCCCCAAATAAAAAAACTCACAACAATACTCGGAAGTATTCATCATGTTCTGGGCTAGTGTGTCGACAATCGCACCGCGCACTATTGGCGGATGGCAAATGAACAATTGATATCAACAACAATAAATAATAAATAAAACGGTTTGTAATAGGCCGCGCGGGGTGTTTTGCACAGGAGGAGGAGTCGTATGCATACATGGTGGACATGGCAAGGAAAGAGAACGCCTTCCAATGCCAGAGGACCTCCTCCGCAGGACGCCCAGGTTCCAGCAAAAGCCGCATCGCGTCTGTTCTTCGGCACACATACAACCAGGTTTGTTTGTTTGTTTTTTTGTTTTTTTTTGTCCGCTGTTTTCCGCGAAGACTCGCGGTATGCCGAGGTAAGGCAGTATAGTAGTAGCAGTAGTAGTAGTAGTAGTAGCAGCAGTAGTAGTAGTTGATGCGCGTTTCTTTATAGAAGGACGATAATGTACCCGCCACTTGGGGGTTGCCCCGCTACGTACATACATACATACATACATACATACATACATACATACATACATACATACATACATACATACATACATACATACATACATACATACATACATACATACATACCAGTACATACATACATACATACATACATACATACATACATACATACATACATACATACATACATACATACATACATACATACATACATACATACATACATACATACATACATACATACATACATACATACATACATACATACATACATACATACATACATACATACGTACATACATACCCACTACATATCGTATGCACTGCAACCATGTTTGTGTAATACCAGATAATCGCTGCCTGGCATTGGCTGGTATACTTATTATAATACACTTCTTGAAACACATACACACATTGCGCGTGCTCGCTCACGGATAACTATAAATAGCTCCGACTACCGGTCTTCTGTTTTGCGTACGTACTCTACGCCTATATACTCGTGCTTGGCGCTTTTTCTATTTTCGCATCCAACTCTCACTCGGAAAAATCTAGTAAATATCATGGTAGTACTCGTGCATCGTCTACTCCATGTTATGATGATACTGCTTTGTATGAGGTTGAAAGCCCGGTAATTACCTAGGTTCTGGCACTGGGATCATATTTTGTAGTACTTGGAAGGCGTATCTTAGGTGGAAAACCAGGGGTTTTCCAGAGAGGCACGAGCGTGGTCTCAGTCTCCGTCGTGCACGAAAGGAATAAAGCTGCTCTTCTATCTCTAAGCAAGCAACACATGTGAGTAGCAATGAGTGCCGGCTTAATTGGCAGACCTGCCCAGGGATACAAAGTGTCCCGCTGTCCATGATCTTAACAAGTGGCGTCGACGGCAGGACATGAGTCGTTGGTCGTGAGTTCGAATCTCCATGAAATCGCTTTTTAAAGAAAAGTGAGTTTCCTCATGCAAAAAATCTGAAAAAGACTTCTGGATCCCCAGAAATTGGAACCGCGTCTGGTGGCGCGTCGGCCGGTAAAATCCGGCCCGTTCCAGGGGGGGAGAGTGCTATGAGGCTTAGATTGGGTAAGCGATTGGTTAACCTTTTACGTTTAGCCCAGAGGACTAAGACCTTAACAAATGGCGGCGGCGGCAGAACATGAATCGTTGGGCGTGAGTTCGAATCTCACGTCCACCATGAAATCGCTTTTTAAAGAAAAGTGAGTTTCGTCATGTCAAGAATCTGAAAAATGCTTCTGGAACCCCAGAAATTGGAATCGCGTGTGGTGCCGCGTCGACCTGTAAAATCCGGTCCGTTCCAGGGGGGGAGAGTGTTATGAGGCTTAGATTGGGTAGGCGATTGGTTAACCTTTTACCTTTAGCCCAACGGACTAAGACCTTAACATCCACCTTTGTACGCGGAAACTACTCAGAATCATCTCTGGCCGGTTCGTCTCCCCGAATTCGGAAAAAAATATCAAACAACGACAACCCCACCCATTTTACACGAGACGCGTTCGCATATCTCTTGCTGTGAATTTGCGAAGGGTTCTTTCGGCAAGAGATTGCGTAGTTGTATCTGTTTTTCCCTCCTTTTTTTTGCCACAAACCACTATGGACTGAAATATAAGGATCGCTTCATGTTCATGTTTTGTATACCAACGATACCCACATTGCCGTCCGAAAGTGGAACGTATCTCCGACGTTTTTTTCCGCGTGCGTAGCACTCATTCATGTAATGTACATACAGTAAACGTGACAGGAGGGCATAGTAAATAGGACCAAATATTGTCGGTAAAAATAAGGAAGTATACCGGTTTTTGTGTTCACCGTAGGTCCTCTATTTACTATGGTCCCCCGTAATATTCTGGTGGAGTCATCGTAGCCACAACCCGCGATCGACCAACGAAACGATGTAGTCCTCCACGTTTATACTCCAGATCTGGTTGTTGTTACTGCTCTCCCTCGTATGGGCCAGGCAGAACAATTTGTCTAAAGGGGGTCTAAATTGATATCTGACACGTATGCTCCAGAATCGCGCGGCCGAGAGGACTCTAAAACCGTGAAACAATGGCAATTTTTCGAGCAATGCTGTTTCCAATTTCCCAAAACGTTAGGAGCTACTTGGTACTACTGTGGGTGTGTGTGGTCCTGACCAGAGCGTCGGCGATGTGGTTCGAACTTTTTACGTACAAATTTATCTCCTTTCAACTTCGACATGTTGCTACTACTCCACGTATATACTGTTGCTGTAGTCTACTCCTTGTACTACAGTATAAATAGTACGAACTATTATACTTCGTACGCTTAAAGAGAACAAGGAGTTTTTCCACCTTTATAGTATTGAGGGAATCACCTGCGTGCGGCTTCCTGCGTATAACGCCTACGGCCGCTGCGCTTTATTGTACACCCTGGTATGGCACTTCGTATAACAGTAGTAGCGGTAAAACGTAGCAGCACGCACAATGACTCCGAAAGAAACACCCCATCCATCTGCAGCGACAATAGTAATAGCAGTGTGGCCCGGAAACAAAAAGGGTGCTGCAACTGATCATTTTTCATTTTTCGCGACCCTCGATGACGTCATTGGTCGACCAGAGATTTCCCACCCATCAGAAGTCGTTTCCTTCACAAAAAACGGCCAATGGGAAAACTACGGGCACCAAATACCACTGTCTCCGTTGCCATCCTCAACTAAAAAAGAGGTGTGGATTTCCGCACGCTCCCAAACAACACCGATGTCTTAAAACTCCGTTATTTTTGCTTGAGATTCCAACCGATTGGTGACTTTCCGCCGTCTGAGCCCCCCCCCCCCCCCGCCCCCGTCCGTCGTCTCCCCTGCTTCTTTCCCCCTTCTTCTGCGGTCGACCGTGGCGTGTTTTTTCTACTCTCCTTCTCCTTTGGCCCTGGCTTACGGATGCGGGGTACATGAACGTGCCGCGCTGTGTACCGCTACGGCTACCACTACTGTTATTAATACTACTACTACTACTACTACTACTACTACTACTCCTACTATCACTACCACTACTACCCCTACTAATACTACTGCCTGCGACAAAGAAGGTGGCATTCCAGCTCCAACTACACCAGCACGAAGACGTTGACGAAAGAGCGGAGGCGATCCTCGCAAGACGAAGGTCGCGCCGCCAGGCCAGAGGCGCCAACACCGCCCGAAACCACCACCACCACCCCCACCCCCCCCACAACCACCACCGCAAGGCATCCGCAGGGAACCATCGCTCGGCCCACGCGGCGACCACCACCACCCTCGCTATTGCAACGCTTTCCAAGAATTTCCCGCAGAACTCGGCAACGAGTATCACCATCCCGAAATCGATTCGTGCCGAGTTGGACGGCATTGTCAGCGCGAAAAACAGCAAAAGATCGGGCAGAATTTCCTCGCCGGGTGGGGGTAGCGGTGGCGGTGGCGGTGGTGGTGGCGGCCCTAGTGTTGGTGGAGAGCAGGGGTTTAGCAGTGGCATCACCCACGGCGCTGACACTGACCTCGACACTAGCACTGACACCAACGCTAATGCTAACGCTAACGTTAACGGCGTGACGATAATGGAGGGAGACTATGAGGTACCACCTATTACTCTTGAAGGCCGAAGGGAGGAGGACAAGAGTAACGGAGCAGCGATACGCCCCGCGGCTCCAGTTCACCCCTCTCCCAGCGCAGCAAGTTTTAGGGGAAGGCGTTGTCGACGATAGATTTCGAATCCGGCGGGGGGGCACGGAAAGGGAGCTTGAAAGCGGAGGGGGGCCGGGGGGGGGGACGTCCGTATTTGTTGCTTGCCTTAGTCATTTTACCATTGACCCGCATCGCTTTCGAGATGGAACGCCTTTTCTGTATGCTCCTCAGAATAGAGACACCTCCAACATTTGGGCCCTCACTAGTTTTTTTTTCCATGTGCGGGGGGCAAGAGGTGGTATGACTACTGTAGGCGGACGGGGGGGGGGGGGGGTACTCAGTATCATGCATGGCCGTATCGTATGACCATAGACCCTCACATCCCTACAATCCCGGGGCGGAGCACGTCGGGTGTTCACCGATCAGGCAGACATTGTTTGCACCAAGCGCGAGGCGCCGTGAGGTGCTGGGCGAGTCACATGAAGGGTGAGCTGCATCCTACTAAGAGCCGCTTTTGAGGCGGATTTTCTTGCGTATGGATGACAGCACCAATGAATTGATTTAATATCTGGTGTGGCCAGTTTCCGGAGACGGCCATGGGTTTACTATGTAACTGCTTCGTGGGTGCCTTAGCGTATACACACCACGTGACACGATCATCCCCCTTGTGCGGAGTAAAGGTTCTCCCCGCACGACTTGACTGCCAGCCGTGGTAGCCGCCAAAACAAAAAAAAACGGAACCCTGGCTGTCTAGCTCACGCAGTGAGAGGCGTGCTTTACAGCGTCGTCTCCAACCGACGCCAACCCAACCTATATACATACCAGGTACTTAGGGGGGGGGGCGCACTCATTTGTTGCTCGCCTTAGTCATGTGACCATTGACCACGCACCCCTTTCGAGACGGAGCGGGGGGGGGGGGGGGGGGGGGGGGTAAGTGCAGCAAGCGGTGCGTGCTGAAAATGTTAGTACTTTTTGAGGGGGGGAATCGAAAGGTTCACCATGCTCTCATCGTACGTAAGATGCGTAGCTGCCGACATGTATTGTCCGAGCACCGGCTGGCGGTGAACCCCGTAGCTTCCTTCGCGTTCCGCAATATTTTGCTGATACGAAATAATATCTAGATTGCTGCCAGGGCGGATGGGCATGCGTTGTTTGTTTTAGCGTCTTCGCAGTTGACACCTGCGGTTGTGCCGAGGGGCGAATCCTGGGGTTTAGTCAGAACATTTTACTCTGGAGAGGTGTGTTCGTGTGTGCGCTCTCCCGAAGCGATGTCTACGGGCAGAGTTATCGCACGCGCTGCCCGACGATGTTTACAGTATACAGGTACACTGAAGTGGTGGGCGTGCCGATATTTTATCGACACTTCGTTTGCTCTATGACAATGTGCTAGGGTGAGTGTGAATCACAAACACGAAAAGTCGATGGAATCGGCGCAGGCGCTTTGTTGCAGCAGGGCGGGCGGGGCGGGGAGAATATCGCTAGGGTTTCCAGTAGGTGAAAAAGAGTGCCACGAAATGTAAAACACGGTGTATATCGTTTTTTTGTCTATCCTTCTTCTTCTTCTTCTTCTTCTTCTTCATTCTGGTACTGATATTTATCAGTGGTCAACATTGAAGCTCATGCTATGCTGAACATTCACAGGCGGGTGGCAAACACGACGATATATTCTCTAGGTTTTTACGTAGGGTTGTCTCTGTGGACCATGATTCCAAAAAACTCCGTTTCGTAGAAACGCCAAAAAGCGGTATATACCGGGGAGAGTTACGCCAGTTTTCGGCATAAAGTTCCTCGTTTCGGCAGTGAAAGTCCCCGAAAAACCTGGCGTACACGTACTAAGGTAGCGCCTAGGAGAAAGCACGGCAACGTATATCGCTGTCGTGTTCTATAGTAATAAATATAATATCCGCGTGTGATGGGTGGGATGTATGTTCAACAACTTCGCACATGCTCTCATTATGGAGCGAGAAAACTACGACCCCTATGTTTGCGCATTTTGTTTTGAAGCGAGTCTACCTGAGGAAAAAAAAGGGGGGGGGGGGGGGGACATGAAAGCACTTGGGTAAAACCTCCGCAGGTATTAGATGTTGCTTGATTCAGCAACGATTTGCCCCGGCTTTTTTTCAATAACTATTCGTTCCTATTGCGCTTGCCATCCGACACTGTGTAGCACAATATGATATTGAACGTTGATCACTCAGAAGCATTAGTACCAGAAGTAAGAAAACAAACCAAAGGAAACAGAAAAAGGGAAAACCTATATACCTATGGGCGTACGGGCATGGTCTAGTCTAGCCCCATCCGTTTGGTTGTGGTAATCAAATATACTTCCCAGATCCGAGTTAGCAAAGGCCTTCTTTTTCTCTCGGTGACTTTGTGAACACACCGTGTGATCACAGATATAATAGGTGACACCCTCCCCCCCCCCCCCGCGCCCGGTGTAAGCATGCCTTTGGTTTGTATCGCGCATAAGGTTTACGCATTCAGCTCGATTGATTCAAAACTCACTTCTTTCGTAGGTTTTCATTTAAAAAAAAAAACAATAGTCGAAGACCCACAACTCGTAACTCACACTCTCGCGCTCTCAAGGGCGAAAGGGAGAAGAAGACCGGTTTCGGGCTGGCCTCAGGGTTCAAACCCCCGAACGGTTGGGATCCCAAGCGCTACCACAGCCTGACAACAACTAGTCATGGGGCGTATTCCTTTTCAGAGGATGGAGATGCGGCCCACCCTCCCCCATGCGACTCGTCGAACACCTCACGGCGCTTCGCGCCTTGTGCGAGCCTGGTCGGTGAAAAGCCGACGGTGCTCCGTCCCGGCGTCGTAGGGGTATCGACTATTACGGGGGAACTATATTAAACAGGACCAAATATTGTTAGTGAAAATGGCGAAATAGATAGGTTTTTGTGTGTACCGTAGGTCCTATTTAATATGGTCCCCCGTAATACTACGGCCATGCATGATGTCGAGTATCCCCCCTACTCCCCCTCGGAGGTATCGGAGCTGGACGACATGGAGAGAGAGAGAGAGAGAGAGAGAAAGGAGATCCACACCCAGAATAGGTTTAAGTGTGTGTCCGTTTTGTTCCTTCGTGCTTCTAAAAAAACTTCCGAGGAGTCTATACTGGAGAGAGAGAGCGAATGGAGAGTCACACGCCAAATCGATTCTGGCGCCAAATCGATTCTAACGCCATTTTTTTTTCCTCCGTACTCTCCGTCTCGAAACAAAAAACACCGAGAAGCAAGAGGGAGACAAGAGAGAACGAAAGAGAGGATTAGAGAAGGACTGCATATTCACGCACATACTCGGCACGGACGGGCTAATAGTGCCGTTAGTAACCGTTTCTCCTTTCTCGTACTCGTACTCTCGATGAAATATATCTCCGAGGGGCACCATAGGGATACAGCACATGAGAGGGAGATAGAGAGAGACTGAATATTCACGCAGAAGAAATCGGTATGTACAGGTAGGTGTGTACCAGGTACTTGTTTGCACCTTCGTGTATATTCTCGACCAAAAAAATCACCCAAGGCCAAGGGGGCATGGTGTATTCATTAAATTACAAAAAAACAACAACAACAACAACAACAACAACAGCAACAACAACAACAACAACAACAACGACAACATCAACAACAACAACAGCTAGCTGTGAGATCAAGGATTTGGTCGAAGCTCATCTTCGCAAACTGTGTGTGGAGCCTCGATCGCGCGTAGTACGGCTTTTTTATGGCCTCATGCAGGAAGCACAGTCCGTATACAAATGAGCAAGACAAAATATTTACACACCAGGAAAGTAATAGGAGGGAAGGGGTCGAACCGGACGGCTTCGTGGTGTCCGGCCGACGCGCCACCATGTGCCATTTTGGGCGGAAATATAAAGACCGCTTGGGCATGATTACGAATATAAAGCTGTTCTTA
This sequence comes from Nereocystis luetkeana, assembly GCA_031213475.1. Taxonomy (NCBI): domain Eukaryota; class Phaeophyceae; order Laminariales; family Laminariaceae; genus Nereocystis; species Nereocystis luetkeana. The sequence continues at coordinate 8,286,659 of JARUPZ010000002.1, read as the reverse complement.
TATTTCCGTTCAGAGTGGTATGCTCAAGTACACACGTTCGTAACAAATATATTGTTTCCTAGTAACAAAGCTTGAGGAAAATTGGAAAACAAAAAACGATTGTCGGTTGAACTGTAGTACGTGCATGCCCTCGGGGGGGCAAGATGTTGGCCTTCGCTGTACTTCCCAAGACAGCCCTCTCCCTTCTTCCCACGATAATCCGAAAGGAGACACGAGTACATTGGTTATACATATTGGACTGAACTATGCCCAGCACATTATCGGAAGGCGGCCGAAGTTATAGCAGTAAGTGTGCTACGCTGTTGTTGTTGTTCTCACATTATCTCATGTCTAAAACATTCAGTCCGTGGTCACAGAATAGTAGGCTCCAAAAGTTGGGGCGGAGCAATACCTCAGGGAAAAAATGTAGCCGAATCAAATAACGTAGAAAACGTTCAGATACGCACCATGGCTGAAACGCATCGTGCACCTCAAAGAGAAGGAAGTAATTCATACCTAGCACTTCCGGTGTCCTTCATGACTTGACACGACCCCCCCCGTCCCAATTCGTGGGCGCGCTGGAAGAAACACACTGGTTGTGACCGGTCGTGCCCGGCCCGCACGGTGTGACCGTGCTAGTAGTCCGTATGCATGTATTTCTAGCGCGGTGGCTTGCGTAAGCAAACGCAATGCGATGGGCGCGCCGCCACATCACACTAACTTTATTTTTGTATTATTTAATCTTGATCAATGAAGCGACTTTCTGCCTTCTGCACCGCTAAATGATATTGTAGGGCTGCACCAAAAAAAAAACTCGAACACTCGTGCTGATACGTAGCTGTATGCTGAACGAGCGAGAACCAACCCTTTCCACGTTCCTCTTATTTTTGACGGGTGGCTCAAGTATCTCACCGCGCTCGGCTACATGGTCGGGCACCAAGAGGGCGGCGCTAGCGGTAGCGCCAATTTTTATGTTCCGTCTGCGACAAACATGCCACCGACAACAACCGCAGTAGGTCTAGCTGGCTCCCCCCAGCTATTGCATAGGGCTATATGTACTACCTCGTCCGTGCCTGCGGTCTGCGAACTTGATATCCGCCGGTTCACCGGCATCGATTTTGGAGGGGCTGTTGCACCGGGCTCAATAGCACAGTTTTGAGGTGGCCTGCCTTGCCTTTCGCGTCTCTTCCGAATATGTTCGCGATTTTGGCGAAGAAGGAGAAGACCTTTAATGAGGATTGTCATCCCCTTTCTGCCCACCACAGGACAGAGATATTCCGTCGCGGTATATGTAGTATTTTCGCTGTCGTCAATGTCGGCTACCGTCTCGGCCGCGCGGTCAGTCTCCCTTCCACCAAGCCAACAAACACCGCCTTCGCTTCGTTCAGATTTCTGCCGTGCTCTCTGGTGGGGCCACACGGGCTCCGAACGATAAAAATATCGCTCAGCTTGCTCCGTCACAAAAAAAAAGAGCACTACTGCAATGCAGGTCGCCGACCCCGCCGTGATCGCTGGTCCGACCGCGTCCGCCCCTTTGTCCGCTCGCCCTCCGGCCCTCCGCCGCCACCTCTGGCTACCGATACACTGCCGCCGCCTTTGGACTTCATTGTTACTCGGCCGCGATAGGCACCCCGCAGCCTGCAGCCATATACGGATGGGGTCAAATCCGGCGCCCCCCCTCGTCCCGCCTTTTCAACTCACTATAAGCACTTCGCTGCGTAGTTCCGCCCCCATGGCCGTCTTCAACCACCGCTGCGGGCCCACCTTGCGCTCCAACGCCTGTCAGTCCCGACGGTTCCCATTCTCCCGCCAACCGGGCTAGCGCCGAGCCACGTGGGACCCCTGTTTTTGGTATTCCCGACCCCCCCCCCCCTGGCGATGCCTCCGCAGCCGAAATAAGACCGACCTGGGGTTCCCTCCCGCTACCGCCGAAATAAAATTTGGTGATTCCGCCGCGCGAAATATATTCGCACGCCGACTGGGAACGAGAGCAACAGCCGGATCCTACGCAGGCCAACGTGCCACTCCATAACTAATACACTGTAAAATACATTAATTCCGCCCGGCTGTTGGGCCCTGCCCGACGATTGTTGAGCGAATGGCTCCCCGCACCAGAGTACCTCCAGTCCGGAAATTCAGGAGCTTGCCGGCTGGGGTCGATTTCATACTGTACCACCGACGAGGTCATCGTCTTGCTATAGTCTGTAACTAACACCCCTCCCCCTGCCCCCCCCCCCTACATAGGTTGGGTTGGCATCGGTTGGCAACGACACTGTAAAACTTGCCGCTCACTACGTGAGCTAGACAACCGGGGTACCTTTTTTGTAATTTTGTATTTTTGGCGGTCACCACGGCTGGCGGTCGAGTTAGATCATTTGTGGGAGGTAAAAAACCTTTACTCCGCACAAGGGGATTGATCGTATCACGTAGTGTTCATGGTAAGGCACCCAAGAGGTAGTTTCGTAGTACTCCCATTGCTGTCTCTGAAAGTGGCTACACCGGAAATTAAACTACCTCGTTAAAGCTGTCTTCCATGTGCAAGCCCGCCTCACAAGCGTTTCTCAGTAGGATGCACCTCACCCTTCATGCGGCTCGTCCTACACCTCACGGCGCTTTTGGTGCAAACAATGTCTGCCTGGTCGGTGAAAACCCGGCACGCTCCGTCCCGGCATTGTAGGGATGCGAGGGTCTATGGCCATACGACTACGGCCGTGCATGAAATCGAGTACATCTCTCCTATCGAGTACCCCCCCCCCCCCCCCCCCCCCCCCGCCCCCCGCCCCTCGCATGTGCCGTATATGGCATTGCCAAGGAGCGTGCCCCGGCAACTACCACGGCATTGCCAAGACCCTGTTATGTGCCTTCATGACACCTTTATGGCAACACCACGGCAGGCGGCAGTGCCAGTGCCATCGTAGTAATGCGGTGGCGGTGTGTCACGGCAGGCAGTGCCATGATGGCCCATGGCGGCAGCGCATTGCCTTGGCTTCCTCAAAATGCTGTGCGTCGTTAGCCCCCTCGCCGTTGATGGATGCAGCGGTAGCTTCCGTGATACCGGTATAGACGTTTTGGGAGTCCCTTGCTCGGGGATTTGTGTTTGCTTTCCCCTTTGTGACGTTCCTCCAGGAGGCTTCTCGTAGCCTGGCCGTTTGGAGGTGTTGGAGTGGGGTTTGACGAAGCACATCTTCTTCGATTCATGTTCTAGTTCTGGGAGCTGGTGCGTTCCCGAATCTTCCATTTTTCCTGCATATTCTACATACTGCACGGTTCAACAGGGGGGGCTAAGGTATGATATTGCACCGGAAGGCCGATTGAGGTCCAGGATATGGGACGAATACGGAAGGATATCCGGTTTATATTGGAATGGCATCTACGCTATGTTGTCGGAAGGCAAGCATAATCATATATTTCCTTTTGTTTCCGAGGTTTTCTTCTTTCGGGAAAGATATGAGTGATCAATGTTGAAGATCATGCTGCACATTGTCGGATGGCAAGAGAAATATTGATAATAATAATAATAATAATAATAATAATAATAATAATAATAATAATAATAATAATAATAATAATAATAATAATAATAATAATAATAATAATAATAGTACGCCCCCTCGGACAATTTTCGAAGCTGCTATTATTATAATATTAATATGAATAATCTCCACACCGCACCGGGGAGAGTGTAAACGCCGAGCAGCACAGCTGCAGTGTATGAGCTCTGGCAGTCCAAAGGTGGAGCGATGCATGCGTCTCTCTCCCGAAATATTCCGGGACAAGATATACTTCCTAAGATATGGGAGGAGCGATGCGTCTCTCTCTATGGAATGTATAGCTGCGGAGCAGTAGGACGCATGGCGTGTAGATACACAGTATAAGTATAGGTAAAATATCTCGGTAGTAAATGGTGGTATTTAATAGCGCGTATTCAATTGATGAGTAATACACGCAGGGAAGGAGAATTGGTTGGATGAAGTTGGTGGTATTCGACGAATTATGTCAGCTTTTTCATTTTGAATAACGCCCTGCACATTGTCGAAAGGCATTTTTTTTTTTTTTATAAACTGATGAAATACGTCAGCCGTGAGTTCGACTGATTACATAGTTGATACTCAACTTTGCAAGCTGCGTAATATGTCTCGTCTAGATCCCGTTTTTACTGAATTTCCAAATTTATTTCATGATAAGCCGTTCGCGCGTATTCTGTATATGTATTCCCTTGTTGTCAAGGATATAGGCCAGTGACTCCCCTGGATTCTGCCCGGGTCAACAGGACAATATACATAATCATTCTGCGCACTGATACTATATAACCCAGATAAGGGAGGGTAACATGACTTTACAACATGTTGAAATCTTTTCATTTTACAAATAAATACCAGGTACCAGGTATTGATTAACCTACGTATTGACTTTTTGTATGGGATGGTTCTAACTGCGAATATTTTTTACAGTTGTAGTAGTCGTTGCTGCTGCTTGCTGTGATGCTCGGATTGTATTTGATATGGCTCAATGTGGCACCTAAATCAGGCACATCGGTACTTCCGAAATTATGTCGGGTAGAGTTTTTCGAGGAAATGAGCTGCTGCTGCTGTTGTTGCTATCATCACTGTGATGATGTGATATGTTAAAACATATTGTTCGTACTATTAATACAACTGTATGCATAATAAAGTCACATGAGATAGACGACAATGGACTATTATACTATCGTCTTCCTGTTTGTGTAAATTCGAAAACTGTTGTGCTTCTATATTTATTTGAGGAATTTCAAGCAAGAAGTTATATGTGTTTCAGAGGGGTACCTACATTTTACCAGGTATACAACTTTCAGCAAGAAAGTTGTGGTTCAGACATATATGTGATGTATGTATCTACGGTATCTAATTGAAAAGATATACCAGGTATCATAGATCTCGAAGGACGGTGCGTTTCTCTCTATCTATGGAAATATCCTGCCAAGATCTTTCGAAAGATACCACCAGTATATCCTTAAAGCTAATTAATACTGTGGTACCTGGTATGTCGAAGCAGTTGACCCTTTTTTTATTCTAAAATTATGTTTTAACTGATTAATAAATTGTTGATATATTTTTAATAAAAAACTCAAAAATCATCAGCAGCGAGTTTTTGAAATAAAACCTAAAAAAAAACGGATTTTGGATAAGAACTAAAAATGCGGCGTAATTACGCCACGACAGATGGATGGATACGTCCGGTGATCCGGTAGAAAACACACCACACACCACACACACCACTTCACGGCGTGTCATCAGGCTGCCGTGCTCTTCTGCCCCTGTACAGCCCTACGGATAGTGGCAACAGTGCTCTCGTGAGGGGTGGGATTCCACTCGTGGATGGTGAGTGTATGTAGCTGATGCACTGATTCATTATTGTAAAATGTGTTGGTGCCCAGGCGCATATGATATGCGTACACGTATGTACAACAGACGTACCAGGTCAGGTACGCAATAATGTACCAGGTACCAGGTAGTTCGTGGCGATTTTCTACACTACTCTGTAGAACCTGTAGAGAAATCGCTACTTACTTGATGAACCGCGATCTTCCGCACAGGACAATCGCAGGGAACGTGTTGAACACACTGCTGCACTGCTGCTGCTGCTGCTGCTGCTGCTGCTGTATGATACCTATGTCCCGTCTGATGTGGCGTTGTCGGTTGGGGTGAGGACGAAAATGTACCGCCTTCGGCCCCTCCTTACATACAGTTGACCCACCGACAGCATCTCGACCCTCTTCGCGATGGACGATGCCAGAACTGGTCGATGTTTGAGATTTACGTACTGGTACGTACCTGTGGGTACCTCTGGTACCAGAGTGTGAAGTACGCGTATTCGCGAAGTTCGTAAACAGTACGCGGCACTTGCGGAGTTGTCGCGAGTACACGACTGCTGCACAAAGTGCCTGGTCGCACGCACCCGGTACAGTACTATTAATACTACAGTATACGACTGGTACCTGGTTTTATTTATTTTGATACCTGGAAAGAAAGTATCGGCAATCGAGGCTGTGCTCGCGTTGTCCATGCCCACGTACGCAACATAATAACCCGCGTCTGTGCAGCTGGCTGTACCTCAGCTGACAGACGGAGCAACCGTTCGTGGTTTCGAGCTTGCAGCAGGCCCCGTATCGACTGCGCCCGTAGGAGACAAAAAAAAAACGTGTACCAGGTACAACAGTACCTGGCACAGGTAATCATGCCACAAGGAAGCGCACATACATGTATGTACGCCCGGCTTTCGATATTTTGCAGATATACATGTACCAGGTATGCGACGGCAGTATTACAATAAATAGTGCATGTACATTGTGCCAACGTATACCCACGTACACTACTAGTTTGTCGGTCGGAAAAAACACAAGGAGTCGGACTGGAAGACTGCTGCATGCAGTACTACTACTCTAGCATACCAGGTACCAGGTACCAGGTAATGCCTGGTAGGTAAGAACCATCACATACAGCAGCATACAGGTAGGTATAGCGTTGCTGTATGTCAGATCACAACCCCCCCACCTACAAAAAGACAAAAAAAACGATCCCCACTTGACTTGATAATTTTACATCTTCCCGAGGGCAGGCATATTCCTAATCTGTACTGGTATGATCTACCAGGTACTCTATTGTAGTACCTCATGTTGCTGGGTGGGAGCGGTATAATCTGCATGACATTGACATATATAAGGCATGCTTCCTGGATTGGATCTGTACTGTACAGATCCTGCACAACGTCCCATATAACGGCACGTGCATTATCTACCTGGAGTCTAAAGTAGATAATCTTCCTGGCACAGCAGATCGTGCGCCCGACGTGTGTGTGCAACATTTGCCTGGACCGGACGGAGTTTACGTGCGTAAAGCGGTGAAATCCGATGTCCCTCTGCTGCTGCGTGCCCTTTTGTATTATATCCGCCTAACGGTAGAAACAGAACAAGTCCGTGAAGAAAGGAAAGCAAGTGTGTAAAAAGTGCTTTGCAGGTCATGGGTCAAGGCGACATGGAAAAAGTCCCCGTGAACGGCCCGGACGCAACGGACCCCAGTTCAGCCTGCGACGCTGCTCGGGGAGATTCGCCGCGACAGGGGTCTTGGCGATCATCTTTCCGAACATTGGTGAGGGTATATTCATATCAGGAGCACGCTTCGAAGTGTCCTTATGGGGCAAATACACGGACGGGGTGGTTCGGCTACGTACGATGACACCAAGTATTTTACTGTATCGTCTGTAGAGAAGACTCCTCCTTTACTCTGCTATCTGCACTGTAAAAACTCAAAAATATGAAAAGTCCCTGCTTGGTGGGCTATTCTTAGAAGACCGTCGACATAATCTCCTCCGAAGCATGCTCAAATAGCGCTGATGTGCGATGGGCGATTACGCTCCAACAGCTATAGTAGTGCTGTATAGGCCGCGAGCTAGGCACTGCAACATGCTATGTGAAGAAGACAATACAAGGTGTCTTTTCTATCTCGACATAGAAAGAGGTCGACGAAACAAGCAAAGCAGGCTCGTCATCCACCCATGCCACACGACTCTTTTCGTGAGGACAACCAGAAAACATACCTGGGTGTCAGGACTGCTCGCAGATGATACTACGAGGCAGTCCTTGTAACCTGTGACTCCGTGGCACACTGTATGTAACCGTAATTTACTACGGGGCTGTTCGGTGCTACGAGCTATCCCTGGCGCCGGGTCAACTAACTAGCTTCGATAACACCAGCACCAACAACGAACAACAAACTACTATGTGGTATTCTTCCTCTCTGTTACGCATCACTAGATGTTACTATTGCATTGGATGAGGGCTTTTGTGCCGGCCGGGGTCCTCGCCCGCAGATATACCATCCGCACTGAGGGTGCCTCGGCCGAGGTGCCTTCAGCGCGGCAGCATTTGCTGGAAATGATCTCAACTACTTGAAAAATACCCCATGTAAGGTGGGTGAGATGGTCTGAAGTTTTCCCCTCGTCCGTGGTGTTTTGTCGAGGTTCATGGGGAGCATGGGAATAAGTGACCTCTGTTCGGACAGTTATCCACTTCATTTCATCGAAGGCGTGGTTTCAGCCTGTGTTACAAAGTGTGGAACCACCTTCTGAGGCGTTCTACGATAGAGGTTCAACCTAGATTTTCTTAGACTCATCACTTAGGGAGCTCCATACCACACCCGAAAACTGACTTCAGCAGAAATCGAACTGCATCCCGATTAATAATCTCATGTCCCAAGTATACAACAACGTCATTCCGACGGTTTTGGGTTAAGGAACCCCGTCATTCAGGAAACGTTTTTTCGGAAATGTGATACCTCTATCGTAGAACGCGTCTTCTTCGATGTCAATTTTACTGTGGAAATCTTCTTCGTCTCTTGTTACGGATCAGTTAACGTAAGTATTGGATTAGATGAGGCCTCCTGCGCCGGTCGATGGTATCACCCTAACTTACATCTCCCTTACTGACCACTGGCTCGGAGTCCTGTTCCCTCCCTTCACCCAAACTTGAGTTACTTGTAGTAATACCTCCGTGCGCAGACAGCATTTTTTTCTGCGAAAGCCGGTGGCAACGGTAGATCGGACGCGTTGGTCAGGTCTGTTCCCGTTGCTGCTTCGCCCCCACTACCCTGGTGATAGGCCCAACGTTACATTACGCCATTTTCCCGTCTTCCAGTCACCAATTGACGTGACATTGTTCATTGGTGTTCCGGTGACATAACTACTACAAGATTAGCCTACCCCAAAAATAAAACCGCGGGGTTTCTCAAAAATCTATTTGCCAATACTTTTCGTGAGAATGTCCGCATGGTGGTCTTCCGTCCGGAGATACTTAACAGACCCGATGAGTCTTTCTTCCCCATCAACTCGCGCTACAAGTTGTACCTTACGTCGATGAGCTTCCTGTCCGAGCTCAATGGGTTTATGGCGAAGTCTATCGACCCTTCGTTTCCTTCAAACACTCTAATGCTCCGACCCCAGACCGGGCATCGGAAAAAACAACACTCCTCCGACGTAAAGGGCTTATTCCACGCCGTCGGCCATGGCTACCTACTCCGTCTCAGTGGTGGATAGGGCGACGTACTTTTGCGTCCAGAAAAATCACGACACAAGTGTACCCCCGCGATAGGAAGCCATATGGGAGCCATGGGGCAGAGATCGAGCGCCTATCGTCGGCCTTGTGGGCCATTTTTCCAAGTTATAATCCACTGCACGTCCTCTAGCTTACTGCCCTTCCTGAACATCAGGTCTAAATGAGCCGCAGTGCACAGGTACTTGAAATATCTTCCTAACCGCCTTAACGAGTGCGAGAACCGTGTAACCACCCGTATTACGTTGGTGATATCTGGCCTCGTTTGATTCGCAATCCGCATCGGACTCCCCACCATTTCGAGGTAACTCGCGCCCACCACAGGGTTCTTATTATTCACGTGCCTGAGGTCCAACGACGGAGAAGCGGGGATGGGGCTGGGGTTTGTGGTACCGGAAATTTCGACAATATTCCGAATCAACCAAGTGCGCAAAATCTCCATGGTTCTCTTCTCACGACCCCTCTTGCACTCGCTACCCATGCACCATGTAACCTGAGCAAGAAAGTTCGCAGGGAACCTCTTGTTGAGATATGCTACTACCTCATATGTGATTTCCTTGGCGACTGCGACCCGGATGTCGTCCACGTGGACCACCAACATCGCTACAACTTCGCACTCACCGACAGTCGAAACACGCATGGGTTTACCGAAAGCACTGCTCAAAACCATAATATACCAAGGTTAACGACAACGGTTCATACCGCGTGCGACTACTCTGCTTCAGCCCAAAAAGAGTTTGGTCGGATCACACTACAATACCTTACCCGATAACCTCCCGCACTCGGGAGAAAAGCTCAATAATATTTCAGTATCCAACTCCGACTGCTTGAAGGCCTGCTCAACGCCCAAGTGCCTCGAATCTCGGTCAGGTTTGCGTTGACGTTGCCGCTACGAGTCTGTTTTTTTTTTTTTTTTTTCCATCCCATTCATTATCTTCGCACATCTTCTTCTCTCTCTCCTTCCAACTCGTAACTCAGATCCGGGGTCACATAGCAGGCTCTTCTCCCCCCTTCCCGCTACGGTACGTGCCTTCATTTTTATCGCGAGAAGATTTCAGCCTTTTCTTCCCTCGTCGACTCGCATCGAATTGTGCCTACCCACGCTGCAAGGCGCTCTCAACAATTGAATCCCTTTTTTTATTTTTGCAAATAAAGTCAAAGTCCGACCCTCCTAGGGCTCGAACCCAGGACTCAAACAAGTAGAATTCGAGGTTAACCACTTGAACCACCGGGGCGACCGGCTTAGGCGCGATTGATGCACTAGGGGCAGACGTATTGAAGTACTGTGGTCAACTCCCCCTGGCTACGTATAACCTTTGGCTACTAACGTCGCCTTAGCTCTATCAATCATGCCGTGATCGTCACCCTCCCACTTCAGGAGTCGCTTTGAATCCACACTACTGCTACCCTCGGTAACTTCAGGCTGGCCAGAAAAGTTCAAGTGGCCTCTAGTCGATCAGAATCTGCTTCCATCGCCTCCGTCCAAATGCCCGAATGTCTTGACGAACACACCGCGGAATACCACGTTGGTTCTAGTTACGCCTCTTTGACAAGACAGTCTGGAAGCTTTGTCGGTGCACCGCCTGTCTCTTGCGCCTCCAGTTACGCATGGAATGAGCGACCTCCATCACAGGGTCCGATCGTACTGATTAGCCCCGCAGCCGCTTCCTGATTAAGCATCTGGTCTGCGTTCCCGCAGTTCCCAGGGGACGGGACGTTTGCGACGGATGACCTGGCCTGTCCCTTGAGGCAGCTGGCACAGGACAGGAAAGAAGAACGAGATCGACGAAAGAGCGCCCCGGAACTGCGACCTCGGTCGTCCATCGTCTTGACGTCGTGGTTCCCGGTCGCTCTCGCGCCCGACCTACTTCTTCTTGCCTGTCTTGCACATGCTGCCTCACGAGACTAGCCAGACGATCCTTCACGGATGTCCCGTCCACTGGGACTCCACTATTCGACATTATCAGGCTGATTCCCCGAATAATTCTTTAGTGTGCTAAAAAAGGGGTTGATATGCGATGGATGTATTCGCTTCAAAACCGGCACTAGGCTTTGACCCAGGCACTGCAACAGGCAGTGTGAAGAAGACTGTCTAAGATGTCTTGATTTTTTCGGCCCTAGAAGAGGCAACACGAACGCAGGGGGGGGAAGGTTGAGTGAGAATGTGGGTCAGCGCTCCACTGCTCAGTACGGTGCCTACTCACACATACCCGTGACACTCCTCGTAGCTAACACCACGAGACGATCCCTGTGACTGTAACTCCGGGATACACCGTATGTAACCGTAAAATATTGCTAGGCTGTTCGGTGAGTTAAATCGAACATTCTTCCTGGCGGCGACGAAACAGGTTCACCCAAGTCTCCAGGAAATGAATCAGGGTTTCATCGATGATGTCCGATTTGCCCTTGGTTGCCCAGGCCTGGGTACTTGCAAGCTCCAATGGTTTTACAGGACAACGTATCGTGGTATAACTGGTATATCATACAGTAAGAGCCCATGTATACAGCCCATGTATACTGAAAAGAGGTACATATATTTTGTATACACACAAAATTCAAGGCAGTGGCATACGAGTCTATCTATTTATACCTTAACGGGGACGGCCCCACGGCAGTAGCATGCCATACCACCTCGGACGAAAATATTTAAGACCGTTGTGTTTTGACGTTTGTAAATCAACGGTCCTTCCGTCCAGACTGGTACTGGTGTATGAGTCACTCTGTACTCTTACCCCTTTCCCACTGCAAAAAATATCAGTTTATTTCCAAGTAGTTGCCCCCCCCCACAAAAGGGGTGTAATGTGACAATGACGTGAGGACCGTACCCACTGATTCCTTTATGCGTACGTCCGTACAAAGCGTCCAAAGTGCATCTCCGGCTCTTTTTTTTTCATCTTTTTTTAGGGGCATAGTATCTTTCAATTTTACAGTGGTAGATACCTATTATAGTAGCATGCTAATCATGCTGCAACTGGTTGCACACTGCCCGTTGCAAACGTGTTCCCACCAAACTATGCCATACCAAAACAAAGGGGAAAACGCACGCGAGCGACTCAGCAGCAGCAGCAGCCACCTTAGACTACTGCCGCTTTGACTCTTCCACGCTGGATGAGTTTCCCGAGCTTCGTGTCTCTGCCAAGGACGACGAGGTGAGAGCAAATATGCGCAAACATGAAAAAAAAACTTGCACACATGCAGAAATGCAAACATGCAAAAACATGCACACCTGGTACACGGTTTCGCATGAATATTATATTCTAGGTAAAAATCTGGACGGGAATGAAAGAACCGTCGGAGTATCAAGTATACGGATACATGTGGACAGTTGGAATATCAAGTATACCGAAGTGTAAGGATCGTTAGAGTATCGATTACAAATACCAAGCGGTGCTTACATTTCCGCCGAAAATACTGCATGGCAGATTGCTGTGGTTTGACCCCGTGACTGACCGCCTCCCTGCACGAAAACGAGTAATACGACGCTATTAAGACCAAAGGAGGTCGGCCTTGGCAGTTTTGGGAGAGAGGGTCGAGGGCGGTCGGGGGCGAGGCAGGCCCCTTCGGCGTAGCGTTCCGCGCGCCCCCCCGGATTATTTCGACGCTTTCGCTTGCCGGCTCCAACGACTTTAATGTAGTGGGCGGAACAGGGGGGAGGGGTCCTGTAATACGTACCTGGTAGTAGTGATGAGGCTGTCGCAGGTCGACATTGCCGCACCGGCATTTTTTGTCTGCGCGCAACACGACAGCAGCGTCGAAGCCAGCACTCAGACATTTTCTACGTCCTCGTGTTGTGGGAGCAGGGTGCGATCTGTGTTGGTTTCACGTTAACGCTAGAACGGAACGTTAACGATAACGCTAACGCTATTGACGACGCCAACGATAACGTTACTGCTAACGCTAACGCTAACGCTAACGCTAACGCTAACGCTAACGCTAACGCCAACGTTAACGCTAACGCTAGCTTCAGCGCTAGCGTTAATGCGAACGCTATCGCTAACGTTAACGCTGACGCTAACGCTGACGCTAACGCCAAGGCTAACGCTAAAGCTAGCACTAACGCAAACCCTATCGCTTACCCTAAGCCTATCGCTAACCTTGACCCCAACACTAACGCTGACGAAGGCAGCAGCAGTCGTCGCCACTCTCCACATAAAACGCCGGCCAAGATCGAATGAGTTTCCTATTCTAACTGGCACCCTCACACCCCTGCCCTTACCGTTCTATCTCTCTACTCTGCCTGGTCCTAATAAATGTTTTGGTTTGGAAGTTATTGGAATCACTTCTGGAAGAAGTCGAGTGGGGTGATGATACCGCTGCCGCTAACGCAAATGGTGACGGCTGCAGCAGAAGCAGCAGCAGTCACCACCGCCGAGCGCTGCCGGTGGAATGGGTGGTCGACGTGGCGGACAAGGATGACGATTGGTTCGTCGCCACGGCCTACGGATACAACGACGCGGAACAGAAGCTGCACATCATGGTACCGGACCGTCACGCTCCGACCTGGGCGGGTGACGTTGCCGTTAACCCTCTGGTGCGTGGCAATTCAACATGTTCTACCTCGTGCAGCCCCCCCCCCCCTATATATATAGGTGGTATCTGCGGCATGGTATGAGTGCACGATCCCCCGACAAGAGAGCTACGGGGCTTGGCATTCATGTTGCGTGTAGTCCCCCACAGCAGGAAAACGAATCAATTCATTGAAGCTGTCATCCGTATGCAAGTCCGCCTCACGAGCGGTTCTTAGTGGGATGCAGCTCACCCTTCATGTGACTCGCCGAACACCTCACGGCACTTCGCGCTTGGTGCAAGAAACGTCTGCCTAGTCGGTGAAAACCCAACCTGCTCCGTCCCGGCATTGTAGGGATGCGAGGGTCTATGGTCATACGACTACGGCCATGCATTAGATCGAGTACACCCCCACCCCACCCCACCCCACCCCACCCCACCCCACCCCACCCCACCCCACCCCCCCGCGCTACTTACGACTCGCCGAACACCTCAAAATTTGGGGCAGAACGGTTGATGGCGCATAAATACCTGGTATAGAGCAGTGTACCTTGAAACGGGAACTAACTGGCATCAAACAATGGGCATGTGTCGGGTCAAGCCTTGTGGGGTCCTTCTCGGTCCAGGATTGTCATGTCTATTCATACCCCCCAGTATCGCACTGCTATGTGCCGCCACAACAATAAGCCGACGGGGTCGTCATAGGCACGTTCGGCCACCCGTATTTGTGGGTCATCGTGGGTTGGGGTCGCCATGCCAGCACCGAGAGGGGGTGGGGGAGCTCTGCAACTCCTTGAGCTACTGGAACGCGTTTCCATCAGCCGCAAGAAACTACTTTTAGCGCGGAAGAGGGTAAACATGCCCCCAGACAAACTTTGTTTTTTGCGATCTGTTAAAAATATTGCGCCATCCCGACGAGTTGCGATGATATGTTATTATACGAGTATGGTAGTATTTTTCAATGCTGATATATTTGTATTCTCGCGTCGTTCGTTCGTTCCTTCTTCCATTTATTTGGTTTCTTTTTCAAGACTGTTCGTCTGCTGGAGTGCTGCGACGGGCGATCTGTGGCGCTGTTTAAGCACCTGGTGCGGGAGAGCGCGTTCGCGGTGGACTGGGACGTACGACTTCTTGGGGTAAGCAGTAAGCAGAGCAGCAGCAGCAATAGCAAAACAGCAGCTCTGCTGCCACACACTCTACATGCAGAGGGCATCAGAAAACGGCGCAACCTCTACGGGGCGTGGGGAGGGAGGAGGGTGAGGGGGATGGGGGCGGTGTACTCATTGTCATGCATAGCCGTAGTCGTATGACCATTGACCCTACCATCCCTACAATGCCGCGACGGAGCACGTCGGGTTTTCACCGACCAGGCAGACATTGTTTGCACCAAGCGCGAAGCGCCGTGAGGCGTTGGGCGAGTCGCATGAAGGGTGAGCTGCATCCTACTAAGAACCACTTTTTGGGGAAAAGTTTCTTACATATGGATGACAACTTCAATGAATTGATATATTTCCCGGCTTGGCCACTTTCAGAGACAACACATACCGATTGGTTGCTCGTCTTAGTCTTTTGGCGATTGACCACGCACCCCTTTCAAGACGGGGGTTACTGACACGCTGCCAAAACACGTGAGGCTTTGGGGCGTTTTTTGGGATCCGAACTACCTGCTCGAATAGCACAATTAGATCGTCTAACGGGAACGAAGGAAATACATAATACGCACTCCGACATATGAGCGGAGAAATGACTCAGCATACGGTTAATGGTTCCCATATAGTGCTCGATTCCTGATCTTTGATCGATCACCGCATTATCTCCCACGTGAACCTCGTGTCTTTTTGTTACACCTTCGAACGAACGAACAACAAAAAAAAAACATGCAGCCGGTGAAATTAAACAGTGCAGGCAGCGGCGACGGTGGCGGCGACAGCGTTGCGCCGGTCGAAGACTCCACGAAGGACGCACAAACCCCCGCGGCTGCGCCTGCGGCTGCGGCTGCGGTGGCGAACGTATCACCACCACCACCAGCCGTCGCAACGGCAACACAAGGCCTACAAACGACGTCTTCTTCCGACGCGACGGGATTGATGGTGCCAACCGCGGAGCCCACCGCCCTGGCTCGAGTGACAGCTCTGCTACCCCTCGGAAACTACGCTGTGATCGAGGTACAGGGCAGCAGCTGTGGCACGGCAGACGAGGGCGAAGCATCCAGTGGCGGTGGTGGTGGTAGTCGTGTCGATGGACGCGCAGCAGGAGCCGCGGTGGGATGCTTGAAGGAACGGAAGCTTCTCCGGTTAGATGACCGCGTCGAACTTGTTGGCTGCCGGGGTGAGATGCTTTTTTTGTTTTAACGTTTGGACGAAGCCTACCACGGAGTACATACAGTTAGTACTGTAGTACACGACATAACACGGAGGAGATACTGTAGTAATATTATTTTTCGATGTGAGCAAAATGGGCGAGGTACACGTAAGGCGCATCTTTCTCCTGTGCATACGCATGATATCGAAAAAAATCACAAAACAGTAAAAACAAAAAGGAAAGCGATGCACACCTCCTGAAAACGAGATGGCATCAGTCGAGCGAGCGAGCAAGCGAGCGAACACAAAAGCGAAACAAAATGCGCTACGTATAAATATCGATACAATCACACCACGAGAAAACCGGGCAGCAGCTTCATCCAAAACGTAGGGATTAACGTATGCATGTGCAGCAGTAGCTCTACCTACCCAGCTACCGCGGCAACGACTAACTGTTGCCCCCAGGTGGTCTCTTCACTTATCGCAGTTTTTTCCGCAGCAGAGACTAGGGCGTTTTCAACTCGTGTCAGCAAAACTCATCGTGTCTACAGTATTTGTCGATGCCGAATCATCAGTGTGAAAAACGGCAGAGAGTTATGTGTACACGTGCAAAAGCTGAGTATGTTTAGTGCACGTGAAAGCATCGCTTTTTTTTTCTTACGACGCTTGTTATATCTTCTTTTCTGCGGAGAAAGCGCCTCAGTTCGATTCACGATTCAGCTATCAAACGCTCGTGCATGTACCATCAGGCATGTATGTGCAACAACAGTCGAACTCTACGAACATACCCCCAAACACGATGTGTATGCACTGCCAAGACGTTACCTGCCGAGCTATAGGGGTGAGATATCGATCGTATTACCCAGCCCAGGGTAAGCCTTAACATATCATCACCCGCGCTGAACGGTGGGATCTCGGGGGCGTATCGGTACCGTATACGGCCGCACGTGGACCTACCCCCCTTTGTTTCAATACTTGGAGCGCGGGAAAGAAGACCGATCGATTGATGACCCAGCCCAGGGGGATCCTTACAACGGCACCCTTCATACGAGATACACAGAGTACGTATTCCAAAACAGCCCGTCCGCACGCTGCATACAGTATGCGACGACACCACTTTAAGACATGCCTTACGTTGGCCCGGACTCGAAACCTATATTGCGCCCAAGGGGGTAGCCCACTTCTCCCATCAGACAGCGCTGACTGAGCGGTCTGGTAGGTTGTCCCTTCTGACCGGTACAGGTTATGTGAAATCGACTCAGTCTCGGTTATTTTCTCCGCAGCGAATCTACACAATAGCAGTTCATCCCTTCGGCCCAATACATGGTAGTGCGTGAGTTTGATTCTCGACAATCGTCGCCTTTTCCAGGTGGGGAAAAATTGGGAAGGTGGATATCTCTATTCTGACCAGCAGCGCGTGGCGAGAGGGGGTCGCCCGGGAGACAATGCCGAGACTTTAGTCGAACTCACAAAAACAAGATCTCATTGGGCCGATGGGGAGCCTACTGCTCCACTACATGAGTGGTCTAGTTGGCTGTTATCCCTTCTGAACAATATTTTATGCCAGGTACCAGGTATGAGGCAGCGTATGTCTTACCTGGTGTCTGATACATCTAAAAGGCAAACCATGTTTTTATACTATATTTCGCGCAAAAAACAATCGGTCGAACCAATTTTTATGTTTACACTCCCACGTTTTTTTGTTTTTTGTTTTTGGTGACGAAATATCTGTCGCGGACTGAGTAAATCCCCCCTAAACGATCCCGGTCGGTGGTTCCGCTGGGGACGGGGGGGGGGGGGCACACGATGACAGGGATTGGAAGTCCCGGAGAGGAAGCGTTTTACCGCTTGGCGCAAGAAGGGCTTGTGGCTCACGACACCGACAAGGTCAACTGGCGTGCGTATAAGGTGTGATACGTGTTACACGGCGCTTCCTTTGGGCTTGGTGCAAGCGACGTCTGTCTGGTTGGTGAAGATCCCCGACGGGCTCCGTCGCGGCGTTGTAGGGGATGCGAGGGTCTATGGTCGTATGACTACGGCCATGCATGACATAAGTGCACCCCCCCGTACACCCCCCCCCCCCCCCGCCGTGTCTTTTGTGCGCGTCTGCTGTGCGTGCCGCCGAGAAACGCCCACGAGATGCCGATAAGACCGGAGAAGCCGGTAGCCTCCAGCAGTACACAGCTGTACCACAGCGGCAGTGGCGGGAGCTGAGACCTAGAGGGGCGTTGATGTTGTTGTTGTGGAGTCGACCTCTCGCCTGTGCGCGGTGCATGTAACCGTTTTGTAACGGTTGTATGTCGGTTCTTCTTGGGGTTGAGGTGTCCTTCCATGGTGTACGTCGAGGTGCTTGGCAGGCGCAATAGTCGCCGCTGTTGATATTAATAGTTGCATATGTAGCAGTACCCATTCACTATAAATATTCTACATCGCCACGCGACTATGCAGGCTATTGGAGAGTACTAACAGCAAGAGCGAGCGCGCAGCCGTACAAGACATAAGTACCATGCATGCGCCCCGTGTCGCATGACTCCGGGCGCATGACTCCTTGCATACCACCTACTGTTGTGTACTGTACTGTACAGTAGTACGAGCTCGGTTATTCAATACCGATAAATTACCCCCTTAACACAAGCCGCAAACCAAGCAGTGGCCGAGGCTGTTCATCGACAATTTCGTCTACGTTCTCTTGGCTGAGACTCTCGCCGCTGCGACTTGTTGCCCCCCCGGTGCGCGTCCCGACCCGACTTCTCGTGCCATTAAAAAAAACTCCGCCCATAGAGACGGGTGGGGGGGGGGAATAAAAAGGAGAAAGTTGGAGGACGGAGCGGGAGCCTAGCGCCGAGCTCTTCCTCTGCGATGGCGGTATTAGAGGCATCGATGAGGAGCGGGAGTGCGAGCGCCGAAACCATTCTGGAGGGCGCAGGCGCTGAAATCAGGTGTGCTGCAAGTATAGATTTAGGTACCATATGGCACCATGCGAGAGAAAAGCGCCCCCCCCCCCCCCCCCGCCTCGGACGATTCAAAGGCTGTTTTTCTCGACGACAGGGAAAGTGTAAAACGAAAAGTGCGATGCGTCTTCCTCATCTACGGAAAATTTCGATGACACTTTTTTTTCTAATTTATGACGGAATACTACGGTAGTGGTGCGCCACTTCTTTTTTTTCTCCTGAGGCTCCCTCGCCGAAACTTCTACTGTTTTGTGTATTTATATCCCCCGATGAAAAATCAATCCCATGGCCTCAACCCGACCACACAACAAAAACGTATTTGCTTCACCACGATATTGAAAATGTCCGACGATTTTGGAGGTAAGGAGGCCCCCACATTCGTTCGTTCAGAAAACGTTTCAGCCAAAAACAATGAGTGCTCTGCGACCTCTTTTCGTATATGGCACGCATCAAGCCACCGTTTTGGCTGTGTGTGCCACCCTGAAGGCATGGTTTGGAGAAAATTCACACCTCAGACAGGTCATGATCTATCTATATACCTGCAGATCATCTATAGTTCCTCACCTACGGTTGTGAGGGGGTTGTGCAAAGCTCTGCGAATATAGTACAGATCCCGCCCAGGGAGCATGTGCTTGTTAAGTAGATCGTGTAGACAGTACGGGTCCCTCCCGACGACATGAGTTGGATCATACAACACATACAATATCGGGAACAGATGATATATCTGCCTTGAAAGGCCTCGATCATCATGAGCTGTGGGAATGATCTGTAGATGATCTGTAGATGATCTGTCTATCCGAGGTGTGATAAAATAGGATCAAAATTCGTCCCAGGGAGGTATGTTATCTTGCGTGTTCTTCCGCACCTGGCAGAAAAATTTATGCACCTGGTATGTTGCTTGAAGTCTTGCACACCTCGAAACAGATCACGATCAAGATCAACTAGATCCCACACAGAGGCAACCTGCCGTTGTGATAGTGTGTGTTGCGCGGGTGATAGGCATATATAGTACAGATCCGATCCCCTCGAAAACATGTCCTACGCATGTGTATCTTAGCAGGGTTAGACGCCTCTCACTTCCGACAACATTGATCGAGCTACTGTTAGCCCCGACATATTTAGAAGAAAAATAAAATGGGAATCGACGATCGATCCTCGTTGTGAAAGCTCTTACAATGCCGGTATCCGTCTAACCTTGTTTCGGCGAAGAATGTGCTCGGGCTTTTAGCACCAAAGAAAAAGCAAATAACGTGTCGGCGGGTGCTTCCTTGTTGTGTGCACTTTTTTTATATTGGGGGGGCAGGTGGTTTACGTGGTGAGCATCAGTCAGTCGTAGTTCGCGTATTTATCTCGTGTGCTCGATGTAGTTGTTGGTGGTGGGGGCAACGGTAGAGACACGCATCAAAAAAAGAAAAAAGAAACCACCCCGTGGAAGCGTATGGAGATGTTACTACCTGGTTACTGTATAGTACGCGGCCGTACGTGGACCCACCCTGCCGCTTCGTTTCCTGGAGAACCAGAGAGAGAGAGACATAGACGGGCAATCGTTACATGTATCAAGCGTTTCCCTCCTTATACTCGACAGTCATTCGCTAACCATGCTTCCTTCTACTCGGCGGCTACTCTATAATGCCATGGCATTGCCTTGAACGACCTTAAAGCGGGCGGTAACTATCTACCTGGGTGCAGGCAGGTATTGTGACACGTATTTACAATACTTGGGAGGCATGCGTATCTTGGATGGAAAGCCAGAAGAGTTTCAGGGCGAGAGGCGACAAGCCCGCAACAATCTTCAACTCGACGGTTCAATCACCACTTTTCCCACTCGTCGGCCATCTATTTACACGCCAGCAAAAAAAACGAGGCCCTCACTTGCGAGCCGGGTGAGGGAAGCCGGAGTCCTTTAGGAAATCTACGCCCGGGAATCTTACTGTACAGAAAACCCGACGCCGGATTTTTCTTGTTCCCGTCCCATTTATTTTTTTCGCTCTCCCCTCCTACAAAAGCGGTAACTCAGATCAACCATTGGGAAAGCAAGTAGGCTCCTCTCCTCCCTCTCCACCTGGGTACGCGCCTTGTATTTTTATCGCGAGAAAGAAGAGTTCAGCATGTTTCTTCCGTCGTCGACTCGAGTCGAAAATTGTGCCTACCCACGCTACAACATGCGCTCCCGACTACTGTTGATATCATTTGAATAGTTGACATGAAAGCTCCATGCGGAGAGACTCGAACTCTCGAACTCAACCTTGGTAGTGTTCACTACTGTAGACCACCCGAGCGACCGGTCCATCACGCGAACGATTAAAAAATCTGAAGGCGTCGGACTGAAAATCTCCGGTTGATATCTTCTTTCTGTTATCTGACGACAACTCACCAATACCCTACGCATTCGTAGCGAGAGGGCTGTGTACGCACCCGGTCCTGCTTGTCAGGCATACCTAACTTGAAAAATAGACTTTTTTCCCAACGCGATGTAGTATATACCAAGTATATACATTTTTTTAAGACTCTCGGCGGACAGGGGAAAATTAAGCCAAACCCTTCAATACTGCAGTCGCCTTAAGGGGACGATTTACTTAGAATTTGGGGGGTTGGTCCAGTAAACGGGACTGCCGCAGTTCTAAAGGGGTTAATATGCTCACCACACTTCCACATAATCTTCATGTATATCGTGCATTTTCTTAAAAATTAATTTCGGTTGTTATGTATCATAAGAACACAGCGGTGCTACTACCGTGGGCGCCGGGGCAACAGCAGCGTGAGCTTTTGTCCCTCCGGATACATATCACATCATGCCGCATGCACATTACAGCAGCACAGCACGGCGTCGGTGTACAGTTTCACTTGGTACGACGGAACAGCTTTTTATTTTCGCCAAGTCTGTCGAACATCTCAACGGGCGGATAAACATTGTGTGACAATCTCAACGGAACTGCTGCCGTGGCGGGGCAGTAGGTATGGTGGGCAGAACCGAAACCGACACCGACAACACCGACACCAACACCAACAACACCAACAACACCGACACATCAACACCAAATTATTTACACCAACAATAACACCAAAACATCAACCACAGCACCAAAACACCAACCACACCACCAACAACAACTACAACAACAACACCGACACCAACACCACCTACAACAACAACAACGACGACAACGACAACGTCTAAACGCGCGATGACACCAAAACAAGAAAAAACGAACCCCATGCACACGACGTGTGCCCCCCCAAGAAGTCGACGCGCGAAAGCCGCCGCGTGCGCACATACATAAAATTCCATGTGTTATTGTACGATTTTGAACGGTGCTTTGTTTTTTTCTGTCTGCCGACAACCGATCGATTCATTTTTTTGTTTAGACTGGCTGGCGGGAGACTCTTCCATCCGATACCGTTGTTTCTCCCATCTTGTGGATCATTTTATGCTTTTCAGCTCTATCCGTTCCATGGAGTCTATACGTAGTGCATGGCCGCTTGAGGGGGGTCACTTTTTTTTGCCCTCGCTTTTCAGCGGCTTAGAATCGATCACGCGAGCGGCCACCCTGAAGCTGCAAGATGTTCGTAACGCGTTTATACCACAGCGTACTTCGCACAGACCATCGATTCGCGCTTGATGCTCTAGATACTGCAGGCAAGATGCTCGTAGACCCCTGATCTGCACGACTTACTGTTGATAGCTCACGTTTTCGCCGGGTGGGAGGGAGGAATACAATCTGCGCGATCGACGACCATATTGCCTGGGTCTAGAATACATACTACCTAAACAGATCCTGCACGAAACACCTCATAATATTGGCGGGTTAGGACCAGTACGTGCTGCTGTAGATAGATGATGTAGCGCAGATCACAACCGGTCCGTCGTGTGTAACAGATTCTACACTTGCCCCTCTGAACGTCCCAAAGAAGGGAATAGTAATCTGGTCGTAATTTTTTATAACTCACGTTTGGATGATTCCATCATAATGCTATCGGGCACCATATTTCCGGCCATATTGGGGCCTTGTATTTTGTTTTCTACCCCCATCCTGCGACCCCCCTTTTCAGTCTTGTTTTCGGTCCCGATTAGAACCGAATATACACAATCCGCATCTAGAGAGCTGAACGCGCTCTTTAGCCTTTTGCTCCTTCCTTCAAATAGCCGAAAAAACACGCCGACGACCGAACCAAAATCCGAGCGACGATGAACATGCCGCGGTGGCCGCGACTGATCGCGTTCCATGTTTCACTCGTCTGTGACTGGTGTTGCAGGAGTTTGGTGAGGAGAGCACTTGACCTCCGCGACGAACTTCTCGCGGACCGTCGAACGACTCTTCGACGAATCCGTCGCTTCGTGTTGGACGGAAGCCTGGTGAGGTGGGGGCGGGGGGTGAGGGTGGAGGGGAAATCGGGGGGTGGGATGGAGGGGCGGGGGGGGGGGCTGTGTGAGGTGTGCGCGCGAGGGGAGGGGGGGTACATTCTCATGCTTGAGGCAGGGGGGGGTGTACTCGATATCATGCATGGCCGCATTCGTATGACCATAGACCCTCGCATCCCTACAATACCAGGACGGAGCATGTCGGGGGTCTCCACCGACCAGGCAGGCATTGCTTGCAACAAGCGCGAGACGCCGAGAGGTGTCCGGTGAGTCGCGTGCAGGGTGAGCTGCATTCTACTCAGAACTGCTTGTGAGGCGACCTTGCATAAGGACGACAACTTCAATGATTGAAGTTGTTTTCCGGTGTGGCCACTTCCAGAGACAGCAATGGGGTATTATGTAACTGCCCCGTGGGTGCCTTACCACAAACACTATATGATACCATAATTCCCTTGTGCAGAGTAAAGGTCCTCCATCCTGCACAAATCATCAATTAATACCTCGATCGCCAGCTGTGACCGACCGCCAAAGCAAAACAAAAAAAACGGCACCCTGGTTTCAGCTCACGTAGTGAGCGGCATGTTTTACAGTGTCGTTGCCGACCGACGCCAACCCAACCTATATATATATATAAGGGGGCAAGCATGGGGGGGGCTTGCGCATACTCGTATTTTGGTCGTGGTCGTACGAAGTATAATCCCAAACAAGAAAAATATATATAATGTATGTGCTTCGGCCTGCGATCGATGGTTGGTTGGCTCTGTGCCCTGTAAGACAGGCAGCACAAGTCAAGGGTATCTTGTGCTGTTGTTGTCCTCCCAGTGTTTGCCTTGCTCTTGCAACCCGGACGGAACTGCGACCAACTAAACCAGTCCAGTGTTTCTGGCGCTCACATTTTTAATCGTGTCAATAGTAGAAGCAATGTGACATCCCTCATCGAACAGCAAAGAAGCGGAGCGAAACATCGATTGTACATATTATACTTCGAAGTATGTGTGCTTAGACTCACGGTTAGCATGATGTCACGTTTGTTTTAGCAGCCGACAGCGTATGGCAACGTGCAGTATAAAATTCAACGCCGGTTAAGTCGTAAACAGCTATAGAAAGAAGAACACAACACAACGAACTCCAACCAAGGAAAGTTATGATACTGTCGTACCAGTCTACTACAGTATCTAAAGCAGTACCTCCTTTCGTTACCTACTGCCGGCTTAAATTTCGACCTACTCCACTTAATGCCACGCTTTGTTTTTTTGGTTTCCCGGTTGGCGCGGACAGGACGACGGGGCCGCACTCATGGAGCAGGCGAACGAGACCTACATCACCGCCCTAGACGAGAGGGTAAGCGAGAGGCACTTCGACTAACTGCATTACTGTCCGCTACTACTACTGGTACAACTGGTAGTACTGCTACTGCTACTGCTGCTGCTACTATTAATACTACTACTTCCACTACTAGTACGGGGAACCATAGTAAATAGGACCTACGGTAAACACAAAAAACAATATATTTCCCTATTTTTACGAACACTATTTGGTCCTATTTACTATGGTCCCCCGTAATACTATTAATACTACTACTATTAATACGACTATGATACTGTTGCAGCAGCCGGCTCCTCGGGGTGGTCCCGAGAGCGATCTCACCTTACCGTCTTGAGTCCTTGAGAGAGGAGATATTGCCCCACGAGCTTTTCCAAGCTCAAAATGGCCAAAAGCCCATCAGTCACCAGATTCCCCGATGTTCGGAGAAGAAACGCGTTGATTTACGAGATATCAAGCGCGTTGCGGGCGTTATGTGTGTACAGACAGATGGACACTGACCATTGGGCATTTCGCTTGGTAGCGGACATGGGGTTTGACTTTGATATTCCAGTCTTTGGTGGTACTGACTACCAGGTCGATGCTCGCGTGTCGAAGGGCGCGGAGCTGGTTTGTATTGGGCGTTTTCCGTGTTCTGGGGTCTCCATGAGAATACGATGGCGTTCCGATGTCGGGAACCCAACCTCTAACCTCCATCAGTCTAGCAGGGGGCTTCGTACAACTCGCCCCCAGCTCTAACGACGGACCCTCCGTCTCTCACTGGCCCGTGGGACGACAGACGCTTACGCCTCACAATAGTGACTACGGTGTCCCTCGCGCTGCAACACCCCCCCTCCCCGACGCATAACTATCTTCGGTGCTAAGCGGGCCTCCCGGTCACGGCCCGGTGACAGCGTGTGCGCCTTCCTTTTCCATCCCCATCGTCGGCCCGGGGTTGAAGCACTCCCACTGTCCGACGTGTGACTATCGTCCGCCCAGAGCGAGTTTCCCCGCCGTCAGGTGCGCCTTTGCTCCTCGGTGCCCCCGTCGCTGCAACACCCCCCAAGCTAGGCGCATGTGAGCGTCGGTGCCAAGCAGGCATTCCTGCGATTAACCGATCTTCCCTTCCTCCTCGGCTCCCTGTCACTGCAATACTCCCCAGCCCGGCGCATGCAAGCGTTTGCGCCAAGCGGACATCCCGGTTAGACCGCGGTGACAGCGCGTGTGTCTTCCTCCTCCATCCTTCGCCGTCAGCCCGAAGTTTCGATTACCTTCCTTAGGAGGTGCTGGCCTTCTATGGTGGTGATGAGTGCGTCCGTCCTGGCCCTTGTGCGTTCTCCAAACAGCAGAGCTCGACCAGTCGACGTGTCGTTCTTCTCCCGAGAGTTTCCCCACGGTTTATAACCGCCAGCGCCTCATGACGCCGCCCGCACGACTCCTATTTTTGTTTCGCCCACGACTCCCTACAAAAACATTCCCACCGCCGCCAACGTTGGGTGTCATTTTTGCTACCACAACCACATGCCATACACCTAAACAAATAGACACGCCTTCCATGCATGCGAGACCCAGAGAAGGCGCTCTCACCTTCGCCGAACCGTTCGACAATAACCTGACAGGTGCTTACCGTTCACCGTCAAAGTATTACCGCCGAACCTACTTCATCACCCACAGGAAATGCTTACCCCATTTCGCTGGGTTCACCATGTTGCAGCGGCCTGCTCCTCCGGGTGGTCCCGAGAGCGATCTCATCTTGCGGCCGTGAGTTCTTGAGGGAAGATATATTGCTCCACGAGCACCTTCAAGCTCCGAATGGCTAAATGGTCATCAACTCCGAGATTCCCTGATGTTCGGACTAGCAGCGCGTTGATTAACGAGGAACCAAGCTCTTTGCGGGCAATATGTTTGCACAAACAGATCGACACTTAACCAATGGGCAGATCGCTTGTCAGGGGACATGGGGTTTTACTTTAATATTTAGGTCTTTGGTGGTACTGAGAAGTACCAGGTCGATGCTTTCCGAAGAGCTCGAAGCTGGTTTTCATTGGGAATTCTGCATTTTCCGGGTTCTTCACGAGCATAGAATGGCGTTCCAATGTCGGGAACCCGTCCTCCAATCTCCATCACTAGCAGGGAGCTTCGTACAGCTCGACCCGTGCTCTAACGAGGGACTCTCCACGTAGCGCTGGCCACGACATTCCCCTCCGCGTCACAGTATTGACGACGGCGTCCCTCGCGCTGCAATACTACTACTACTACTACTACTACTACTACTACTACTACTACCTCTACTACAACTACTATTACTTCTACTACTACTACTACTACTACTACTACTACTACTACTACTACCACTACTACTACTGCTGCTACTACTACTATGGCTACTACTATGACTACTGCTACCACTGCTACTACTACTATGACTACTACTACTACTATGACCACTACTCCTAGTGCTACTACTGCTACTACTGCTACTACTGCCACTGATAATACTCACACTACTGCTACACCTACTACTACTCTATTACCTACTACTCTACTACTACTAGTAGTAGTACTAGTACTCTACTACTACTACTACTACTACTATTGTCTCTACTATTGCTACTGCTATTGATACTACCACTGCGACTACCGCTGCTGCTACTACTACTCCTACTACTACTCCTACAGCAGTACTATTGCTCCTTTCTACTGCTATTACTGCTACTACTATTACTACTATCACTGCTGCAACAACTATTACTCCTACTACTCCTACTACAACATCTACTGCTACGCCTACTACTCCTCTACTACTACTACTACTTCTATTGAGATATACACCAGAATCGTTTGTCTCAAATGATCGCTGACTTATGGGCATGTGGTTATGGTGCATATCTAACGAAAACACACTCCGAGGCGCATAACCTGTTGGAATGTGGTTCTGCTCTACCGATATCCATCGGTCATCAAGACCGGTATGCCACTAGTGCACCAGAATCACTTGTCCCAAATGATCGCTGACTTATGCACAAGTGGTTATTATGCATATCTAACGAAAGCACAGTCCGAGGCGCATAACCTGTTGAAATGCGGTTCTGCTCGACCGATATCCATCGGTCATCAAGACCCGTATTCCAATCACTGCTACTACTACTGCTACTACTAGTACTGGTAGTAGTGCTAGTAGTACTACTACTACTGTAGTACTGCTATAGTGCTACTATTACCACTATTACCACCACTACTACTACTACTACTACTACTACGAACACGTTGTAGACGCTGCCTCACGGAGAATGTCACCCTCCCTCCCCTCGCAGGGCTGAAGGTCTCAGCATAGAGACTCGGTCTCGTGAAAACCAAGGGAAAAACATCGACTTTTCCTCATTTTTCTCTGATACGTACCTGATGTACCGGAGTATGTATGTATGCGCCCACTGCGTTTAGTCTCGATGACAATACGGATTGTACTGTATATATATGGTCAATTGTCGTAACAAAAAGGAAGACGTGGCCTTAAGTAGAGGTACTGCGTAGTCTATTGTCGTAACCAAAGATAAAATGCACTGACGGCGGTGGTTAGGTACAGTAGTAATAGACCGCGCCGGGACTCAAGGGTTCCAACAATGAACGTGTACTGCGGTGTGTGTACAACCAACACGAACGGTGGAAACATAAAACAAAGCCCGGTATGCAGACGGTACCGTATATCACGCAATAAAGCACCCCCCCTCTGACGGATTCCAAAGCTAATTTCCTCGACAACAGGAAGATGATACCAAGCACCGAGCGATGGGTCCATGAAAAGATCCTGACGAAATGTTTTCAGTTGTGTATTCACCCCTCTTTTCGGAGCAAATTGGGCCGAAAATTCAACCCAGGAGGTCTAAGAGTAGTTCACACCACATCACATGGTGAGGTATGGTACGAGGCATGTACAGTATTATACACCGTGCGCTCCACCTAGTAGATGAAGAAAGAACGCCAACTCTACATAAAACAACCCCGCGCTGGGCGCGTATACTATGAACAGACAAAACGGAAAAATGGGAACGAAACAAAAAATGGGAACGGACGGTTTTTTTTAGAAAGCAAACCAATTGTGTACAACTCCAAGAAAAAAAGTTGACAGTCCTGTGGGGCTGTACAGCAGCCTTCGAATGAGCTGTCGCTCAGGCTGGAAGTCCTCGGCATCGCCGCGGTAGCCAGCATCTAGAGAAATCACAATAGAGCCAGCGTATATCGCTTTTTGCGCCCACCCGAAGGCACGAGATGGAGCATGACCGTTCTGACGAGCTCCTCTCACAGGGCTGGCCAAGGGGTTTCGCAGGATCATTTTGGTTCTCTGATACACCACATGGTTCTGGAGATACGGCTTGGTTCTCATTTTAGGCTTCGTTCCCATTTTTCCGATTAGTCTGTTTATGTTACCTCCCCACATCTTTGTACCCCCCCGTCTCTCTCGCGCGCGCGTGTGTTTATGTGCCCGAACAAAAAAAGCACCACCACGAAGAAAACCGTTTGGAGATGGAATCGGCAGCGCTGGGCAGGCTTCTTCAAGCTGCCGCCGGGAAAACCAAGACCACAGCCGCGGCGCAAACACCTCCACCAACACCACCACCACCACCACTGCTGCCACACAGTGAGCATGATGAAGAAGGACGCCGATCATCAACCGCAGCAACCCCGCGCGACCACGAAAAAACCCGAGAAACTGCTGTTCTTGTAGGGCAGGAGGAAAGGGGGGGGCGCGAAGGAGAGGTGTCGTCTCCAACCTCGGCGGAGGCGTCCCCCGGTGCGATGGAGACTCCTATGCGGACATCGTCGTCTGACGTTTGCGGGGTCAAAGACGACGACTCATCCTCTGATCTTCTTCTTGGTGTTGGAGAGACGGCAGAGGAAGAGATGGGGGGGGGGGGGCGAGTAGTACACACAGACGGCCAAAATGACGATGGAGGAAACGCTTCCCGCGATGGTGGTGATGGTGGTGGCAGTGTGTTAGACGACACGGTGCCACCACCGCTGCTACCGCCGACGGTGTCACACTATCTGACGGTGTCGGGTACTACTGTCTCCTCCGCGGGGGACGACGACAACGATGTTAACATGTTTTGAGCTCATCGCATTTTTTTTCAGTCAAGAAACAAACAAACACGAACGGAACACGTGTAGTAGTTGTAGCGTCCATACGACAGAATGGTATACTTGCTGGAGTTCAATGTGGCGGTGATGCGTTGTACTGTAGTGGGTGTCTCTTCAAGCTGCCGTGTCTCCGGAAAGAGTCTCCCAAAGCAAAAATTCCACGCACAGTTACTACGGTCAAGGATGTGAAGTACACGAGGGTGCATTGACTAAAACATCAGAAGGACCAGAAGGGAAGAATAATGAGGGCACAGCGAACTATAGAGCAATATACTCATCATACAACTAATCACATTAGCAGCATCCACGCTGCAGTACCCGTACGTATACTCCAACGCGCATCACATACATGTACAAGGGGCGCCCGTATTACACCACAACATCATTACAAAAAAAACGCGTTACACCCACAGTAGCAGTAGAGATATGAGCGGCTTTGCTGACGCGCTGCACCATAAAAGAGTCGGGAAAAATAGCGGGGGGAAACGGGGGCATGGTGATTATCCTGTCCACGCGTTAACATTTTGAGGAGATCGGCTGTACCACGTGAGTAGTACCCAAACGAACGAGCGCAGACCGACGGAACCATTGGTTGCGGGATGTATGTATGTGGTGGCGGCGTTCGGTGGCTAAACGCACGTCGCGCAAGCCACACCCGTGGTGGTGGTGGTGCAAATAAGTAGTTTTCACTTCACTTCATAGTAACTATGCTTGTGTTTTTTGCTTCTTGGCGTCGTTTGATCTCCACGAGTTGGTAACGAACCTGCTGCAACAAACTCCTGCATTTCGTAAGTAGAAACGGAGTTTGTCGCCGTCGCGGGGGGGGGGGGGGTAAGGCTTATTGAGCACATATAAATTGTCACCGTCAACTACTACTACTAGTAATAGCTACGGGGGAGATGAGGTGGGCTCACGTCAGTCCGCCACACACACAAAATTTTGTTTCGAAATGATCGCCACAAAGGTAGGATAATCCACACGGGTACACATCGTTTGACTTTTCAGTGGCATGCCACGGCAGTGTCCACGGCATGCCGCGGCACTACCGTGGTCATGCCGTGGCACTTCCACGGTCACCGCCATGGCAAGCCGACCCGCGGCTTGCCACGGTATGGCACACGGGTTGCCATCGATCGTGGTCGCTTACCACGGCACGTGCTTTGGTTGTGCCCACAGCACGTGCCGTGGAACTTCCCATGGCTGCGCAGGGAACTACCCCGGCACGTGCCACGGCAAACCCTCCACGGCAAGCATCACGGAACGGCCCGCGGAAATTCCCAAGGCAAGCTCCGCGGCAATGTCCATGGCAAGCCCCATGCCAATATTCACCGCAAGCCCCACAGTAATATCCGCGGCAGCCCCGCGCGGCAAGCCCCAAGGGAATCCCAACGGCGGGGTTCACGGCAATGTCCACGGAAAGCCATGGCCCTGCCGTCCACAGGAGCCGCCGGAGACCCACCCGGTCCCATAATCCCACTCGGACTGGCCCCTCCCACAAAGTGCAGAAACAAAAGCCACCGGAGGCCCACCGGGCCCCCTGATCCCACCGAGCGCGAATCCCACCCGGGGCTGATCTCACTCCGTCACAGGGTGGATTCAGTAGTAGAGAGACTGCCGCCTAGATTACCGTGGGCCTTGCCGTGGATATTGCCGTGGGTTTTGCCGTGGAACTTGCCGTTGACCGCCATGGTATGCCGTGGGCATTACCGTGGCAAGCCATGGGTTTTGTCATCTTCCGCGAGGCTTGCCGTGGCTTGCCGGGGCGCCCCGTAGGGATATCCGTGGCGCTTGCCGTAGGGCTTGCCGTGGCAGTTGTTCCGTGGCATGCCATGATAAGCCATGACAAATGCCGTGGGCTGCCACGACATGCCGTGTGCACTGCCGCGGGTCACCGTGGCATGCCGTGGTAATGCCACAGCACTGCCACGAAAAAGTCAAATAGTGCACACCCCGAAAACGAGGCGAAACACCCGACTGGCGTGAATTATGAAGAATGTATGGTGCATTGTTGTTTGACTTTTTCAGTTCACGCTGAATGGGATTTTTCGTCCCCTTTTTTTTGTCTCCTCTCTCCAAGCGGCCGAGCTTTTTCGCCTTTTATTTCCACAGCAGCAGTAGAAGGGAGAGGTTCTGAACCAACACAACATGCAAACAGTGCGCGTACGCACGGCACGAGCGGCGGTAACTCGGAAGGGGCATTAGTTTCGAAGAGGCGGAGGGGGGGGGGGGTACTCGATCCCATGCATGGCAGTATATAGTCGTATGGCCATGCCCCCTCGCATCCCTACAACAATGCCGGGACAGAACATGTCGGGTTTTCACCGGCCAGGTAGACATTGCTTGCACCAAGCGCGAAGCGCCGTGAGGTGTTGGGCGAGTCGCATGAAAGGTGAGCTGCATCCTACAATAAACGCTTGTGAGGCTAGCTTGTATTGTATGTGGATGGCAGCCTCAATGAATTGATTTATTTTCCGGTGTGGCCACGTCCAGAGACAGCAATGAATGGGAACTACTACTACTACTACTACTACTACTACTACTACTATTATATCACTGCCTCGTGGGTGCCTTACCACAAACAATGCGTGATACGATCAATTCCCTTGTGCAGGATATTATAGGTTTTCCATCCCGCACAAAGGATCTAACTCGACCACCAGCTGTTACCGACCGCCAAAAAAAGGACAAGCTGTTACCGACCGCCAAAAGGATAAGAACAAAAAAACGGTACCCTGGTTTCAGCTCATCAAGGAGTGAGCGACATGTTTTACAGTGAGGTTGACAGCCGACGCCAACCCAACCTAATTAATAGGTGGGGGGCGGGTGAGAATTTAGGCAAACACAAACGCGGATACGCATTCAATTTGGTGTCTTGGTTTTGTGTTGCAGCCAGAAAAAGTATCGCGGCATGCGTAAAAAGAATGTCCTACATAAAGGGCAGGACGGAAAAGCAAGCGCTGGCTCAATTTTGCTCTTGTTTTAATTGCGATGCGGCTACGGCTCCGCCCGTGGCGCTATCCCTGTACAGTGTGTTGCTCATAGTATTATGTAAGCACCTGGTAAGGGTAGTATCCGTAGTGTGTTGTGATGTATCACTCAGCACGAAAATGTCAGGACCACCAAGCGGGGCGGTATCGACCCGGGGGCTATCTGTTTTCGTCCCCGGGCTGTTGGAGTTGTGCACGTATGGAAGGAACCCCAGCTTCCCCGGGTACCGCTGACACCATGAGTCTCAGCGAATGAGTGATCAGTCGATCGGGGTCGGGCTTCCACACCGTGCGGGGCAGCATCGACCCGGGGGATCACCGTATGTGTCCCCGGTTGGTCGGAGTTGTAGATACATGGAGGGATTTCGGATCAAGGGATCGGATCCTATCCTCTCCGAGTGTGGGGGAACCTCAATGGCCCTATTCTGCACCAATCTTCTAGAAAGAACCAGCGGCCTCTGGCATGTATTTGGCCAACCAATAACTGCCAGAATTGTAATTAATAGTTGAAGTCAGCAGCAAATAGATGTGGGGGTATATGGCTGTTAGAACTGTGCCGGGAGATTGTGCCACGGCCACGGCTCGGCATGAGACTCGGTGTTCTGCTGCTGCTGCTGCTGTTTTGTCCTCTGCTACTTCTGCGCTGCTGCTGTGCTATGTGTGATAAATGTGATGATGGATGCAAGGTCGTTGTGCAATTCCGCCACACTGCACTGTTGCAATCGACCAGTGGGAGGCCTGTTTCTTGCTACTGTATTATAATCTGAACCGTGGAAACCAGAAGCAACGCCGGCTTCATTGCCTCAATCAGCCAACGAGATGCCTGTTTCTTTATCTGAACTGTCACATAGCCAGGAGCAATGCCTCGCCCCTCGGGCACCGGCTCGGGGATCGGCTCCGGATTGTCGGCCGCTCAGAGCAACCGGCTCGGCGCGACGCGACGCGAGACCTCGTGTTCCACTGTGGTTGTGGCACTAAGCCTTCCTGTCCATGACGCAAGGCGGGGCTGAAGCGCTCTTGATCGCGCTACCCAAGTAAAAGCACAGACAGACTGATAAGACATAAAGGATATTATAGCAGCATTTATAAAAAAACAAGAAGAGGCCCCACTTTACACAGCTCGCAAAGATGATTTTCGACGAAAATCCTCGATCTCACACACAGTTGATATTTTTCCTCTTCTTTTTTTTTTTTCTTTTTTGTAAAGACCCATGTTTCGTTTAGTCACGTTAACCTGAGGCTCCCCTCCCGCTCGTGGCGAGGGAGCCATTTTTGTAAGACCCCCCCTGTCTTTTAAAGTCATGTCGACCTCAGCTCGCCTCCCGCTCGTGGTCGGGGAGTCGCAGCACGCACTCCGACCAAATGAGGGACAGGA
This sequence comes from Nereocystis luetkeana, assembly GCA_031213475.1. Taxonomy (NCBI): domain Eukaryota; class Phaeophyceae; order Laminariales; family Laminariaceae; genus Nereocystis; species Nereocystis luetkeana. The sequence continues at coordinate 8,252,681 of JARUPZ010000002.1, read as the reverse complement.
GGCGACAAACCAAGGGCTGGAATGAAAGCCCCCTCTCCGATGAGCACCACCACCACCAATACCACCAGCAAGAGGGGGCACGCTACGGCGCACCAGGCACCTGGTATACCATATAGCAGTCAGTGATTACACAAATATTTTCTACCACTACTAATGTACCAGGTATTGTAAGTATGTACTGGTATACACGAGTGCATGAAGCTAGTCTCCTGGACCCGGCAAGCCTGTCTCCCAGACCTGCCGCATGTACTCCCACTGCAGTCAGAAGCCCCTTATCGTTCATTGCTCGCTTGCTTTCTCCGCAACGAAGGCCCCGCTATCTCCCGGCCGTAACGGCTGCTGGCTGGCTGCTGACGCTGCTTGGCATGGCAGCCTCAACCCGCTGCCGCGTGGCGCAGAGCCAGTCCCCGGAGCCTTGGAGGGGTACGTGGAACGACCTCTTGCTCTTCTGCGTGCGCTTCGAGTACAGGGGAGGCTCGTCCGTGATCACTTCTCTTACGTCGTCTTTCCAACCGCCGAAGTGAAAGCGAGCCTGCTCATAGAACAACACCAACAACAACAAACACAAAGGGGGGGCCGGGGGTGCTCATACAAACAACACCACCAACAACAGGATACGTCGTTAGTTCGAATCTCGCATGTCGTACTTGTTTTTTTCGAGCGCGCACGCCCGAAATATTCTGATTGAATATACCACGTATAATATATATATCGTTAATAGTGTGCTCCTGGATACCGATATGCTACTCGTAACCCTATCTGGTATCAATGGTACGTGGCGAGTGGAGAGGCCTGGACAACACTGTTAAGTCGACTGCGAGATTGGACGAACTCGAAAAGGCGTCCCTAGGAATATCCTGTTAAATAGCCACTACGGGGGACCATAATAAAGGACCTATGTTACACACAAAAACCCATATATTTACCTATTTTTACTAACAAGGTTTGGTCTTACTTACGATGCCCCCCCGTATTACGGCTTGGTCACGTGGCCATGTAGGCCAGTGGGCAGAGGTCTACAACCAAACACATTCCTTATCATAACTCTGGAACCACACGTGGGTCACAACCTGGTTCGTATACGTTTGTCTTGATAAATACCAGGTATATGACAATGAGACGGTACGGTAAAGGCAGGCCCTCTCCAAAGTCCCACAAAGGTAAATGGCATCATACCCTGGTAGCACATACAGCAGCGGCTCAGCGTGCAGCACTGCCCCATCTCTTCGCGAAAAAACAAACTTCGAAGCACGCTGGTTCATGCTAATTATACGTCAACGTGTACATACTATGCTGCAGCAACGGGGGCAGGGGGTGACGGAAGAATACAAGAAAAAGAAAAAAAAAAAAAAAAAAAAAAAGGCAGAGCGCTATACTATACCAGGGCTACTTCGAAGTACCTGATGTCTCTCCTTCCACCGTTGGAACGAGCGGTGCGACAGCATCGAGAAGTGGTGGTCCCTCATCTCGTCGTTCGTCAGCACCAGCACTTTCCCCCCCGTGTACACAGCCGCGTGCAGCCAGTACCAGTCGTCATTGTTCTTGGGCGCACAAGTCTGAAGGATGCCCGCCTCCTTCCACCTGTTGGGAATGCCCCCGATCAAGAAAAAAAAAAAAAAACTCCGTGAGAACGTGTAATAGCAGCTATTTTACGAAACGATGACGTAGGACGAGGCGTGACGTGGCTTGCGCCTCCGACCATATACGCGTACCTTATCGCTCTACGAGAGATTACTTACGTGCAGTAACGACACATCATCGTATATAACGGGTGAAAAAAAAATCATAAACGGGGGCGACGGCGGCGGCCCGCTTGCATTGTTTGGGCTACCGAAAAAAAACACACACACGCACACAAAGCGGCAAGGACGCGCCACCCTCATCATGCGGGTATATACCAACTACCAGGTAGTAATCAGAAACCCAAATATGGCGTGTGAACATAGGGGGATGCACGGTCTGTGATTCTTTTTTTGAGTCCTATCTTGGGCTCTGCATCACTATTAATATAATGACCCCGCCTATTATTAGTCTCCCTGTCAACACTCAAGCAAACACGCTCGCTTTCACCAAAGAGAGTGATAGCTCTCTCCCGCCGTGTGCTCTGCTCTACGAAACGCCTCTATACCCTATTCCACCTTTTATCTCCCCTCCCCTCCCCTCCCCTCCCTTCCCGCACTCTGTTCTGGCGCACGGCTCGACTCGCCACTTCGGGAATATTCAAAGCACCGCACCGTTTACTGCGTTTCTCGCGGTGACGGCCAACTCTCGGCTACCGACCCGGCGACTCTAACGCCCGCCGCCCCCAACACGCCATGATCCGGCAGCAAATCCCTTTGCGACGACTCAACACTCCCACATGTAAAGGCCGTGCAGTGTACCAGGTATATACTTTGTTGTATAGCCCGGCGCTCACGGCCTATGAATGCGTCCACCATAGTCAGCGCGACCCACCGGGCAACGGCGGCAGCGGTGTAGTTGCTAGCTACGTTAATTGGCGGTCCCCGTGTCCCGCACATATCTCGACCGCGCCTCAGGACTGCCGAGTATCATTTTTATCTCGCGCAGCGGGACGTTTCCCTCCGTGTCGACGGTCGAGTTAGATCATTTTTGTGCGGGGAGAACCTTTGCTCCGTACAAGGGGGGTGATCGTATCACGTCGTGTGTATATGGTGAGGCACCCACTAGGCAGTTACATAGTAAACCCATTGCTGTCTCTGGAAGTGGCCACACCAGAAAATACATCAATCCATTGATGCTGTCATCCATTGGCAAGAAAATCCGTCTCTAAAGCGGTTCTTAGTATCATAGGATGCAGCTGACCCTTCATGCGACTCGCCCAACACCTCACGGCGCCTCGCGCTTGGTGCAAGCAATATCTGCCTGGCCGGTGAAAACCCGACGTGCTCCGTCTCGGCATTGTAGGGATGCGAGGGGCTATGGTCAAACGACTGCGGCTATGCATGATAATGAGTACCCCCCCGCCCCCGCCCCCCCCCCCCCCCCCCCCCCCGCTGTATCCCTACCCCCCCCGCGTCCACTTCTCGTGGGCTCTCTTCTCACCGCGTGACAATCGCCTGTGCCTCTGCCGAGAGCCGTTTCTCCACGAGGTGTCGGCTGTGCAGCACCACCAAAGGCTTCTTACCCTGTCCAATGCAAAGGCAGTACGCGCGCATTTCGTATACCCTGGTAATTAGCTAAATAATAAATCATATAAACACATCGACAGGGACACGCCGTGAGATGCGTGCGGCCGAGGTTGGCTCGATGGATGGGGGGAGGGGGGGGGGGGTGGGGGGGGGGGCGGGGCGTACTCATTTGTTGGTCGCCTTACTCATTTGGCATCCCTTTCGAGATGGAGCACCGTTCCTACTTCCAGCGGAGACGCCTCCAACATCTGTGCGCTCGTTACGTTTTTCCCCTATGCTACATCAACAAAAAAAATGCCTGTCTTGTCCCTTTCTGTTTGGCTGCCAGTATCCACCATCTATCTCCTAGGAGAGCGATCGTCTTCTCGCCGTTACCCCCGTGTACTAACTTCTCCATATAGCATTCGTCTACAGAATGCGATACAGCTTTGTGCGCTCGGAAATGTCCCATCACGCCGTACAGCCCTTAATCAGCAAAGTAGCTCCATCACATGCGGCATTCAAAAGAGCGCACCGAAGCAACCGTGTGAGTGACGCCAGCGCAGGCTCTTCGCGCCGATGCCGCTGCCGCTACAGTGCAGGTAACAATGCTGCTGCTGCTGTTTTCTACCGTTGCCGCTGTTGTCATGCCTGCTGTAGTCCTCACCTCTCCCTCGTACTTCTTGACCGCCCACTCCACCTGCCTCAGGTCGGCCAGCTCTCCGGCGCATGCAGCGTTCTTCTTGAAGTAGCCAACGTTGGCTCCGTCGATGATGACGTCGTACCGCTCCTTTCCGCGCCGCTCGATCCACTCGCAGAACCCTTCCCACTGTTTTGTTCGCTGCTCGTTGGTGCACACCAGGACACCAATCTGCGGGGTCCGGAAAGCCGGGGAAGGGAAGGCAAGGCAAGGCAAGGCAAGGCAAGGCCAAGGCAAGGTCAAGGAAAGTCCACTCAAGGCTAGAAAAGCCAAGCCAAGTCAAGCCAAGTCAGGTGAGTTCAACGCAGTGCGACGTCAAACGCGAAACAAGGCTGATCAAACCCAGCCAAGTCGAAGCCAAAGCAGGTGAAGTCAACGCAAGGCGAGATAAGGCAAGGGTCAGATATCGAAGGTCGGGATCGGAGACCGGCAATGGAGTGGGCGGTTGGGGTGCGGGGGGGGGGGTCGAGTTGTCTCATCTCGTGCAGCTTAGGCATCAGTCCATCGCGGGCGATGGCTCCAGAAGAGGCAAGGGCCGTTCTCGATCGGGCCCTGCAAGGGGGAAGCGGAGGCATTGCCAGGAGGGGGAGCATGGAAATTTGGCAGGCGCGTATATATAAACTAAGCCTGGGCGGTGCAACAGTCGGACGGGCGCATCCCGCCACGACGGTGCACACGCAAGCGCGCACGCGCATACACACACATGCACACAAATACACACCACGAAAACAAAAAAGAGCGTGCACACAATAAAACAGACCGGCGTTGCCTTTGCTTGCACGTGGGATCACAAGAAAAAAAAGAAAAACACCAACAAAATTATTGCAGCACCGTTGATGAAAAGCACACACGAAAATACCAGGGTATCGTACACAAAAAAATAAGTAACTGAAGAAAAAAAACGTTACGATACGAAAAAACGAACACTTGGTGGCAGGCGGCGCCGCGCAAGAAGACCGCGGAAGGTCGGACGTTTCGATTTCCCTCCTTTTGGTATTAAACGAAGTTGTTCTCGTCAAAAAAAAATACCCCGGGGTTGTAAAGCCCAGGGTTTCCGATCGATAGAGCATTTTTATCGTTTCATTCACTGGGAAAGCCCGCAAAAGTGATACCAGGTGCTAGGTACCTGGAATTGTAGTGTACCCCTGGACCACAGCGCTGTGCCATCATTTCATGCCGACACGCAATCTTCACTGCTTTTTTTCTTCACGACATTTTCCACACCACCCGGCACAGACCGATCGTCGATTTTCACGTGGGGGACCTGACAGATATTTCAGGGAGGGGAATAAATTCCTGGTCTGTATCTACGATCTATCTAGCTCGTGTTACCGAGTGGAATTGCACGATCTGTTGTACCGTAGGGCGGCTTTGCGGGGTTATATCTGTTCTGCACAGATCTTGCACTTCATCTCGTAACTGAGGGCAGGTTACGGCCTGGGTGAGCTAGCTCTAGAGAGACAGACAGATAGATCAGATAGGTCGTCAGCTGTTCCAACAAACCTCGCTCTGAATCCGAAAAAACACACCAACCTCAAGTCTCAACAGGCATCTCGTTACGCAGGTCGGGATCTACAATTGGTGATCTGTCTGTAGACAGACAGATAGATAGATCAGATCGATTGTCACCCGTCCCAACAAACCCCGCTCTGAATCCGAAAAAGCACATCGATCTCAAGTCTCAACAGGCATCTCACAACGCAGGTTTGGGATCTAGGCGATCTATCCGTAGACAGATAGATACAAAGATCAGATAGATCGTGGTCTGTTCGAATAAAACCCGCTCTGAATAAGAAAAAATACACATCAACCTCAAGCCTCAACAGCTATACCCACTACGCACGCATGGACGCAGCACTACACACAAAACTGGCGGGCAGGCTGCCTCTGATAGGAAGGCGTATTATTACGTACATGTCGTTTCGACCGATTTTCGCGTCTCTTTCTTCTTTGCCGCCACGACGAGGCTTGAGCGACTGTTTTCTATTTATTTCCCCTTCTTGAGTTCCACGATATGGTTCTCGTCAAAAACTCCCCCGGGGTTCGTAAAGCCCGGAGGCGTTACGATCGACAGAGCGTTTTATCGTTTCAGTCACTGGGAAAGCCCGCAAAAAAATAAAATAATAGTTCATGACTGGAGAAAAGAAAAAAGAAAGAAAAGGTAACACGTAACAGCTCATGATTTAGAGAGATTTTGTACACACACAAAAAACAAGACGAAACGCAATTTCGACAGCTAAGAGTATTGCCAAAGGCGTTACGCAAGGCAGCGAAAGGCCGCCACATCTCGTGTCGACCGTTCTCGTTCCACGCCATTCTACAGTAGAACAGCGTGCGAGCGTTTTTTTCCCCTCCTCTTCATTACACGACATTTGTTCTCGTCAAAAAGTCCCCCGGGGTTGTAAAGGCCGGAGGCACTACGATCGATAGAGCATTGTTGTCGTTTCAGTCATTGGGAAAGCTCACAAAATAACAAAATAATCGTTTGTGGTTGAACAAGAAAAACGTAATACGTTTCGGCTTATGTTCTAGGAGATTATGTACTTAGTACACACACAAAAAACAAGACGAAACGCATTACCTAGACCTATGAGAGTATTGCCAGAGGCATCAGAATACGCAAGACAGCGAAAGGCCGCCCCATCTCGTGTGGACCGTTCTCGTTCCGCGCCATTCTACAGGACAGCAGCGTGCGAGCGTTTTTTTCCCCTCCTCTTTATTCACGACATTGTTCTCGTCAAAAAATCCCCCGGGGTTGTAAAGCCCGGAGGCGTTACGATCGATAGAGCATTGTTATCGTTTCAGTCACTGGGAAACTCGCAAGTTGGCGGTACCTGGTACCTTATCATGCCGGCACAGATGATATGTACACAATCGTTTTGTGGTTTCGTATATACAGAACCAATTACTTCGTGAAAACAAAACAAAAACGCCTCGTTCGCAAAAAAAAAAGGAAAAAAAAAGCTTCTTGGGTTGAAAAACCTGCCGGGTTCCGGATCGATGCGTACAGCTTTGTAATCGCCTCCGTCACGTGGGAGGGCCCTTTATCCTGGTGCCTACAAAAAAAAAACTGTCTCCGGTGTCGCGAGCAGCTAACATCTGCTTTCACTTCGTGTGAGTATTCAAACATTCCCTCGTATATCGGGACAGAGTTGTACACGATAACGCCTCTGTACTCTCTTGCGCGGTGCTTGCTCATGGCGCTGCTCGGTCAAAATGTTACGTCGACGCCAACTTGGGGTGACGTGGGCGCGATTTTTGGCTAATAATGGAACAGCATTGACGGGTATGAAAATGCAAAAAGGCGACGACGATGATTAAAGTGCGTGCGCTAGGCACCAAATGATGAACTCTACATACCAGTATATATACGCCTCGAGACAGGCCTCTGGCTGGACAAAAAGCAAACCAAAAAACGATGCCAAGAAAAGCAACGCCTCCCTCTCTACAACGTCTTGACGTCCGTACCCAGCGAGGAGACAGACGTGTTCCGATTCCTAAAGCCTGGTCTGTGTTCCTCACCACGGCTCTTTCTCGTCAAACGGGGGGGCTATCGTACCCTACGTAGTCCCGGAAGCCCACCAAGCCAACGTAAAACATACCGCGATATCCCTCATGACGACTCTTTCTCGTCAAACCGGGTTATTTGAGGTCCCGTCCGGTAGAGCTAATATCGATGCAGTCACTGGGGATGGGGAGGGGGAGGCGGTGTACCTGTGGAGTGCCGTATAAAAGTGGTATTAATAGTGTGGATACTGTAGGTACCAAGGAGAAGTAGTCACCACCGCTTTAGTCCCTCATCACGACTCCTTCTCGTCAAACCGGGCTATTTGAGGTCCCGTCCGATAGAGCTAATATCGATGCAATCACTGGGAGAAGGGGGGGGTATCTACACGGCATCATACGAAGAAGATAGGAACGTGCTTACATTGATACATGACGAGAAGAAAAAACTGCAACTCCTGCTTCAACCTACGACTTCATAGCTATCAAATACTTTAGTCCCTCATCACGACTCTTTCTCGTCAAGCCGGGCTATTTGAGGTCCCGTCCGATAGAGCTAATATCGATGCAATCACTGGGAGAAGGGGGGGGTATCTACACGGCATCATAAGAAGACGATAGGAACGTGCTTACATTGATACATGACGAAAAAGCTGCAACTCCTGCTTCAACCTATGACTTCATAGCTATCAAATACTTTAGTCCCTCATCACGACTCCTTCTCGTCAAACCGGGCTATTTGAGGTCCCGTCCGATAGAGCTAATATCGATGCAATCACTGGGAGTAGGAGGAGTAGGAGGAGGAGGAGGGGGGGGGGGAGGGGGCTGTTCTTATAGAATGGACTAAAAATAGTTTAGGTACGTTTGGAGCAGGGATAGATACTCGTACCACCGCGTTGGTCCCTCATCACGACTCCTTCTCGTCAAACCGGGCTATTTGAGGTCCCGTCCGATAGAGCTAATATCGATGCAATCACTGGGAGAAGGGGGGGGTATCTAAACTGCATCATACGAAGAAGATAGGAACGTGCTTACATTGATACATGACGAGAAGAAAAAACTGCAACTCCTGCTTCAACCTACGACTTCATAGCTATCAAATACTTTAGTCCCTCATCACGACTCTTTCTCGTCAAGCCGGGCTATTTGAGGTCCCGTCCGATAGAGCTAATATCGATGCAGTCACTGGGAGTAGGAGGAGGAGGAGGAGGAGGGGGGGGGGGGGAGGGGGTTGTTCTTATAGAGTGAACTAAAAATAGTTTAGGTACGTTTGGAGCAGGGATAGATACTCGTACCACCGCGTTGGTCCCTCATCACGACTCTTTCTCGTCAAACCGGGCTATTTGAGGTCCCGTCCGATAGAGCTAATATCGATGCGATCACTGGGAAGAGGGTTGTTGACAAACCCGTTCAGGACGACGGTCTCGTTTTGGGGACAAAATTGCTTACGAATCTGAGCGGTTTGTCCCCAGAACGGGACTGCAGCTTGACCCTTTTGTTTTCATTCGACGTATACCTCAATCTAATCCCAAGTAGTTTCCCCCGCTAAACACAGTAGTACAGAGTCCTCAAGGGGTGCATTAAGCAGGGAGCGGCAGCGGCACCGCGGAGACGACCCCCCAATGGTGATCAACTATTTCGAGGGGCCTTACAGTTGTAATCAAAGCCCAGTACCTACACACAGACATACATATTCCGGTATTTTTATGAAGCATATTTGGTCCCGATTAGTATTGATTTACTAAAGCAGTAAATTCTTCCCGCAATAGCAACACGCAGCCACGGTTTCGACTTTCCTATTACTAGCCCGCCTCTGCTTACAACAAAACCACATGCTGCAACCGGTTTGGTGCAGCCTGAGCACAAACCAATCGTTTGGAAGACGCTTTCCCCTCGCCTTGCCCTCGCTCACGTTTTTCTCCACGCATGCACACAGCCACAGCCAACCACGAGCACGAACACACGGAAACAAAAAAAACAACCATACGCGTTGAAAGCTGCGAGCCAAAATTTCCCATCATCGTCACCCCCGAGGCCCCCACCTGCTTCAGCATCCGCTCCTCGTCGTCCTCCGAGAGCTCGATCGACCGCAGCACTTCTGCACAACTGCCACACGACCCATCGTCGGCGACCTTGCACTCTGACACAAGCCAGTCCCCGCACGCACCACCAACATCACCATCACCACCACCACCACCGGCACCGGCACCACCGCTACCACCACCGTTCGTTTGCGCCCCACACGCTGCCACTAGCGAGCAATCCGCTGCAGGTCGTCGTCGTGTAGGGGACGCCACATCGCTGTTCCCATTCCCGTCCCCGTCTGCGACGGAGCCCGAAGCAACCGCGGCCGTCGACGGCGGCGGCGTGGCGGCGCCGTCTGCGTCTACCGGCGGAGGGACTGCCGGCGGTGCCGCGGCCACCGCTCCGTCCTTCTCAAGAGCGTTTGGAGACTCCGCAACAGCAGCAGCAGCAGCAGCAGTGCTTTCGGTCTCTCGCCTTCGTTCTTGGGCGTTCGGAGTCGTTGCGGCAGTCGACGTCGGCGGCGGCGGGGCGGGGCCCTCTGCATCTACCGGCGAAGCGGCTGCCGGCGGTGCTGTGACCACCATTGCGTCTTTTTCAAGAGCGTTTGGAAGCTCCACAGCAGCGGCAGCAGCAGCAGCAGCAGCAGCGCTCAACGTCTCTCGCGTTCGTTCTTCGGCAATTGCCGATGACGCCGCGGCGGCGGCTACCGCTCCGTCTCCGTCCTTTTCAGGAGCGTTTGAAGGCTCCGCAGCAGCAGTAGCAGCAGCAGCAGCAGCAGCGCTTTCCGTCTCTCGCCGCGCCTCTCGCGGCGTTCGCCCTTCTCTGGAGTCATCGCCGTGGCCACAGCCATCGCCACCGTCATCCTCAACGTCTCGCGGGAGGACCGGCGTCATTTCTTCGTCGTCGTCGTCTTCCTCCTTCTCCATGCATTTTTTTGTGGTGCTATCGGCGGCCTCGGTGGTGACACCAGTAGTCACGGATGCAGTCCCGGTCGCAGTCGCAACCATTGTCGCGGCGGCAGTCGTAGTGGCGATCTCTCTTCCGCCGGCGGCGATAAACCAGGCCTTGAGCACGTCCCAGCTGTGCCGACTGCGGGGCTGCAGTACGTCGTCCATGTACTCGTCCATCACCTCCGAGAATCTGATATCAACGGAAACAAAACGCGCGCGAAAGGTTACCTGAGGATGAGAAGAAAACAGCTCCCTGCGAGGCGGTACACACCCGGGGATGGTTCTCTTGAAAAAAAAAATACTTGAAACGAGCGTAGGCTTATTTATTTGGGCAGTAGGAAGAGCTAAGCGCACGCGGGGGGGGGGGGGGGGGGGGGGGTCAGCACCAGCCGTGCCCAGCCCTGAGGACTGCTACACTTCTTATATGCTTGTAAGCAACACAGGCAGTCGTTGTATTGCAGCTCGTCCGGCAGTTGACGTCCGGCCTCTGCACTACGAAATTATCGCTCCAGCAGCTGCCTTCGCGCCGAGCTGCCAAGTCTTCCGCAGCGCGGTTTTCACGTTAGGCGGTAGGCGTCAACCTCGCTTCCGCACGCCACCCCTCCATCCATCCCCGAATCCCCCACTATCCTCTTTCTCCGAACTCAACAAAAAAACAGTCAACAAAAACACACAAAAAAAAAGACCTCGTACAAAAAAAAAACGATACCTGGTAGAACATATCAACAAACACACAGCAGAACGAAACCCAAAAAAAGAAAAAATACAAGACCACCGAACAAGCACCAAACAAGCAACTCACCGCTCCTCGTCCCTTGCCCTGGTGCAGGCCTTGATGAGGTGCAGGTACTCTCTCTCCGTCATCGTCAACCGGGTGGGGCCCGACACCGCGTCCCGCCACACCGCCACGCAGTCCTCCAGGCGCCCGTCGATGCCCGCATACGCTTCCAACAGCGGAGCGTACGTCCTGAGCCGCGTTGCGCCGAGCCGGGGTGGTGAGAGAGAAAACGGGTGGTACAATCATGAACTACCGGCAGGCAAAAAGCAGTACTGTTGTGTGCGACCCTACTTGCCGCTTTCCTTAGTTACCGTGCGAGAAACTGGCGTTTGTACACTAATCCCAACTAAAATTTACACAAAAAAAAAAGTGGGCTGCCTGGTACAAGACAGCAGTAGTGCACTGCAAGGTGCACTTGTTGATAGTAGTCAACACCCTCTGGGACCGACCGGACTCTCGATCGGGGGAAAAACTACTCGGAACTTTAGAGTCATTACGTACGTTCACGTACAGCAGTGAGTGAGCGCAAGCATTTGAAAGGGTTATGAGTCAAGATATACCAGTGAAAAAGGCTTTTTGCTGCTAAAAAATATCCCACGCGAAATTAATAAAAAGAAAAGGATTGTTAGGGATCGGGAACCGCTATGAGAACAATCTGCAGTTTGTTGTGGTAGAGATGATTCGGCGTCATGGTTCATGTTCTAGGGGCCTGATGTACGTAGGACGTACAGTAGCTTACTTTGACAGCATCAGCTGGCACTGTTTGGCTGATCGCGCTTGTGGGAATACCAAGTGGGTACCGCACGGAACGGTGCTGGCAGAGACTGGTCGAACACGGGAGCAGACAGGGTTGTTGCTTGCAGCTGAACACCGGTCGCTTGCCGGACCAGGTATTTTCGTGATTTCTCTCGATTTCACGAGCCCATCGCTTCAGGTTGGCAAAAACGATCGCACGCGAAATAGTTCAACGGTAAAGATATTAGGATCTCCCTACGATCTACAGTGGATCGTGGTATCTGCGATGTGCGCATTATTTGTGTCCGGCAAAGGGCGTTATGCATCCTGCACGAATTTCAATATGCCAGGCACAAAAAAGGCTTCCAAAATGTTTCATCCATTCACTCATTTGTGAAAAATTCGAGCTGCAACATGTTGTTAACTCCGACCCCAACTTCTCACCAATCTGCCCGAAAGATATCATCACCGTTTGATACATTTACGTCAAGGTCCAAAAGCACTCCTTACATTTTGGGCCAGAGTGACGCGATGTTGTCGCTTCAACTGCTTTCGTAGGGAAATCGCGGAAAACTGTTTGATCAAAATTTTGAGCTGTAAACCACCACCCGGAAGAAAAAATCGAGTGACGAATCAATAGACGGGGCAAGTGACACACGGTGAGTGCTGTCGCTCAACTGCCGTCGTACAGTAGGAAAATCGCGGAAACCACTGACCGAGTTTTCCAGCTATAAACCACAACCCGGAAGAAAACTCGAGTTTCAAATCAGTTGACCGGGGGGGGGCAAGGCAAGCGCAGATGCACACCACGAACTATAAATAGCTGCAGCCCATTCCGGTTAGTTCGGGGGGCGAGAACGAGACTCCAAGCGGAAGACTAGGAAGGTAGGTAAGAAAGGACGTTCAACCTGCCTGGGGGGGCGCACTCATTTGCTGCTCGCGTTAAACATTTGACCTTTGACCACGCATCCCTTTCGACTTGGAGGGATGGGGGGGGGGGGGGGGGGTGAAAATTATCATCTATGCCTGAAATATTCATCAAAAGTTTCCCTTCCCAACAACGTATTTTCGCTGATGCAACAGCAGTCAGGGTTTTGTAGTGACACGCTGGCCGCCTTCAGTTCCGCTTCGTACAGGTTTCAGTCGAAGCGGACCAAACCTACAAAAAAAACAGGAAAACGAAAATAGGCACCAAGTTTCGGTGACCAACATCGGAGGTCGGGGGGCGTATCACCAAGAATTGGGCATGTATAGGAACATCGGGAGCATCATATCATATCCATACCTGGTGCATACGCAAATTGTGGGCGCTCACCTTACGCGCGGCTTCCCGCCGGCTCGCTTCAGGCTGCTCAGGAGCTCTCTCGCCCTGTCCGCTCGACCGTCCAGGCAGCAGGCGCGGATCACGCTCGTGTAGGCAGACTCGGGAAGGGCGACCGTGCCGTCCTTCGACGCTTCGGAAAATATCTGTTCTGCCGAAAACAAAATTGTGGTTGATCGGGGGAAGCGGGGGGGGCAGAAACGGCCACGAGATGCGCCAGCGCGTGAGAAAAGCAATCAAACTAACTACCAGGATAGAGACACGGAACTATTCCCTACATTGATGATACCAGGTATATACCTGGTATGGTATACTGCTGTTGTAGGCAAAAGTAAGGTCGTTGCTCTCTGGCGATCCGAGTTTGTCCCGACCCTATAAGGGGGGAGATTCCTCGCCTCGCATCCCCGCCTCTGGCCAGGCTTGAGAGCTTGGAGGTAGTACCCACACTCGTCACGACTGTATCAATGTACGTCATACAGAGCACCTTCGGAACACGGGCAAACCAATGACAGCAGCAGACAAGCCTGCGGCGGCGCGCGTCGTGCATTTTCAGGTACAAAATCATAATTAACTCATACTGGTACACGACAATCCCAAGAATGACCCCCTCCCCCATCCCCTACGACTACGCCTATGCATGATAACGAGCACCAGTACACCCCCACCTATCCCCTATCCCCTATCTCCTCAACTGACACGCACGCACCTGGAGCGCCGCTTCCGCAGCAGCGAAGGCGTTCTCTTGAGCAGACCCGGGATCAGCACCTCTGGCAGCAGAGCCATCCGCGTCTTTCTCAAGCTCGCTCGCAACTGCCTTGTTGTCGGCAGCAGCTGCAGCACTAGGGGTCGTTGATCCATTGCCCGGGTCGAGCTCATCCTTGTCGCCTGGCGAGCCTCCACACACCGCTATCACCATCAGGTGGGTCTGATTCAGAATAATGAAAGATGGTGGGCGCGGGGGGCGGGATAAGCTCAGAGGAGTTCCTCACATCTCACAGACTTTTTAGGTGCCGCACAACACGGCCGCACGGAGCGCAACTGGTCGTACATACGACGTAGAGCAGAATGCCCACATTCAACATGGACATGATTTGTGCTCTGTTGTGCTGGTGCCTTCTTGCTTCTGGACAATCCATGACGTTTTTGCGCGTATCATAGGGCAGACACAGCAGGAGTACTTCTCGTATCAACACTAAAAACCAGGTATACTAGACTACGAGTGCTATACTTGGGCAAAACGCCATGGGCGTACGTGCATAAAAAATGGCTCCGTTGGATCTCTAATTTCAAACGAAAGCAATACGTAGTCTACAGAAAGTCGAGGAGGACGTCGGGACCTCGATTCCGACGAGCACAAACCAAACAGACCGCGTTTTCCGTTGCGGCCAGTACTATTAATACAACAGCAGTACGCTGGTACACTGCCTGCTACACGCACACACCCTCTCGCCTGGTCGGCTCTGGTCGGCTTTGACCAATTAGAGGTAGCAGCTCGTACACACGTTTCGTCTACAGCAGTAGATAGCAGTAGTCTACATGTACCGCAGGTACACTCCCTACGACAACGCGTGTCGCTTCCCGGCGAGCACGAGACGGGGATACCGCTGTACCCATACGCTGCTCAAGCATGCAGCTGCTGCAAGTAGCTCCTCTTACATGCGTAGAGCTCGGGCACAATCACACCAGTACTTTGCAAAAATGAGTTTCCCGGTTCACTTTCCTCCACCCATCATATTTCCACTTCCCATCGACGCGACACATGTCAGCTGTCTCACACTACACATCAAACCACGGTAAAATGTCATCCTTTCGTGCCTAACCCTTCTAGTGGTGCAGTCCCGTCTGGCGGGCATACTGCTTCAGCTCACGATCGTAGAATTTGAGTTGCTTGTTACTAAAACGGGCTGAACCTCTCACTTCCAAGTGACCCTCGTGATGCCCTCGTGATGAGGGTATATCAGGGACCTTAAATTTCTGCTCACTAGTTTTGCCCACTGCCGACTACTGACTAGCGTAAGGGACCGGTACCAACGCTGATAAGCCAAAACGTTGGTAAATAGGGAACCTCCAATCCCGAACGCACTGCTGCATCGGGCTGCTCGTACATCTAAGTGCGTCTGCTCACGCCTGCCGCATTCTATGCCTCGCTCGTGCAGCCACCAACTCGAATCGAGTTTCATCTTATTTCGAGAAAGACGGCAACAGCACATATGCTCGACACCACATGCACGAAAACAGGGCAGGGGGGATACACGCAATCAACCCCCTGTTTTATACTCGCTCGTACAGCCACCAACTCGAATCACTTTTCCTTTCGTTTCTGAGACGAGAGACGCAGCAGCAGCGAAGCGTGGCACAGCAGCAGCAGATCAAATCACATGCACGCACACAGCCCAGCGCAGGCAGGAAGCGAGCAATCGACTCCCCCACGTACGTACGGTCAAAAATCAAAAACTCACCGAGAGATCCTGCTTGACCCCCTTGCTCTTCATCTCGCGGTGGATCTCGAGGGCGGCCATCATATCGTTCGCCTTACACGCGATGGCCAGGCGTGACTTGTACGCCAAGATCACCAGCGTCTCCATCGGGTGCTTGCGCCTCTTACGCCCTCCGGTGCTCTGCAGTACCACTTCCTTGCCGCATATCAGGATCGTCTGGCGGTCGGCCGCCGCGCTACTCGCGACCGGCTTGTCTGTTTTGTCTGCCGCCACCGAGGCAACACCTGTCGAGGCAGCAGGGCTGTCGTCAAGGCTCTTAGCCTCGCCCTCTACTTCTGACAAACATTGTGGCACTTGTGCTGTTGATAGAGGCGGTGTTGACTGAGAGGAGGGGGAAGACGAGGACGAGGACGAGGACGAGTGCACTGCTTGTCCAAGGGCTACGTCGGTGGTGCCTGCCACTTCGTCATCGGGTTTGCCGTCGTCGACGTCTTCTCGTTTACGCTTTAGCTCCGTCATCGTCTCCATGATTGGAACGCACTCTTATTGGCCACGATGCACGACGCCGACATGAAGCGTGACCAAGTGAGCGATAAGTCGATGAGGCGATGAGCTAGTGTGACCTTGTGAGCATGTGTGGCCAGAGACCAGACAGAGACCAGAGACCAGGACCAGAGACACAGGAGCGAAAAATGCGGCGCATTCGAACAATCTCAGCCAATCGGAAACATCTTGCTTATTGGGCTCGCTCCACCAAACAGCAAAGGCCAGCAAGCTGGTCTCTCACCACGCACCACATGCTGTAGGGTTGCGTGCTGCGTGAGCATGGCACACTAAGCCTTTCACTGCTCTAGCTTGATATATGATGTATGAATAAATGAAAGTGGGCAAGCTTGTACTCAACGCTTGTTGCGCAAGGCTCTCGAGCTCTCGAGTCAGCGAGGCGGGGCGCTTGGGAGTCAGTGGAAATAGTTCATGGAGAGCTGGAAGGCTTGTTTGTTCCGGAATTAAACCCCGGTTAAAAACCCGAGAAAATGCAGTGCAGCATCAGCAGACACGACAGCACGTAGCAGCATTACAGCAGCAGTGGTGTGTCCCAACACCTCCAAGCTCTGACGCAAGTACCTTACGGGTTAAGCATCGCCTGTGTCATCTCCAACATCTGCTATCTACTAGTGGAAACGCCATCACCAACAGGGAAGGGACAGAGCCGTAGACGTACCTCTCCATTACAGCACGATGCAGCCTCTGTGAGTGGGTGTGGTACACACCTGGTGGTACATGCGCAGTACGACAGTAGTGGTATCCTGCTGTTATTGGCGGTTGATAGGTTGGTGTTCTGGTGTGTTGATGACACCATGTTATGTCAGAATATCAGCTAGGGCTGGATAGGTCTGTTACGATGAATGACGAGTTTCAAATAACATGGATTCGAAATATTGAATACGGGGTACACACAACAGCGGTACGTACGTACTGCTTACATACTAGTACAGTCAGTACAGCAGTGCAGGTGTAATACCATCTGGTATCTCTCCTTGGCTCCTGCCCACTTCTAACTCATATCCGGGGTCACTTACGAGTACGTATGGGGTGGCTATTCATATTTAGCAGGTTCTCCTCTCCCCTCCCCACTGGTAACTGCTAAGGCACGTCCCTTGAATTTTTATGGCAAGAACGGTTCAGCACCTTCTTCCTTCGCCGACTCGCGTCTAATGGCAGCGGGGGTAGGCACAATCGCTATAATAGGGGCTCTACGACAGCAGTACGTATATAGTACAGGTAGTTGGTGACATTTGCGAAATAGAAACTCCATACGTACGTACGACGGAAAATCGAACCCATGACACCAACGCTATAAACCCTTTTAGTACTGCAGTCCCGTTTTGGGGACAAATCAGTCAAACTCTGAGTGATTTGTCCCCAAAACGGAACTGCAGTCCTAAAAGGGCTACAACCAGTACTTAAGTATTCATAGTATTCGAGGTGAACAACTACCGGTAGCTGGTCATAGAACATACCGGTATGTACTGATACGAGTAGACCACCGGAGCGTGGATCCCTCCGTGATGATGTTCGTTTATCAATGAATCTCCAAACCTTGCGCGGAACGCTCGCGTCGATGACGACGGCAAGTCGTAAACCGTCCGTCACACAGCATCATACGTATGATGTTCGTTTATCAATGAATCTCCAAACCTTGCGCGGAACGCTCGCGTCGATGACGACGGCAAGTCGTAAACCGTCCGTCACACAGCATCATACGTACTTAAAAATATAAAATATTTGGTAAAGCGTTACCGGTACGCCGTCGGCACCGTAGAAAAGGAGATGGGCTGACCCCGCCATGTGCGCGCCTGTGTGCGTGTGGGCCTTCCGCCGCGCGCTGCACAGTGTCACAGGGCGTGGGGTTATCCGCAGGCCACGGCGATTCGCGTTGAAAAGCTGTATCCCGCATTGGCAACACCTTCCTACAGTTAAGGAAATTCAATACCTGGTACCAGGTATGTCGGATAGTTGGCATTTTCGTTTCACGATCGGCTACTTTTATAATATTATTAATGATAATAGTAGTCCGACTGATAGCTAATGTAGTCGGCGACTTCAGCCGTGCCGACTCGCAGCCCTACAGATTACACAAATTTGGTTCCCGAGGCGGAGGTCTTCGTGGCCCCTTTCTGAACCAAGATTGCGAAGCCGTGTGTACAAGGGCAAAAGCGGCGTTTTTTGGGGGGGGCGTGTGTCAATTTAAGGGTATATACAAGCACGCGTGTGCCGTTTTTTCAACACTAGGGTTGAGGGTCACTGCTGTGTACGATACGCGTACGGTATCACCACCCGTAACCCTATCCTCAACCCAATCAATCCATGTGTAGGGTAAACCTCCTCCGTCTCGCGGACAAAGTGCGTCAAACATAGTGTCGAATGCCCCGAACGCCACAGCAGCAGCCGAGGAAAGGTCTGACAGGTGTATCATAGCCGCAGCAGCAGTAAACGAGCTTGAATCTGCGAAGCAGATGATGTTTTTCCATGGTTTGAGAATACACTTCTTGGTATTGGAACTTGGAGGCATTTAACTCCACAGCATTAGCGAAAGGGCCCGTAGCACTTACCAGGTATATATACATCAGGTACGAGTACCAGGTACCAGTCCGCATACTACTCTACAGACAGGGTATGTGTACGCGCTCAAGTTCGTCCAACGTAAGCCACAGCAGCAGCAACAACGGTGGCTCTGCACATGCGAGCTACAATAATCATAACTGCTACCTAGATACAAATAGTTAGTTGAGCATCTTCCGGACGTCACTCTGATGACATCGCGACCCTGGGCACGTGTGGTCTCCTCCCGGGTGCGCCCCGCCCCCCCTCTTCGTGCCCGCTGCTCTTGTCCGCGCCAGCAGCTCTGCGCCCCTGAAGTCTCTCCTGTTCGACATGGACGGAGTGCTGGCTGAGGTTTCCCAATCCTACAGGCAGGCTGTTATAAAGGTACGCCTGGTGGTATTTTTTTATGGGAACATGGTCGCGGTGTGCATGCCACTTGACGGCTACTCGTAGCGGCAGTGCCCGTTGTTTGTAGTTGGTGCTGGTAGGGATCACGGAATGTTCAAAAACGCGTTTCGTTTTCGGATGTGCCCCGGGTCAAATGCGACCGATTTTTGAACTATAATCAAGAAGTCGTATGCCGAAACGTAGAATATACGGGCAGTAGAGGTACGGACACCCTGCTTACTTCAACCAGTTTTATTTGTTGCCATTACACCGCCCACTACTCTTGATGGGAGAAATGTGCCACGTACGGCCTGCGGCTGGGACGGAATAGTTCCCTGCCTTCATCTTAGAGCAAGGGCAGAAAATAGGAATAATGTAGCGCTATCTATATCAAGATCATATGTATCTAAGGTTTATCGTCGTGCACCAGCCACTATGTAGGGTACTCGTATTGGCGCTTCTGCCCCCGTTGTTTTTCGAGCCCAAGCCGGCTCCGTGTCTCGGCTGAAGCGTCACGCCCCGAGTCGAGGCGGTTTTTTCCATACTTTTGTTCCGCCCTATAACTCGTGCCTCTCGACTTCCTTCCACTTGTTCTGCGTGGCGTCTCCTCCTGCCAGACGGCCGCGCACTGGCATGTGGCCGTGACTGCGGAGGAGATCACAGCGGCCAAGGTCAAGGGCGATGCTAACAACGACTGGGTGCGTCACTTGTTGCTGTCTCTGTATAACTACGGGTATACCTGGTACCGTATTATAGCCCTATCACCCGAGTGATAACTTAACACCCCCCCCCCCCCCCCCTCCCCGCTGTTCTGGGATGATTTTCTGAGCCGTTTTATTTTATCGAAACAGTGGGGCGGAAGGAGGCGGGGGGTGAGTAGGGGCGATCACACACAAACGCAACGAAAATGGTGTTTTTTGTCCTTTAAATATCTCGTTGATGTCTTCCTTCCCCGTCTTTACGCATCGTTCGGCCATTGACACCCTCTCCGCTGTCGAGAAATTCGTGTCCGAGGGAGAGGGGGTGTGTTATTTTATCACCCGGGTGATGGTGTGATACATCACTCTAAGCAAAAGCTAGAATGGGCGCCTCAAATGTATTGACGCACGGGGATGTCCGTGCCCCGATCGGCAGAACGCAGGGTGGGAGGGAGACTCTCAAACGTATTATCGGCAAAGCAGGGATGACAGACTCTCAGATGTGTATCACGTCGGCAAAAACGTAAAACGCAGCATGCCATACGCGCGAGACCACTCCCGATTGTCTGTTGTTGCAGCAACGGGCACATGTTCCTCTTCACGAGTTTTTTACGTCTCGACTACACCTATATACCTGACGGTGACACCTGTATACCTGACGGTGAAGGCAGTGATGTGGGAAGGTGTTGGGGCAGCCGAAAAATCGTCCCGTCTTTTTTTTTCTTTCACCGTCGCCTCTTGGGCCTGTGTAGTGTGTAGGCGTTGTGTGCCCCCCCCCCGCCCCCCCGCTCCCCTGCCGTGAATACTATTCCCTTCTTTCGCGTTGTGAGTGTTGTCTTCGCGTTACGCTTTGTGTCTACCCAACTACATCAGTACACCCAGGGTCCGTCCTGGTTCCTTATCCTAGAGAGTTGCTCTAACCATGCGGTCACATACTGTGAGGCGGAGAAAAACAAGCGTTGGTATACATATATACCCTTGTATCGTACCAGCCTTCTTTCCACGCTCGCTTTTCGTTGGATGTCTACATCACCGGTACGTGACCATTTCTGCAGTCCGAAAGTTAGATCACCCTCGGCGGGTTCTCGTCGGCGCCTCAAGACCACTTCGTACGAAAATCACACGAAAAGGAAGATCCCTTTTCCCTTGGGAATGCCGTCTAAACATTGCCGGGCCGTCTAAACATTGCCGGGCCGTCTAAACTTGGGGTTTCGTCAGAGACTAAATGGTGTTGCACGTAGTCATTTTCTGTTTTTTTAGTCGGGGTCCGTGTGCACAGCTCAGTTGGTGAGCGTTTTCTCGTCTTCTCCTTGATGCGTTTTCCCCTCCGCGTGTATCCAACGATGATGTGTCATATGTAATATACATGTTTGTACTGTTTGTTTGTTTTTAAGGCCGAAACTCATCTATTTTCCCCCCGTTCCCCCCTTTTTCTTCTTTCTGGGGTTTCCAGAAGCTGACCCTCAGCCTTATCCGGGCGTCGGTCGGCGCCGAAGCTGCT
This sequence comes from Nereocystis luetkeana, assembly GCA_031213475.1. Classification (NCBI taxonomy): domain Eukaryota; class Phaeophyceae; order Laminariales; family Laminariaceae; genus Nereocystis; species Nereocystis luetkeana. The sequence continues at coordinate 8,231,411 of JARUPZ010000002.1, read as the reverse complement.
CCCACGCTGGAGGAGGTGACGGCAAAATTCGAGGAATTATACCAGGGTGTGGACGGCCAGCCCGGCCTGAAGGACGTAGAAACGCTCATCCCGGCCAAAGGTGGGTCGCCCGCTGCGGTTGGCCTACGGACAGCGTACGGCCATCCCTGGGCGCACTACTGCTGCTCTGCCCGCGCTCCTGCTCTCGCATGAAAGCACTTGTAAGCTGATTTACGCAGAGGGCGTTGTTAAGCTTTTGAGTTTACAGCCCCTCTCCTCCCGCGCTATGTAGTAAGTTGCTACAGAGTAATGATGGTGCATCGACTCGCTCGCTCGCTCGCTCCCTCGCGCCCGCTGCTGCTGCTGCTTCTGCTGCTGCTGCTGCTGCTGCGGCGGCGGCGGCGACGGCGGCGGCGGCGGCGGCGGCGGCGCTTTTTATCTGTGGCAGGTGTGCTGGAGGAGCTCAGGCGGCGTTTGCCGATAGGCATGGCCATCGTCACTGGCAGGCCGCGGGGGGACTGCGACTACTTCCTGAAGAAGCACGGGTAGGTGAAGGGGGACCCATTTGCGGTACAGTAATGCCGGTGGCCTCTTTATCATAGCGCCGGTCTCATATGTGCCAGCCAACAATACCGGCACTATACTGTAGCGACCATCGGCACTACCTCGAACACTATTACCGGGGGACCATAGTAAATAGGACCAGATATCGTTCGTAAAAATAGGTAAATATGTAGGTTTTTGTATGTACCGTAGGTCCTATTTACTATGGTCCCCCGAAATAGACCACATTTGCGAATCCCATCTGTGCCAAGCGATTCCACAGGCACGATATCCGGCATCCGGCACTCGTGTATATAGAGGGGCTACTACTGTATTGGCACGTACAGTAGCTTCGATCTCTGCGAATGCACAGGAGCTTGCTGTGCGGGCGTTCTCTACCGCAACGGTCGCACAGCCTACTGCTGTGTGCCGTTGAGAGACAACATAGCCCCCCCCCCCCCCCGTGCGAGGGTCTATGGTCATCCGACTACGGCCATTTATGAGATCGAGTACATCTCTCCTATCGAGTACACCCCCCCCCCGTGCGTGTATGGAGGCTCTCTGAACCTGTAGACATACCAAACAAAACCTAGGACTTTTTATAAACATAGTTATACTTGGCGGGGTGTTTTGGACGCAGCGGGTTACGCGCTTTTTTTTGTGTACACCCCCACCACCACCACCACCGGGCGGCGGCAGCGGCAGCCACGCGCCCTATTAAATCTCCCTGATGCGCGAACTTTTACACGCGGCACGATTCGCGCGAGACGCGCCCTTCCCATTCCCTATTTTTTTCCGAACCCCTTTTTGTGCTGCCAAAGCAACTTATTTAATAGTACTCTAATTCCGAGTTGCTTTTTCCCCCCGAAACGTGGATGCACTTTTAAATTGACGCCCGCCTTGTTGGAGTCAAGAGTTTTTTTTGTTGTTTTCCGTGGTATGTACGCACATGAAAGGGAGAAGCGATTGTATATGAACGCAGCGGGAGGCCCTTGAGTGCCCTTTTGATTATCTGCTCTATATCTAAAGCTATCATCGGTCGGCGGTCGGCGGTGCTGTTGCATGGGTACCCTTCCAGGCTGAGCCACCTCTTCAAGGCGTGCGTCTGCATGGAGGATGGCCCGGCCAAGCCAGACCCCTTCCCGGTGGCCCAGGCCGCGAAGCTGATCGGCGTGGACCCCAAGGACACAGCCCTGGTACGGCACATCTTTGTCGTTGTGTCTCTGTCTTTTTTTTTTTTTGTGAGCCCGGAGAGATGGATTAATTTGTCAGCTCGATGTCTTCCTTCTGTGTTTCGTTTTCATCACAGCTCGTTTTGCGCTCTTTCGGGAGGAACGGATAAGGACGAGGAGATTGGTGTCCCATGGCTTCATTCACACTGTGACGAAATGAAGTGGCGGGTCGTGTGCATTGCCGTGGCTCGCTGAGCTTTTTTGCGCCGGGAAGCACGTGCTCCTGGGGTCGCCAGCGCGACGGTCGCTTCGAAAGAACAAACATGCGTGTCGCCTGAAATACGGGAAAGTGTATAACCTGGTAAGATGTACGGATGTATGCTTCGTAATAGCAAGCTGCGTAGCTGTTAATGGGCGAGACCACGCACGGGCTGCAGCAGCAAGACCCCCCGAACTGTGAGTGCAGTTGCAAGTTGGAGCACACCCACGCACACTGCCTTCCTTATGCGTGGCCAACCCTAACACCGCGTCCGCTCTCTCTCTTTCTCTCCTTGTCCCTACCCCCCCTCTCCCTCACCCCCCCCCCCCCCCCCCCCCCCCGCCTCCGAGGGGCTTCTCCCCCGCTCCTTCATTGCCGCTCCCGGCGTTTCCCTGACCGAGTGGTGCAGGTGGGCGACACGCCGGATGACATCCTGGCGGCGGTGAAGGCCGGGTCGAAAGGCATCGGTATCCTCACGCCCAAGGTGAACCAACGAACTTCTGCATGCAAGGAATGCCTGCATGATTCGCCTGCGTGATTTGCCTGACTGCCTTCCTGCCCTCGCTCGCGGCGCAGTGGTCTCTAGTGTCTCTCTCATGTCTCCCCCTGTTTGTTGTTGTTTTTTCCCCCGGATATGGCGAACCCAAGCTGAACGACGCCAGGTACGAACCTGTGTAAGTTTTTGTCTACTATTAATATCAACCGTCTATATATATTATCAATATGTGCCCAAATATATGTTAGTATTATATCAAAGCGGTCCTTTCACTGCGGGATGGGGACAACAGAGGGGGTGTATACGAGTAGCGTGAGCTCGCAGTAGCGTCAGTAAAAAAAAAGGATAGAAATTCTGCGGCCGTGTGGTTCGATGCGGCTCCTCGCGCTGTACGCAGTGGTCCGGGTAGATACTACACTATGGCATGGTATGGTATGACGCTTTTGTCACCCCCGACCAAGGCGCGCAGTGAGTGCTCGATGCTCTCTCTATATACATATACATAGTCCGTCCGTTGTCACCTTGACTTTTTTTCCCCTCTGACGTTTCCCTGGAAAGGGTTAAAAGCGCGGGGGGAGGGTGGGGGAGACGTACTCATCTGTTGCTTGTCGTACCATTGTTTTCTATCTTCGCTAGGTTTTTTATTATCGATTCGGTGTAATTTGCTCTGCTTTGCTTTGGCTTTTGGTTCGGCCTGGTTCGGTTTGAGTCGGTTCGGTTCGGTTCGGTTCAGTTTCATTCGGTTCAGTTCGGTTCAGTCCGGTTCGGTTCGGTTCGGTTCGGTTCGGTTCGGTTTGAGTCGAGTCTGTTGGGTTCGGGTCGGTTCGGTTCAGTTTTTTATGTTGTTTTGTTAGGTTCTGTTCGGGTTTATGGAGAAGACACCCCCCAAAAAAACGACTTCGTGCACGGCTGTTTTTATTTCTCCAACAGCCGTCTCGCGCACCTGGCCTTTTACTCGCCCGTTTTCGTTCTCGGCTGTGGCCTGCAAGCGAATTACACACGCGCAAACACACATGAACACGCAGACAAACACAAGCTGGGGCACACAGGCACACGCTGCTCCACACGTATTTTATTTTATTTTATTTTCGCGGGACCATACCGTAAGGAAATCTTGAACCCCTAACGTACGAGCCCATATTTTTGTTTTTCGTTTTTTTTTGCGTTTTTGCAGGACCACGCGCAGAGAATCTTGAATCCAGCAGCTGTAGGTGCGGACATCGATCCGCAGAGCCTCACGGCCGCGATGCTCACCGCGGGTGCAATCGGGGTCCTAGAGCCGGGCTTCGCGGAGCTGCTAGACATTTTGCCCCCGCTTGACGGCTCTTCACCAAACGCGGGGCAAATGACGGTAGCGGGTGCGGGGAAAGGGGTGGCGGGGGAGGAGAGCGCGGGAGCTCGACGCGCTGTCATCTCAAGGTGGGAGGCCTTTGCGGAGAGATAAAGCGCGCGGGGGGGTTGTGTTCATTGTCATGCATGGCCGTGCTCGTATGTACCGTAGACCCTCGCATCAGTATCATGCCGGGACGGAGCACGTCGGGTGTTCACCGACCGGGCAGACATCGCTTGCACCAAGCTATGCGAAGCGCCGTGAGGTATTGAGCGAGTCGCAGGAGGGGGCGAGAGTGGGGTCGAGGAGGGGTGTCCGCGGCGGTGCGGGAGTGGAGCTTGTTCACCTTGGTGGGCCGTGTACGGGGGGGGGGGGGGGTGGTGTGAGGAGTCTTGTGCAGGAGAGGAGCTCAAGAGATTGTCGTGAAAATGTAGAATGGAGCGTGCGGGGCTTCACTCCTCGCTCTTGTAGCCCTCTTGCCCCCAGGAACGGCCCGAGAAAAAAGTCTTGCTTTTTTCATGGCCTGGATGGACGTAAATGGCTTTGATTGCCTTGATGGGTGTTTTATGGCCGACCCCCGTGGACTTTACTTGCTCCTGCCTGCGCTGGCTCGGCTTCACGAACGATATCTTGATCTAGAAAGTATCGTGAGCATCTTTTGTTTTTTTTCGGGGGGGGGTTCACTTGATCGATAGTTTTTGTCGCCTGCTGCGCGATCGTTTTGTTGTTGTTGTTGTTGTTGTTTTGTTTTTTTTTGTTGTTGCGTCTCTCGTTCTCACAGGCGAACGAATGAGACTACAATCACCGTGGACATCTGCTTGGACGGCACCGGAAAGGCAGAGGTGAGTTGAAGCGGCGCTTATCGAGCTTAACTGAACCCGTTTAGAACTGAACACTTTGATCTGGAGTCGTATTCAGGTTTACGTACACTGCAGCACTAGAAGGGTTAACTAGAGAACGCAGTGCCATAATATACTGCTGTTAGGGCCTGTTCGGAAACATGAGGCGGTTTCAGAAATCCGGAGAGGTAAGGTACTTTCAATACATGCGCACGACTTGCATGCCACCCGGCAGTAACCAGAACCAAGTATCGTTTTCAAACTTGGGGGTATGGAAGGTGATTTTGGGTCCATCGTGGGTTCTCATTCTTACTAAATTTGCCCACCCTCGTGATGCTGTAGCCCTCGCGTGTGCTTGGTGCCCCCACGACGCGAGTCGTCGTTTTCTCTTTGCGTATTTTCTGTGATGCGTATACCATTGCTCTGCACATACGTACAGGGGTTTATTTCGTTTTTGTGGTCCTCGTTTCGGCGGAAGGCGGAAAAAAACCCTCAACAGTAGCAGTGGTTCTCTACTGCCCCCGTCGCTAAGCAAACACTTATTTGTCCAATGAATGCAATTTCAAATGTTTCTTGCTGTTTGCACCCTCTACACGTAAGAAATCGTTAGTTTGGTGGGTTGCCTCGTGGTTTCGCGCGACTTTTATTATGTCACGTTGTGTCTTGATATTCCTACCCTGTATCAAGTACTTAAATCGCTGTTTTGTTCGTTGGTTTCCTCGTGGTTGCCTCGTGCGTGGTTTTCGCGGGGCTCGATGTTGCGGTGGGCAGGTGAACACCGGGCTGGGGTTCCTGGACCACATGCTGCACGCGATGGCCAAGCACGGCCACCTCGATCTGACGCTGACGTGCAAGGGCGACCTCCACATTGACGACCACCACACGGCCGAGGACTGCGCCATCGCCCTCGGCGAGGCCTTCGACAAGTAAGCTTCAAAAACAACTTCGGAAGGCCGCCAGTCCGTCCGTCCCAGCTTTTCGTTTTTGCGCGTGTGCCCTGCCAGCGAAGAATAGTAGCAGATGAAGGAGGGGCGGGGGGTGGGGGGGGGTGACGTACTCATTTGTTAATTTCGTCAGTCATCTGACCATTGACCACGCAGTCCTTTTGAAACGAAGCGACGGGTGGGAGCCCTGGTGTAGACGTGCGAGCGGGGGCTTTGAGAGACGGTATTGTTTCAGCTGCTCCACCGTGTGTACTAGAGGGCGTGGGAAGACGCGGGAGACCGCGATTCTCTTTTTTTGTTTGGTTTGTTTGTTTTTTTCACGTTGGCTTTCCGCGGTGGGGAGCCGCCGTCCCGGGTGCTCTCCTTCCTCCCCATCCACCCTCGCTCCCGCCGCCTACATGGCTCTTCGGCCCATGGCTCGTCCGGACGTGCCATTTTCTTATTCTTCTATGTTCGCCTGTTCGTGTGTGTACGTGCGTGTGTGCGGACGTACTATTTTTCCTTCCAGGGCGTTGGGTGCGCGAAAGGGCATCCGGCGGTGGGGGACAGCGATGTGCCCGCTGGACGAGGCCCTCAGCCGGGCAGTCGTCGACATCTCCAGCCGCCCGCATGCCGACATCCAGCTGCAATTCACGAGGTGACAATATATATACCTGGTATACCAGTACTTCGTATTGTAAATCACGTTTTTTTTGTTTTTCTCGTGTCCCCTAGCCGCCCGCACCCTGACATCCAGCTGCAATTAACGAGGTGGTTTACACATGGTGTGCATCGTGTTTTTTTTTTCTTCTTGTTTTCCTCCTTTTTTGTGTGTGTCCCCCAGCCGTGTGTACGTACGTATGTTTCAAGAGTGTGTTTCCGTTGGAGGATGCACGCCCTCTGGTATATCCCCGGGTACCTACCCGAGTATGACCATATGACCAAAGACAATCAGGTTTGGTACCCGGGTATCCCATTTTTTAGCTCAGCATACCCTTTCTAGAGACAGCTGAGTATTATACCCTTGCCGTGCTTGTTTAGCTAAGTGCCTGCGGTAGAGGAGGGTGGGGGGCGGGGTTGCACTCGATATTATGCATGGCCCCAGTCGTATGACAAGAGACCATTACATCCCTAGAATGCCCCCGGGACGGAACACGTCGGGGTGTAAGTATAGCACCTCTGCTTTCTCTCGGGCTGCTTCCTCGCTTTCGAGAAGCCAGCAACAACCGAAACGGAGAAGAGCAAAGTTGAAACCGACCTAAAGCCCGATACGTGCGACACAATCACACTGGCTCGTACGTACTCTTACGTAGGCATCTATCGAATCACCTTGGGGGGAAATTACACATGCGGGATGCCCAATCGCACGTAGACAGTAGTTGATAACACCAAATCTACAGCAGTATGATTGTTTTGTTCGCATGTCTGGAGGTCCGAGAGGGACTGATAATTGTTTTGGGCGCACAAAAAGTGAGGCACTTTGCACAAAAAGTGAGGTACTTTCCACCGTCAATAGTGTGAGGGGTGCACTATTCATTTGTACGAGTAGCAGTGGGGTTCTGCGCGTGTGTGGAAGATCTCCTTACGGTGTCCCAGGTGTATATAATATTATACGTAGTCCAGGTAGCGCATCTCGTACCTCGGCAGCATCCCGGGATGCTTTCGCGCACGGCTGATGCTGTAATTTTTCTCTTTCTCCCCTCACCCTACCCCCCCCTCCCCTTAACTTTCAAAGCGGTCAGGAGTAGTTGCTCTGCCGCCGCCGCACGCACGAGACCGGCGTGTTGTCGCGAATCTTATGTTTGCTACTGTATGATATGATATGTTTACGATGTTTTACCGGTAAGATGTTGATATGTAACCCCCCCCCCCCCCCGCCCCCTCTTGATTGTTCCAGCTGTTATACGACGCTCATGATTTTCTCATGACCATCGTGTGACGCTACTAATAGAATGAATAGCCGTTGTCAAAATGTCCGCACCGTGCGCTCCCTTTCATCGCGAACGCACTTGTTGGTGTTTGGTGTTTGGTCGGTCGTTCGTTCGTTCATTGGTCGGGGCGGGGGCTGGTGTTGAACGACGAACGAATCAGGGAGATGATTGGGACCGTGTCGACGGAGATGCTGCAGCACGTGCTGGAGTCCTTCGCGCAGGGGGCTAGGATCACCCTTCACGTCGACGTGCTCAAGGGCTTCAACAACCACCACAAGGCCGAGAGCGCTTTCAAGGTATATGTAAATAACAATAGAACAAATACGAAAAAACTGAAAAAGGAGAACGAAAAAACTGAAAAAGGAAGAAAAATACTACAAAAAGAAACTCATCAAGAACGAAAAAAATCGCCTGTGACAGGATGAGATCTGCCAAAAGGAAACAGAATAACCACGGAGCACTAAAAAACGAAAAGCAATTTGAAAAAAAAAAAACTTGAAACTTGGAAACGCGCGCCAGGCTGGGTGGGTGGGGCCGCCCTTCTTCTGGCGCTCTCTTGCGGTAGCAGGGCTGGCGTGGGAAAAGGGGTGCACGCCGCCCCCGCCGTGCCTTTGCCCACCACTCGTCCCTTGTTTCGCACACCCATCCTATTCGTAAGCGTTTTTTTGCCTGTCGTATCGTGTTGGCTTAAACGTGTGACGTGGTCATATGCCATTGGTACCGTTTTCGTGGAACGGTTGGCTGCCTATGGCATCGTTTTCGTTTTTTAGAAAAGCTTGTCTATCGCATCGAGTATTCACTAACATATTTTTGTCTTGGGTGACTTTTGTTTTTTTGTTCTCGCAAACGTTTTGTTGCCCATCATACCGGCTTCCTACGTACCAGGTACTTGTTTTGTCGTATATACGTACGTATGTATGTACCAGTACTATATTCCATGATAAAATGAGCCTGGAAGCGTTTATCGGTAAAACGTGTTTCGCCCTACATAGACACGGCTACCGTATCATGTTGTTTCCGTGCAACCGAATGTTTCGTCTGTCAAAGAAGGTACGTACGTATTGCGTCGATTTCCTAAACGCTTTCCTCCCCTCTTTCTCCTCTCGTGTGGCGCATGCATCCTCTACGTTTGCCTCTCCTCTTTCGCCTCTCGTTCGTGTGACGCCATCCGCGATCTGGTTGTATCCTTGAGGGCAGGCTACTGGAGTTGCACTGCGAACGGCGATTTCCGCGGACGCCAACGCGGGGATACCGAGCACGAAAGGGATGCTCGCTTGAGCGGGGCGGCCCACAGCATGCCCCGTTACTTCTGGTGCCTAAGGCCTTACTTACGCAGCACGTGTTGTTTCGTTTCAGAGTTAAGGGGGTCACGATAGTGTGCCCCCGAGTAGGGCAGCAGTCAAGAGTGTACGCGGAGTAATAACAGATGATACGCATGGTTCCACCCAGCTTACACGAGAGCATACCCAATAGTATGCCAGATATAACAGAGTATATAACAGAGTAAAACACGGAGTTACGCGGTTTGTTCTCTGCGTATATATATATATATATATATATATATACTGGGTGCATACACAACGTAACACAGAGTATAATAGTCACAGAGTAGCCTTCCCCCCCCCGCGCTCCTCTTGTCAACTTGGCACTGTTGTCGGAGGCCGGTGTTCCTCTCCGCCGTCGCCGGGTTTTCCCTCTCAGCGTAGCTTTTGCGATTGTTTTTGTTCAGTTGGTGTAAGTGTTGTCATGGGCAGCAGCCACGGACGTCAAAGCTGGAACAAGAGCCACTATTTATAAGCTGTTATCGAGATACGACAATGGCACTTTTGAGGCAGATTCTCCTGACTACCAAAGCATGGCTTAACACCCTGACCTACCCACTGCTACGAGAGGAGGTGAGGGAATTGGGGGGGCGGCGGGGCCGGGGGGGGAGGTTCAAGCAGCTGCTCCTGGGGCCCGGCGCCGATCACAATCAAGCGTAGTTTAGCGCCCAGTGGCAACATTTTTCTGCGGGCGTAGACATTTTTTAGAGTTTTTTGTGTTGGAAGGCTGCGAAGTTGCCTTGTTCTTCACGATTGCTCGAGCTCGGTCTAGCTTGGCAACGTCGTCGTCACGATGCACATGCTTTTTTGTCTGCCTTTTTTTGTGTGAGTTCTAGTCTTGGCTGAATTGGGGCTCTTCACCCGGTATTGGTACTGTGTGGTACGGTATATGATACGGTACGGTTTAGTGCTGTGACATACGGTACGGCATGGTATATCCGTTGGCAGAAGACGCGTTAGGACGCTATTTTTCTACATGTTTTTATCTTGTGGTTGGTTGCCCGTGGGGTACGGCTACGGTGTACCCGGTACGGTGTATGGGGCACGGGCGACGTCGTGAAGGGATGTAGATGTAGCGGTCGTGTGGGTGTGACATTCGAGAAAAGTGGTCTTCGAGACAGACAGAGATTGAGAGAGAGAGAGACGAGAGAGAAAGAGAGAGAGTGGCTGCTGCAGCTGCTACTGCCTTCGTTCCGCTGTCCGGTCCCAGCAAGTCTTGACGCTGCTACTACCGCTGATTCGAGTGCGCACCTACCCGTGAGGCTGCCCGATGGGTAATCGTGAGAACGCGCACCCGAGAACCGCTGCCGCGAGAAAAAACCTGCGGTAGAGGGGTCAATTGCTATAGCTCCCTTTGTGAGGAACCCGTGAAGCGGGAGGTTTCAAAGATACACATGGTGGCGTTTCTATTGAGGGGATGTTACCAAATCCCCAAGAAGCGCAATTTTCCGAGAACCCTCGTATTGGCTTGCGAACCGGTCGCGAACCGGGAACGGTGACACGCGTTCCTGTTTTTTTCTGCGGCGCGAGAGGGTGCGGCGAATGCGTTTTCCTCGCTTGTATAATCTCTACTTTGTGTTCCGAAGAAGCTGTCTGGACCGGACCAGACCGGACCAGACCGGACCGATGAAGCGGCTTGCCGGTATTGTCGGATGTCGTTTTTTGTTGTTTATTCGTGGTGAGAAGGGTTGTGTTTCGCGGGTGCATAGCTCTACCAATGGGGGTAACACAACGCGATTGCCGAAGTTATGATAACGAGATCGCCTTGGGACTTCAAATAGCGAGTGAAGGGTAACGGATGCTTTCGTTGCCGAAATTCATCGATTTGTACCCTACCAGTATACGTCTCTGCTTTTTTAGTAGAGCAGGCTATACTATTAGTACCAGCTTTTTTTTTCTTGTACACTTGTATACCAAGAACACGTGTACTGCTTGACGCAGCCAGGGTGCGCCAGCGAGAAGTCTCCTTGCGTTGGCACGTGTGTGCCAAGGACATGTACTGCTTGACGTAGCCAGGGTGCGCTTGCGAGCGGTCTCCTTGCGTTGGCGTCGAAGCAGATGTGCACGACAAGCAAGGCTGTCTACGACACACACCGCGCGCTCCGCCGATATAGTCATACCGTTATGCCGTGCATCTATCACTGCTACTGCAGCACATACATGAAGAAAAAGTTTATGAACGCAGGGCGATCGAAACACAAAACTCGAAAGCCATCTTTGCAAGCTCGGTATGATACATCGTACTGGGATGCAGCAGATACACATGTGCAGCTTCCTAATTACAGTCTTCGAAGAGACAATAACATCCTTCGCTCGGGACTCTCTTGGGAACAGACATCTCCAATCGTCATGTTCAGCTTTCAATTCACAACCTCCACTCGTTCAATCTTCTCAAATCAATAACTATCAAAAGAGTAAATCATATCCTTCGCCGGGACTCTGTGGCCCAGCATAAGTCCAGGGCCGGATTGGTCGTGAGTAGAGATGGATCGCCTCGCCCCCCGACCCACTGCTGCTGCTTCTGCTCCTGCTCCTCCTGTTGTCGACTCCCCCCCCGCGCAGCTCCTCGCCTCCCTACTAACTGTAGTCTGCGGTCGACGAACCGCCGTTTTTCTCGTCCTCGAGAAGCGCTCCGCGTAGGCGATGCCAGAGGCATTCGCGGCTAACCCCTCTCCCGGGACAGCCGCCACCAGCGTTTCCGCGCCGCTGTGAGCCCCCGTGAAGCCCGTAAAGTCGTCCAGGGCAAGGCGACGTATCTCGTCGGCTTCCACCCCGCCTTGCCACCTGCCGAGCAAATGAGGGGTATAGTAGGGAGGGGTCAGGGGGAGGAGGGGGGGTGGGGGTGTACTCGATAGGAGAGATGTACTCGATCTCATGCATGGTCGTAGTCGTATGACCATAGACCCTCGCATCCCTACAATGCCGGGACGGAGCATGTCGGGTTTTCACCGACCAGGCAGACATTGCGTGCACCAAGCGCGAAGCGCCGTGAGGTGTCTGGCGAGTCGCATGAAGGGTGAGCTGCATCCTACTAAGACCGCTTGTGAGGCAGACTTGCATATGGATGACAGCTTCAACGAGTTAATTTTAATTTCCGGTGTAGCCACTTCCAGAGACAGCAATGGGAGTACTATGTAACTGCCTCTTGGCTGGGAACGGAGGGGAGGACGGGGGGTGTACTCGAGAGGAGAGATGTACTCGATCTCATGCATGGCCGTAGTCGTATGACCATAGACCCTCGCTTCCCTACAATGCCGGGACGGAGCATGTCGGGGGGGGGGGGGGGTACTCACTTGCTGCTTGCCTTAGTCGTTTGACTATTGATCACGCACCCCTTTCGAGACGGACCGTTGTGCCTACTCCTAGTAGAGACACTTCCAGCCAGCAGTTGGGCGCTCAATACGTTGTTTCCATACATTTCATATAAACTGTTTTGTAGTCTTATCCTCTCAAGGCGATCATGATGAACGGAAGAGGGGTGGCGGGGGGGGGGGGGGGGGGTTGTACTCATACCATCCATGACCGTAGTCGTATGACCATAGATCCTCGCATCCCTACCATGCCGGGACGGAGCACACCGCGTTTTCACCGACCAGGCAAACATTGCACGCACCAAGCGTAACGCGCCGTGCGATGTTCGGCGAGTCGCATGAAGGGTGAGCTGCATCCTACTAAGAACCACTTGTGACGCGGACATTCTTGCATCTGGATGATAGTTAAGGAGGGAGGCGACACCAACTAGGGGTATGTTAGGGGGAGATCGCACGAAGGGGGGGGGGAGGGAGTGTCAATGGTAATTAGGGGGAGGGGAAAGGGGGGGGGGCGATCACAATGAGGGGGAGAGGGGGGGGGGGGGGTGTACTCGATAGGAGAGATGTACTCGACCTCATGCATGGACGTAGTCGTATGGCCATAGACCCTCGCATCCCTACAATGCCGGGACGGAGCATGTCGGGTTTTCACCGACCAGGCAGACATTGCTTGCACCAAGCGCGAACCGCCGTGAGGTGTCTGGCGAGTCGCATGAAGGGTGAGCTGCATCCTACTAAGAACCGCTTGTGAGGCGGACTTGCATATGGACGACAGCTTCAATGAGTTGATTTAATTTCCGTAGTAGGCATTTCCAGAGACAGCAATGGGAGTACTATGTAACTGCCTCTTGGGTGCCTTGCCTTGAACACTACGTGATACGATCATTCCCAATTGTGCAAAGTGAAGGTTCTTTACCTCGAACAAATGATCTAACTCGACAACCAGCTGTGGGCGACCGCCAAAAAAAAAAACGGCACCCTGGTTGTCTAGCTCACGTAGTGAGCGACATGTTTTACAGTGTCGTTGCCAACCGACGCCAACCCAACCTATATAAAATAGGGGGGGGGGAGAGGGGGGGGGGGGTACTCGAGGAGGAGGGGGGGGGGGGCGGTCGATCTTAAAGAGGGAGGGAGGCTATCGTAATGAGGCGGGGGGGGGGGGTCGTTCCGGCTCGCGCGTGTTCCTTGGAGAAGCAAGGGTGTTTTTTTTCTTGTTATGGGTCCGAGATGTCGCGAGGACGGCGTCTTTATCGGGTGTGGTGTGCTACTTGTGCCTAACATCACCCGCGAAATATGTTGCAACAACGTGATTGTTGTGCGTAAACATGAACTGTAATTAGCACGGTCGTGAAGCAAATAAATCGAAAAGCGCAAAAGAGATCGCCCGCTGTATACTACCAGGTATCCGGTACAGGTGTCCGAACTAGACTAGAAATACCGTTGCGGAAGTCTGTTTTTCTTCCCTTGACATGCGAAACACAATGCCATCGTTGTGAAATACCTAGTACGTAGTATGGGAAGATGGTTGCCTCTGGGCCAAAGGCGATCGATCGAGCAGAAAGCAACTACACCGGCAGCACGCGCATCCCGATGCAAGCACACACAGGCGCACCTGGACTCGAGATCAAGACGAATCGTGGGCGACGCTTCCTGCAGAGACATGTCCAAGAAGAACCCGCTGGTGTGAGCCTTGTTTCTCTCCCACAAACCCTTTTCGTCGGGGCCGCCGCAAATCGCGTCGTCGAACGCCTGGGACCGCGGGCGCGACGGTGATAGGGGCCCACGCGTTTTGTGTAGATGCGATTTAACCGCGCTCATTCGCGAGTGCGAATTCGGGGGGGTGTTGAGGGTTCGTACGGAGCATGTTTCCGAAGCGAAGGGAGAGAGCAAAGAGATGCACTCATGTACACACATACCTGGTGTACTTCAGTCTACGTAGCCTGTGGATGGAGGAGGTATACACTTGGGAGCTGCGAGTACATTCCTGTTGCATACCAGCAGTGTTGAGTTTTAGTTCAATACCACTTGGGAGGGATTTCCGCTGACGGACGTGTCTATCGTAGCACCCACCTCTCTCATGTTTAGAACGCCCTCACAAACGTATTGAGTTCTTCCCCTCTACACTGCCTGAAGTTCCTCGTGTGTATGCAGTCTCGGACTACCGAAACATGAAACGGCCCAACACCAATAGTCCACTCCTCCCACCACTAAGACTACAAAGACTTGCGTTCGCCTAGAAGAGCGGGTTCCGTGTTGCGTACACCCCCCCCTGCCCCGCCCCCGTTGCACCTGTCTGCTGGCGGCGAACTGTCTCCTGCGAGCGAGCAGCCGGCCAAGATGGTGCAGCCTCGTTCGTCGTTGTTGGTCGGCGTGTACGCGGCCGTCAGCCACGACGACGGTGCCTGGTCGCCCCCCGCCACCGCTGCCCGCCACCGCATCAACGATACTACCCGGTCCGACACGAGCAGCCGCGCCACCAACATCGTGACCACCACCGCCGCCACCGCTCGTCCCAGAGTCGCCGCCCCGCTCAAAGCATCCACGGCAGGTCACGCTGCTATCGGCGTCCTCTCGAGTTGCATGTTCATCCTTAGTACCGCTACTACTACTCTGTTTGTCTAGTCGTGCGGAAGAAGAGTCGCTGTAAGGCGAAGGTGGGGCTGGGGGTTCACCCGTAAACCCAGACAGCCCCTCCAGCACCGAGGCGTGCAGGTCTGCAAGCGCCCCCGCGGATTCCGTGAGCCACGCGCCTTGGTTGGTGGCTTCGGGCTCGACAAGCCCGTCACATCCGAGCAACGCCTCGTGGATCTCGGCTTCTACCTGTTTTTTTGTTTGTATCGTACATACGATGCCATGTGCGAGGGGTCGATACGCAGAGGGTCTTGGTGGGAGTAGGGGCGCACCAAGGGGCGTGGTTGGTCGCGGTCTAGAATGTTAGTAGTGCTTGACATCAGCAATGCCTCAGCAATGCGGTAGAGTCCTCTACAGCGAGGTAGAGGGGGTTACTTTTGGGCCCAGCACTACCATTTTCTGACCGGTGAGGCCCTTAACCTATTGGGTTTTTTCCCGTTAAAATCATTGTAGAGCTCCTCGCGTCAAAAACCTGACAAAATTACAGTAGCCCCCCCCTCCTACCCGTACCTTACGAGCACGACTCACACGTATAATACGCAACATACAAAAGTAGTAGGCAATCGACCATTAGAATCGACCGAAAAAACAAAGTGAAGCGCGGCCAGCCAAGAACTGTGGTTGGCCACTCTTATCCGATGCCCCCAATCGGCGCGCACCGGTGCTTTGGGGAGACAGGGTGCTATCAGCAATTGCAAAACTGAAAAACCATGCAGAGTCGCTTGCGTATTTTAGCTGGCGAGCACATTGTTGTCGGTCGCTTGCGGCGGCTGTAGTTGTAGCTGTGCTTTTCGAAAACCATGTCGTTCTTCGGCGGGTGGTTCTTAGATACCTGGTACCTGATACATACCAGTTTGAAGCAATTGCCGCTACGTACTAATGCTCTACTTGTTCTCTCATTTTTGTTTCCATGAACGACGACAGCAACTTGAAAGGAAGGCATCGGCACACAGAGACATCGGCACACGGCCAAAGCGATAATACGGTGCTCGACAGTTTGTGAGCAGGTTTCGTTTATTCCCGCCTTCTTTGCGGTCACAGCTCCGAGAACCCGTCTGATTATTCACCAAACAATATTCGACCTCGAGTCGAGTAAAAGCAAGTGACAGGTGTAGTGCTTCCGTGCCTCATGTCACCACCCTTCCTTGGCAAAGGGCAGATTCAAGAACAATGTGGAACAGCGTATTGACTCGAGCGGCGGTATTTTCCACGTGGTCTCTTGCGAAACCCCCAACGCGTCGCGCCGGCTCCAGTTAGGGGGGGCCATAGTAAATAGGGCCTGCGGTACACTCAAAAACCTATATATTTCCCTGTTTTTACGAACAATATATGGTACTGTTGACTGTGGTCCCCCGTAATAGCACGGCTTCGCTACGACCAGGCTATACATGGCTATGATACTGCAGTGTGTCGTACGAAGCACAACAAGCGAAGAAACCCGAATCCCTTCGGCACACTACCAAGCAAGACACTCTATTTCCACATGTTAGCGTTATACTTCGTATAGACTGACTACTAGTAGTGAGAGTGCACCTACAAAAGGCATTTATTGCCCGCAGTTTTCCCGTTGGTTAATCGCTTTGAAACGAAATTGTTGGTTGATAGAATGCTGGCTCAGGCTGAATTTCTTATCGGGGAAAAGGTAAGGCTCTGTCTTCTACACCAAGTTAAACTTCAGTAGAACGGGCCCGAATTTACCCCCCCCCCGCTCCCCCATAAACATCAGCCTGGCCTTCTTTCCTGATCCTCGTTTTCTCATTTTTTACAGGCGTCCTGTAATCTGTCTTCAGGCCGAAGAAACAAACCTGCCGACGCTCTTCCGGCGTCTCGCACGCGGCAAGCCGTGTCTTCGCGGCCTCCGCGGCGGCCACGGGCTGCTTCAGTTCCAGCAGGCACCGGAAGACCCCCGTGGCCGCCTCCTTTCTTCTTGCGCTCTCGGCCATCTCTCGCTCTAGCTCCCTCCTCGCTTCTTCTTCCCGAAACTGGGCGAGGGCCTCGGCTCTTCTCCCCGCGTCCATGAGCGTCAGCTTGCGCTCCTGCTTTTCCATCTTTTCTACGTCCTCCTTTGTAAGAACGTGTTCTGGAGGGGATAAAGTGGGGTATGTACCGGTAAAAGTTGAAAAACAAAAAAAACATGTGACGAACATTTCCTTAAAAAGCGAAACGTCTAGGTTGCGCAAATATTTGCATGATGCAAAGCGTGGAAGGCAAGCAAGTGGGGAGTCTTATAGCAGTAGGCGAGGGCGAAGAAAGAAAGCTGCGCCTTTGCCCCACGCTTTCGTTCTACTTTTTGCTCCGTCGCGATCTAGTGGGACGGGGAAGGTGCCACCCGTTTGAGAGGAGTGGCTGAATACTAAATATGCCAATGGTAGGCCCACCCTCACCCCCACCCCCTCTTGGTCATCTAGCGATTACTACCGTGTACCTGGTATATTTTAGCCCGAGAACTCTGGGTACCCAATCAATACTCCGAGAGCAAGGTTGCGGTCACGTTTCGGGTCTTGACGTTGACTGAGCCCGCTGCTTCGATCAACCCATCTATGTCTGCGGTGAGCACTACCAGCAATAAACCCGCACGAGCTACTGTACAAACCACGAGTATCTCTAGGTCTAGTTTTTATGTATGAGTGATTGGTGTTGAAGTTCGTGCTGCACGTTGTCTGATTAGTAACAACAACAGCGAGCGAACCAAATGCTAGGCCTTGCGACAACCCCGACGCACCCTTCGAGCAAGCAAGCAAGACCGACGTTGTTATTCACTCGCGGGAAGGGAAAAATACAAGGCTATCATTCTCGCCGGGGAATATAATATAGCCACCGCTTGATTGTCATGCCAGAGTCCAAAATCTGGTTATACTCTCTGCGAGGGAGGTTAATAGGAGACCGGTTATTTTGGGCGCGTCAAGACCTCTTTGAGTGTTAATGTACTAGTTTCAGCGCAGGGGGGGGGGTATACTCATTGTCATGCATGGCCGTAGTCGTTTGATCATGGACCCTCGCATCCCTGCAATGCCGGGGCGGAGCACGCCGGGTTTCCACCGACCAGGTGGACTTTGCGCAGGGGGGGGCAGCGGTCAGTCAGGGGGGAAAACCGTGGTATCCTACTGCAGTAGTGGTCCCTCTATAGTGCTGGTTGGGTAGGGCCGTCTGCCCGCTACAAACGTATCGGTGAAGTCGCTTGAAACAGATGGGATTGACCATCGTGGCAGTGTGCGGAGTGATGCCGGTTGCCGATATAGTGCTGGAATTTTTGGCTGGCGCATACCGACACTATATCGGCAACCGGCACTACTCTAACAGAATCTTCGATCGGACATGTAAGGGCCGCTAGGTGGATGATATTCATACAGCAACGGTTCTTGCATTTTCCGTCCAAAGCAGAAGCATGATTCGATCACAACGATAGGCTTGAGTCAAGACATCTTGACTCACCGGGCGACGGCTTCATCGCCAAGCGGAAGCTCGCCAGGGCGGCCCTGTGGTCAGACAGCGCCAGGTACAGAGCTGCCATCTCCGCTGCGACCTCGGGCGGGTCCGGGGCTCTTCCCACGGTGGCCTTCAGCTGACTAACCCGCGTCAGCGCCTGCGTGAGATCAGGCCCATCATCATCAGCAGTGCCAGCGGTAGCGCTTCCGCTACCAATACCAGTACGGGTAGCGATGTCGGGTTTCTGGGGTCGCTGCCGGTGGCATCCCCTGGGTTTGCGATTTCGCGGCTGCTGTTTGTTTTCTGCGGCAGGTTTGGGGGAGCTGTTCGGAGGCCGTTCACGTTTCTGCTGCTGCTGCTGCTGCTGCTGATGATGTTGATGCTGCCGGTGCTGGCGTTGGCGTTGGCTAGGCAAGAGTG
>JARUPZ010000002.1:7390329-7602829 GCA_031213475.1 Nereocystis luetkeana | reverse complement strand
AAATATTTTCGCGATAAAAATGAAGGCGCGTACCGTAGCGGGAAGGGGGTAGAAGAGCCTGCTATGTGACCCCGGATTTGAGTGACGAGTTGGAAGGAGAGAGAGAAGAAGATGTGCGAAGATAATAAATGGGATGATGAGCAAAAAAAAAAAGAAAAAAGCTCAGAAAACAGCACACTCTCACTCCTTGAAAGACAGCGAGTTTGCCTTTTGACATGCCTTGACTGACACCAAACTACTAGGTTTTAGCGTGGAACACTCGACCCTACACCCTTTTGACAGTACACGCTTTGCGTTGGTTGACATGTCTCCTCGGACATAGAACTACTACTACTCGTGCTCGGTTGGTACATCCCTGGCCTCTCAGAGCTCCCACTTGGAAATCGCCTCCCTTTACTACTTGCCGGACCTTTCCAGCGGCTCTTTTTTTTCTCCATTATTTCTCTTGGTCACTCTAGGGTTTTTTTCCCCCCTTTTTTTTCGTTTCGTGTGCGTGTGTGCGCTCGGAGCACGGCACCGCGAGCGAGCCCGGCGTCGTCGCGGGTGTCAGCGGGTGCTGGCGGGTAGAGGGGGGGTTGCAAGGAGCGCGGTCGCAGTTTTCGTGGCTAGGCGTTGCGTGTGCCTCGAGACACGAGGGAAGCATGAATGGGCTCTGTCTGTCCTCCATTTATGATTTTGGGTAGAGTATGTACGAGTTTATAAGGGTCCCTCGGGATCGCACAAGAGATAATAATATATTCAAGCGGTGCTTATTTTTGCGACCGGGCTGATGAAGCTCTAAGAAAGAGCTACGCGGTCTGAGCACCAACATTGTCGAGCTGGCGAACGACGGCCACGGCGAGCACCGGACTTCACGCGAGGCGGGCGACGGGGCTCACTGTGGCAGAGAGTGAGGAAAGCTTTACCCGGACCGAATCGGTGTCGAGGTGGTTGTTATGATACTGCTTTGTATGAGGGTGAAAGCCCGGTAATTACCTGGGTTCTGACGCTGGGATCGTATTTGTAGTACTTGGAAGGCGTATCTTAGGTGGAAAACCATGGATTGGAAACCCAATGTGATTTCACGCGCAGATTCGAGTCCTGCCGACGACGCCATTTTTGTGAAGGTCTTAGTCCGTTGGGCTGAAGGTAAAAGGTTAACCAATCGCCTACCCACAATCTAAGCCTCATAACATGGTCTCGAGAGGGGCGGGCGACGTACGAGGCTGAGAGAGAAGCTCTACGTACTGTCGACTTCTTTTTTTTTTTACCAGTGCTAGGTAGGTGTTCCAATCAGGCAGAAAATTATTACTACATGATGAGGGGACGAGGATTTTTTTTTTATTTCCAAATTTTTCGGTTTCATTTTCATTGTTTTTGCGGTGCTGCTGTGCCGCCCTGCGCTTTCTCTTTCGTACATACACAGCAAGCATATCAAAAGAAGAAAATGATTACCCTCACTGGAGCATGTACGTACGTGCGGCATGTGAGCGAGCGTAGCGGGCGGAACCGCCCGCGACACGAAGCGTCTGTGGCGTCCTAGCTGTTTTTCCCTGAAGCATGGTGGCGGGACTCTTAGCATTGTCAAGTCACCAGTTAGTTTGCAACTACAATCATTGAAAAATAACTATGTACAATCATGGACCTCTGTCCGCTTCGCATAATTCGATGTACTTTTTTTCCTTCCTGAGCGAGCGTAGAAGGCCGCCCGCGGAGCGAAGCGCCTTGTATATACCTGGTATGTATTTTTTTAAGTCAGCACCCCAGTCAACGGCCTACCAGGTACACAACTAGATACCTAGTGAGTTTCGAATACGATACAAACATGACCGTTGCCCGAGCCGTAAGCTGTATCATAGCAACATAGCGTATGTATGTCGCCGTTTTGTAGCCTCAAAGCTTCTTCTTTTCTGATAAAAAACTAAAAAATGTACGTCAGCTGGCTGTAAAAAGTTCAACCGATCGGCAGATCGATCGATACTCAATATTGCAAGCTGCGTGAACCGTTCGCGCGTTTTCCACTAGTTCCCTAGGTTTTGCAACCTCAAGCAACAACACAAGCAACAAGCAACGAGCGAACGCCTGCCGCCTGTCGTCTGTCGTCTGCCATCTGCTTGCGGTTTCTGCGGTCTGTTGGTTTCTGGTGCAAAATAGCGAAACGGCACAGGTTACGCCGCAATCGAGAACATAGCGGCAACCACACTGCCCACACGTCCTGTGGGTGTACTACGGTAGGCGTCTGTACTCAGTACGGTATGCCCACACTTCAAGGGAGCGGCGATAATGCTACGACGGCCAGAAGTGCGGGGTCTGGCAGGAGTAGGGTGCCTCTTTCGGCGAGGTCGGCTGCTGTCTCCGCAGCAAACTCGATGCACGCCGACTCCTACTCGTACCTTAGCGATCGCGTGTACAGCTTCTTGAAAGCTCAGTCGGCGTGGAAGCAGAGGGTGCAGAGCGAAGATGCGGGAGACGAGGGCGTGCAGGCGACATTGAAGGCAGGAATCCAGATCGTGAATGAATACGAACGAACGTTCATTCGTGTCGTACTTGATTTTGACTACGCGTACGAGTATCCAGTAAAATGACACCGATACCAGCAGTGTATCATGACACACTTACTTGTTACGCGCATACGTACATACGAAGTGCTCGTGGTAGTGCCAACCAACTATTAAAATAATTGGATCCAGTTTGCTGGGTACGTACAGAAGTACCCACTACGTATACAGTACAACTATTATTACCACCATTAGACTACAAGTACTCGTACCGACATTACATAGTAGAAGGAGGGAGGAGAAAGGGGTGATTCAGGTACGGTACTTGGTTGGGACAGCACGACCATATTCCCACACTTTAGTAATACTATACTGGTATGATGGTATTACGTCGCAGCTGGTCAGTGCTCGATATACAGCAGCAGCAGCTTACGTAGTTGTAGTGCTTCGAACGTGTACGTGTGCGCCCGTTGTACGTCGCTCGCCCTTTTGAAGAAATATGAGCCGACGCTGCCTACAACACGCATCCTCTCCCCAAACTCGAGTTTACACCATGCGCGCCTTGTATGGCCAACCACAGCGTCCTCGTATTTCTGTACATACAGTATATACCAAAGTATGAGAACCACCATGTACGTACGCGACGCTGAGAACTTGGTATCATGTATGTGAACATATCGTAACGGTTGGCGGCTTCCTACTGAATCGACTATCGCGGTAATGACGGCACCCGCAGTAGAGCGGGGGGGGGGGGGGGGCTGCTAGGTGACCCCGGATTTTGATTTTCGAAAAAAAGGAAGTATAGCAAAAAAATTAACAGCCCAAATGTATGAAAGGGGATGGACGAATCAAACAAGCCCTATGTGTGGCGTTGTTATGATTATTTTCGCAAAATGCGCAGCGCCTGCCCAAAGACTTCGAGCCGTTCTTCGCGATCGACACAAGAAGGCGACTAGACGAGGACCGTGGCGCGTCAACGTGCGACGAGAGCGGAGGACCAGAAGACGATGCCATTGGATTGGCGTTTCGGATGGCGTTTGCGGTGTTCAGCAGTCGCGCGTGGGACGGCCTATACCTCCTGCTCGGTCTTCTGTGGTCGGTTCTGTGCCCTGGGTACCTAGATGGCGCCATGGGAGTGGAGCGCGCGCAGCTTGCATCATTGCTGCTAGCCATGTTCGGTCTGGTGGCGGCGCCGGTGATGGCGGCAACAGTTCTCAAGGCTATGTGCTACACCGAGCTTCGATCGCGCTTGCGCGGCATCACGCGCTCCACGGTGAGAAGAGAGGTCGTCAACCATGGGGGGCGTGTTCTACAAGTCTTTGTTTCTCACCAGGTACCTGATACCTGGTGTTTGTGTTCGAGTCTCTCGTGTCTGGAATCTCGTTTGTCCGACCAAGTAAATACCTGAACCGAACATCCAATCTCTATTTCCTGTATTGTTTATGTTTTCAGCGTGCCTCCATTGTTTTTACGGAGAGGCTTGAGAGAGTTTCCGGAAAAACTCTAAGCGAAAATATTAGTGTGTGCGAGCTCATCACCCGCTGCAATTTGCTGTACTGCGGTAGGATAGTCCAACCAAATACCAAAGCCAAATCTCTTCTCTCCCTACCTGACACTTTTTTTTCAAGGTTCCTCCGCTCAACGTAAGAACCATAGTATGCCTTCACCCCCTGCTAGGGGTAGGGGGGTGGGGGTGTACTCGATAGGAGAGATTTACTCGACATCATGCATGGCCGTAGTCGTATGACCATAGACCCTCGCATCCCCACAATGCCGGGACGGAGCATGTCGGGTTTTCACCGACCAGGCAGACATTTGCTTGCACCAAGCGCGAAGCGCCGTGAGGTGTCCGGCGAGTCGCATGGAGGGTGAGCTGCATCCTAGTAAGAACCGCTTGTGAGGCGGACTTGCATATGGATGACAGCTTCAATGAGTTAATGTAATTTCCGGTGTAGGCAATTCCAGAGACAGCAATGGGAGTAGTATGTAACTGCCTCTTGGATGCCATACCTTGAACACTACGTGATACGAACTTTCCCCCTTGTGCGGAGTAAAGGTTCTTGACCTCGCACAACTGGTCTAACTCGACAACCAGCTGTGGGCGACCGCCAAAAAAAAAACGGTACCCTGGTTGTCTACAGTAGCTCATGTAGTGAGCGGCATGTTTTACAGTGTCGTTGCCAACCGACGCCTACCCAACCTATATAAGATCCTGCTAGGGGGAGGGCGGATTATAGAAATAAGGTCTACAACTGTGGGTTGTGTGTGGTACATGAGACATTTCGATAATGGTCGCGTGTAAAGCTTCCAAGCTGATATGTAATACTTCGTATATATGTACTAACATGTTGGTCAATTAACTCGGGGCGAGTTGAGCCAAGAATCGATGTCTTATTCGCTACGAAAACGGTGGTAGTCAACAGGGCTCTCGTTGCTCACAATCAACATGCTGCGTTTTTTCCTCCGAGGTCGATGAAAAAACACGTGGCCCAATTTAGGTCCTACTTCTGTACTGCAGCTGGGACATCAACAAGCACGGCTCAAAAAAACGCTCCGACTATATGTAGGTTGTCGGGACCGCTGACCTCCAGGTGTTTACCCCAACAACCCGCGCACCCGCCGGCATGGCATGCAACAAGAAGCACGTACCAAGTTTCACTCAAACGGGGCTACTGCATTCCGGTGCTTCACTCACTCGGTTGTGCTCGTCGCAATAGCGCTCAAACCTTCCCTCCGCACACACGATGTGCGTTTCCCTTCCCTTCGATTTTGTTATGTTCCGTGATTGTCGTCGTCGTTATGAAAACAAATAAAAAAGGGCGTTTTTTTCGTTTTCGCGACAAAGGCGATTTCAGTCCCTCCCGTCTGCGCCGACTGCCGATTGGGTTGGGGACGCCGAGTGCACACCCTCGCCGCCGACGGTAGCGGAGGAGGTAGCGGCGGCGGTAGCTGCGGCAGAGACCAAGAGGGAGACCCCTCCCTCGAGGGGGGCACGTTCTATGGAAATGCGCGCATGGAGCGGGCACCGCTCGGGGGCGGCAGTTCCCCTCACACATCGTCGGAGGAGGGAGGGAGGGAGCGAAATAGCTGTAAGCATCAACAAGAGACCCGGTCAAGCCGGGAGAAGGGGGAAAATAAGCTGGGGGGGGAGGGGGGTGGTTCAGCTATCTGCCCGGGGGGGGTGGCAGAGCTTGGGAGGAGCGCTGGCAGCGGGGGTGGAGGTGGAGGGGGAGGAGGAGGAGGGCGGGGGGAAGTCAACGGGACAGGCCCGAAAAAAACAGCAAAACCTGCGCTGCCTGCCAGACACTGGATGTGCACCGTGTGCAAGAAGGTTCGCTCTCTCAGTGGTCAAGAAACGTCCGTTGATAGTACCTCCACAGGGAGCTCGGGTGGATAGATGGACATAGGGCCCATTTTCAGTGAGGTTGGTTGGAGATCACGAATACCGCCCTGGGGGGAAAAAATAGGGTGTAAAACATGCAAATTCTCCGTGCGTTTCCCCCGGAAGACGTTTTTCGCCCCCCCGCCCCTCTGGTGTTGTAAAGATGCGAAGGTTCAAGGCCATACGACCACGGCCATGCATGATATGAGTACACCCCCTCCCGTAACTGAAGGTGGTCTATTGGTCGGACACAGAGCATACGTTCGTGGGAATATGAGGCCGAGGTTAAGGTTCGCCATTTGCACCCCTGCGACGTTTGTCCACCGAAATTTGTTTTATTTGGCCGACGAAAACTTGCTTAGAAGTGTCGTCGTTCGTCTACTGTAAATACCCCTTGGCTTCGGGTGAACGTAATGGCCATGGAGAGAGCATGCAGTCGTGGTCTTTTGCGGTTTAGCACGCACCCCCTGCGATAAAAATGTCATCGAAAATTGATTTTATTTGACAGACTACAATTCGCTTGGAACAAGTTTTTGACGTCGACTATTTCAGTATCCCTTGGTTTCCGTCTACCCCCCTCTCTCCAGGTTAACGCTTTCCCCGATGAGTGGGATGGTCGAGCTGGGAAGACGGTGGAAGTTGTGATCAAGCGTAAGAGGGTGGACACGCAGGCCATGTACGGGGCCTTCAAGACCAAGCTCGCAGTACCTACATGCGCCAAATGCCAAGCTCCCTTCAACTACTCCTGGAGGAACGGGAGACGAGATGAAAGTGTAGTCGTACATGCAGAAAGACACGGAAACGCCTTAGGTTCGAGTAGGAACCCCCCCCGGCCAACGACTTCAGCGAGCACCTGCAGGGCGGATGACACAGTAGCCGGCGGCTCTCCTGAGGCCCCATCGCGCCCGCGAATGCTGGTGAAGATTGCGGGATCGATCCGTAAATTTGTTCACCATCCGCGACAGGTGCCGCCATCGGAAGAGACGGTGCAGGGAGGGGTGATCGACGACAGCACAGACCCAGAGCTTTGGTACGGCAACGAATTCCGTCGCCAGCTCAAGACCTACTTCAACCCCGAGCTCGAGCGACCTTCCCTGTCGTTACGGGGGGGGCGCTACTCGATAGGCGCCAGGGTCGCCTGTTTCGCGGGGAGGGACACGTGGTACCCTGGAGCCGTGGCAACCTCCCGCGAGAACAACACGTACGACGTTCGCTATGACAACGGGGACATCGCCCAGCACGTGTTCCCGCACATGATCCGCTTTGAACCCACCCACTCGGACTCCGCGCTCCTCTGCTGCTACTACGGCCTCGCCCTGGCGGCCGCGGCGACTTGGCCTCTCATGGGGGTCTGGTACTTCTCAACCACCACCACCACCACCACCACCACAGAAGAAGCGGAGGGAATGGGAGCCGTGATAGCCGTCCCGGCGCTTATGGTCGGCGTGACTGGCACGGTGGCCGTGGTGCTGCAGTTTGGGGCCATCTACCGAGAGAACAAGAGCACGGGGCTTCGCATGATGGTGAAGTACGCGGTCGTGGCCGCGCTGCCGTCGGCGTCGCTCGCTCTGGTGGGCATCACGACCATCGCGAAGGCGCTGCACCCGTCGTCTACAGGCTCGTGGGCGAAGGTGAGGGAGGAAGGAAGGGAGGGGGGTATAGGGGACATATTCGAGTTTAGTTTTTTCAAGAGAGAGGTTCAGCTGGCAGCCGTGAACGGCGGTGGTGCGAGGAGAGGTTCCCTTTCGAGGAACCGAAATAAAACGATTCAGAGGTGCTGAACATGACATACACCACAAGCTCTAGAGAAAGGGTCATCAAGAAGAACGGATCGTCAAGAGAGGATCCCTGTGCTCACTGGATCGTGGACCAGACAGCAGTACAGCGGCCACATCTGTGCCGAGGGCAACATCGCCAAGAGGTTCCAACCTTATACTCGTTGACCATCGTCGACACCAGGATTTTCAACTCTATGTCGTACGCGTGTAGGCTCACCGAGATGCACCAGCATGCATCAACAATGACCTTTTCAATAGCTCGCCCACGCTATTGCCCGAAATTCATCTCCTTTCTTCGCTGCTCCACCGCACCCTCCTTCCACAACAACAACACCCTCAAAAACAAAGCAGATGCTACTACTGCCGTCGATGCTCTTCAGCATCACGGGCGGCGGCTACGCTCACGCGGTGTCGCCGGCGTACGGCATAGCCTGGGCCGCCGCGTCCCCTCCCTGGCTCCTGTTCCTTCTCCTCGTGACCCTCCGCCTGGACGGCGCCGCGGGGGACGCTAGCCCCGCCTTCGGGCGCATGAGATGGCTGGGGGTGTACTTCCCTCTTTGGGTTCTTGTCGTGATGGTGATAGCGGCGTACTGCGTTTTGCCGTACGTTTGGGACATCGAGGTGTTTCCGGAGGCCAGCGATACTCCTGGGGGTGGGTGGTGGCAGGCCTGGTTATCGCGTTTGGCTTTGCGGGGTAGGGGCGTTCTTCGCACGAGAGGGAGAAAAGGTGCTGGCGGTGACGCGACCACGAGCGGTGTTGACGACGATGAGGATGGTGGCGATAATGATGATGGTGACAGTAGGAAGAAGGGTTCTCATGCCGGGGTTGGACACGGCGGGAATTCTGCACTCCGTCAATAGCCTCGTCCGGTAAAAGAAATATTTGCGTACAATTTTGCGAGCGTTCGGTCGCTTGCCAAAACAACAGGTTGTGAGGACAGGTCAAACGTGAAGAAAACCCGTCCGTAAGGGTGAGCTAACTGACGCAGCTTCTTCTTGAGGGATACCTGTCCGTTCGGCCCGTGGGATACTATTGCATCTCAACTCGATGTATGAGGCACCTGTGTGCATCAGCAAACACACGAGTGCCTCTCGGACTGGTGACCTTTTCCCCAGGGCACAATTGAACCAGGTCGCCTTTTTCCTAGAGCCGATACTGCGTTTTATCAACTGCAGCATCCACGTTTTTGAGGACTATATACTTGGAATTAGTATGGGATCATTTTGCCACGGGAAAAGGAGGTAAAGAACGGCTATGTCTCACCACCCCCATTTAAGTTTATGCAGACTATTTTATTCGAAGTCTGTACGAAGCCTTTATAGATGTTTCTCTATATATAGCCGATGGTTTGGCTGGTAAGCGAGCAGCTCAAGCTGATCGCAGACTCTCTCCCAAAGCAGGGAGGGTCCTGTCGGTGTTCACCTTGCAGAGTAGAGAGATCGACATTATGATATGTCAACGCCTCACCGCCAATTTGTTTCCCGTTACTGGTTCGACCGACGACCAGACGCTGGCGGTACGACGTAGTCAGCATTGACTCGACTTAGGTGGGAACAACGCAGGGATTCCCCACCCCCTTCCTTCACTCGTATGGACCTTCTATGTATGAGAAACACATCGTCGCCTGTCACGCGCCCGCTAGCTATGCGTGGACGGTCACCGCCGCCGCCGCCGCCGCCGCCGCCGTTGCGACCTTCCTGGTCGATCTTGGCTACCCCAAGTCCACCACCAACAAGTGCGCTTCACGTGCATACGTACACACCAAGTGGCAAAAAATTGTCGCTACTCGTACCTGAGGGATGTCGTTGCCGCGATTGTGCCACGAAACCATACAACATTTCTTCCGTGAAAATTCTCACGAGCCTGCTGTTGGGTTTATAGAAGAGTTAGCTTACTATATAATTGCATGCATACTGCAGTCAGCGCTCGTAGTCGATGGCCCCTTCTGCTGTAACAACTCAACATAAATCGTACAACAAACAGCGCCAGCCTCACCCTGCTTCGGAAGCGGCGCGTTACGCTCTGTCTGGCTATTATACCAGCAACGCCTCCCAACACTGCGTACATCCCTCCAGTACCCTTCATCGAACAGACGCGAACGACATACTACTGCCGTGCGCACGCCAATTCCATGTCGTTTCGGCTCTCGACACTCGACACCTCATACATGACGATCCCACCACCAAAATTTCCAACATACTGCTCTCGACGGGAACGAGCCCAGCTTTTCAACAAAATGCTTTAATCACAAAACAAACACATTGTCCGGCAGTGTGTTTGTTCGCCTCGCTTCTTCACATCATACGTCACGATCACGACCATGAACCAAAATTCCAAAAATAAGCTTCTCTCTATTTGGGACGAGCTCAAGCGTTCAATAAGAGACTTTTGTCAAAAACAACGAAACCAACGCCGGTGGTGTGATTAGTCGAATAAAACAAGCAAAGATACTTTTCAGCAAGAGGCAATCAGTCGAAACAAGTATCAAATGCTTGGTACGTACGGAAGTGTGTTTGTTCGAATGACACACGCAGAGACACCTTTCGACAAGAGCCTTTTTTTGTCAACAACAACAAAAATAAATGTCTAGTAGCGGGGTGTCTATTCGAATGACACACGCAAAGATCAATAAGACGCTTTTGTCAACAACAACAAAACAATGCCTGGGTGGTGTGCATATTCGAATGGCACATACCGACGCAATTCGACAAGAAACTTTTGTCATAAACAACAAAAACAATGCCTTCGGATGGTGTGTTTATTCGAATGACACACGTAACCGACACCCAATCGAACTATTTCGGTTAAATCACCGACGTTTAGCCCCCGAACAGAATACTTTTTCCCCACTCAAGACGATCATTTTCACCAACACCATCACCACCACCATCACCACCAACGTGTCCAAATCGGCGACCAAAGTAACCACTGCAACAAAAGAGGACGAGGTGGAGCACACACACGTATCCAACCCTCATCAAAACCTTTATGTAGCCCGCTTGACCTCGTCCTCGTATTTTCCTACGCCCGACCAGGCGCAAGCAGACAAGGGCGAAACTAGACCAGCCGCCTCGATACAACACAAAACCCGGAGTAGAATAATACTGCCGAACGACCACAAAAACAACAGCCACCTCAGTATAATTAAAAAAAAAACTCGGGAGTAGAATATTGCCGGACGGACGACCACCAAAAACGTGTTTTTTTTTTTTCGTATCACAAACACGCGGCATTGTCATTCAACGCAGGGCCGAACGCGGTGGAAACATGCTCACGTCGTCCCCAGCACATTCGAGATGGCTACGATCGTAGAAATTCTTGATCTGGTTGATAGGGCCAAACTCCGGCGCGTGTGGACGGTTCTCCCACGCCAGGCTGCCGATATCGCCGGCCATGGTACGGTATGGTCCCATGCGCTTCCCTTTAGACTGAGCGGAGGGTGGTGGAGATGATGCGACACATTTATATAGCACAACGCGGACAGAAGAGTTCGGACAGTTTTTTTTCCCATTATTAACAGTGGCAAGGGTATCAGGGGAACTCAGAGTTAGCTTTTTTTGTTTAGTTGGGGTGAGGAGGTGCTTCGGTGTCCTGGCAATATATAGGAACCCTGAAGTTGTGGTGATTGTATCCTTTTGATTTCAAAGTGCTGCTTACTGCCAACGAGAATGGCAGCATACCTATATTCGTTCAGCAAGGGAGTCCCTCTAAAAAAATGACCCTCAAATGACTCAGACGCAACGATTGAGTACGCCCCCCCCCCCCATCCCCTCTTGATGACCGCCCCCTACGACGGGAAAACCATAGGCAAGACGAAACACTGTGGTTTAAAACGCGTTTCATATATACCATGAATCAAGATGCCGGCAAAGACAAATAAGGCACTCTGCGACTCCTCACCCCCCTCCCCTCCCCCTACCCCCCCTAGCGGTACAAGCCATTCAGCTGGGACGCATCTGGTCTAACGAATGTGGACAAAAAACGCCGTTTCAGTTTTCTATGCGTTCGTGGAATAAGCGGCTCTCACCGTCTTGAACTGGTAGAACGTGTCGTGTTTTATGGTGGGGTTGTACTCGCTCTGCAGCGAGCGGCCGACGTCGTAGAGATGCTTGATCTCCTCCTTGCCCTCCACGAAAGTCCTCGAAGAAGCGTGCTTTGCCTTTGCCCGTACCACCATGTCGTGCTCAGCCTGCGGAATTTTCAGTTTGTGTTCGGGTGTATTCATACCAATATACAGTAGCAGCGGACAACTTCAGCACAACGTGTACACAGGTACACCCCAAGTCGCCATCAACCTCAGAGGGGTCATGGCGGGTGAGTCACGCGGTGAGGCCTGAGTTTCTCTGCGGAAGCATGCAGCAGCTATCGCAGTCCCTTCTCATCTAGACATCAAGATTTTCAACGATTCGCCGACAACGGCGACAAACGATTGGTGGACGACATACCAGAACATTATGTTTGCTGCCGGATGCGGCCAGCTGCTACAAAAAACAACCCCACGCACCGTTCACGCCGGGCTGGCACATTTTTGGCGGACCGGCCGCACTACTCCGTCGCCGCAACAACAACAAAACCGGCTACGCGTGCTGCGACATCGCAATTGTCACATTCCCTTCAACGCGACATTCCCTTTAATGAGACCAACATCGCCGACTCTGTAGAACGGTTCGCATATCCCCAGAAACGACCAATACCGGCGCGAGCCTAGGGCATCTTAGCCGTCTGTTTCGATGGAAGCAACCACCACCAACACTTTTCCTGCTAAAATGTCTTGATCTACATAGAGTAGATACGATCTTTTCTACTGAGCTGTGAGCTGTGAGCGATAGCACCACAGCTCTACTATATATTGTGACAACCACCACCACCACGAACACCGCGAACACCACCACCGAAGATGTTTGTCCACCTCGAGGTTCCGTGATGCACCCATCAATCGCTGTTCTTGGCCCAGCATTTCCCTTGCGACGGGAAGACCGAGACAGGCCGAAGCGCAGCGTCGAGAAAGAGAAATATGTCATTACTCACAGGTTAATGTTGTCGGTTCGAACGGGTATTTCATGTCGAAAGGACTGAAAGCTGTACCCACAACGTTGCCTGGAGTGCCCGTGCTGCTTGCAATATGATTGAATGTGGTACACTATCAACATGACTCACACAAAACTTCACATGGATGCAGCCTACTGTAAGTTGTATTTTATAGCGACTTCGACACCATCTGCGCCGCGAAAAAAACGTTCTCCGTTGCCGCATCACCTGTACTGCTCCGTTCGAATCGTTGCGGTGAATTCTCCCCTCTTGAAAGCATCCTTCGTGCCGAAACCCAACTTGCGCCTGTGAAGCGGCTGCGATTTCGCGTACCGCTCCATTTCCTAAGAAAACGTCGAACAAGAACATCGCCGAGCACGACCGATGATACCTAAGGATGCAAGGACAGTGAATGATCGCAGTGCGTTCTTGCCTGCGCTACTTAGTAGTATTTCGTTGCCCGTCCCTTTCACCTTTAATAGTCATAGTTACCCTTACTTTACCCTCGCCCTGACGAATACTCGGATCTATAACAAACGCCGCCCCCCCTTCCCCCCGCCACAAGCGGTTCTTAGTACGATGTAGCTCACCCTTCATACGACTCGCCGCCAAACACCTCACGGAGCTTCGCGCTTGGTGCAAGCAATGACTGCCTCGTCGGTGAAAACCCAACATGCTCCGTCCCGGCATTGTAGGGATGCGAAGGTCTATGTTCATACGACGACGGCCATGCATGTACCCCCCCCCCCCCCCCTCCCTCGTGTGAATTCGGGCCAACACTCAATATTTCCGTCGCTCGTCAACTCACCCACGTCGACTTCACTACAGGTAGTGCTTGAGTGTTTGCTTGCATCATAGTCACACACAACTATCCACACATTTCCCGCTCGATGGTGCCCAAAGATACGTCATACAGACAGCAGTGAAGTCGAGAACGCATCAAACGGAACCAAACAATGGTGGAACAGAGGTGGATTCAGGATTTGGGAGCAGAAATAATTCGCGAGAAGAGTAGCACCTCATTTCGACCATTACTTTATTACTTTCCATACCGGACCAAGAGCGAGAACAGAGTGGTTGCGAGATATTTCACCCCACCCGTCCGGTTCTACGAAGCAAGATACAGGTACTACTGTAGTTTCTGCGTTAGCAGCCTTAACGACTGGGGACCATGGCGCCGTGCTGAGCCCGACCCTGCGCGGGTGTATATCCCGGGCGAAGACCTCTGGCTGTGGTGCAGGAGGCAGGAAGAATCATTGAACCACATACTTACTTGAAATTATATGATAAGGAGTAGAAAACGTATTGTAGGTTCTGGTCGTACACACACACCTGGAACGGCTCGGAGGCATAGTTGAGCTTTGAAAAGTGCCCGTTGTCCGCGTTGACCGGCCTATGCATCACACATCATATTTTTACGAGACGGCGAGAGAAGACACACGGACACACGATACGGCGGCAGTCAACACCTCTGTCCTTGGCACACTGAAAAAACGTCACGTTTCACGTTGAATGCGTCTGGAGTTCGCAACTTCGGAATGTAATGTAATTCTTCCCTCCCTGTACGAGCCTTCCGCCTGATCACAACGTAAGGGCATTTTTAAAAGCTGAATGACACACTATTCCGGTACCACCGTTGCTGGCCGCCGTGTACCTGGTTGTATACTTACTCGTGGTTATGAGTGACGAGACTACGGTGTTGCTTTTAACGCCAGGCACATCAACACAGCTTTCTCTCTCTTGGCAATGCATAACAAGAGCTTGTAAAACCTTAGCAGGCGCCACTATCAGATACCCCCCCCCCCCCCGAGCCAGCTTTGCTCCGCACAAGTGGGAATTATCATAGCACGTAAGTGTTTATGGTAAGGCACCCAAGAGGCAGTTACATGGTACTCCCATTGCTGTCTCTGGAAATGCCTACACCAGAAACTAAATCAACTCATTGAAGCTGTCATCCATATACAAGTCCGCCCAACAAGCGGTTCCCAGTAGGTTGCAGCTCACCCTTCATGCGACTCGCCAGACACCTCACGGCGCTTCGCGCTTGGTGCAAGCAATGTCTGCCTGGTCGGTGAAAAC
Organism: Nereocystis luetkeana; assembly: GCA_031213475.1. Lineage (NCBI taxonomy): Eukaryota > Phaeophyceae > Laminariales > Laminariaceae > Nereocystis > Nereocystis luetkeana. Next base: position 7,588,084 of record JARUPZ010000002.1, on the reverse strand, counting down.
CCGACATGCCCCGTCCGGGCATTGTAGGGGTGCGAGGGTCTATGGCCATGCATGAGATCGAGTACATCTCTCCTATCGAGTACACCCCCCCCCCCCAAGCCAGCTTACTATCAGCACAAATGTTGGAGTACAGCAGTGCCTACAGCAAGTAGAGTTATCCACGATTTCAAGCACATCAAGAACAGAAAATAGACTCTGGCGGCAAACGAACACAGTACGTACATGCCCGAATATGCGAAACAACGAAATAACACCCAACACCAGAGACTCTCACCAAGCCGGAGTCTGGAACTGTTTCCCCTTCCAGCGCTTGGGCAGCGTTTTGGCCTCCTTGTAAGGGTCCCCGACGGTTATGAACTTGTTCCCCTCCACCAGGTTCTTGTTGGCGCGCTTCGTGCTGTACATCTTTGTACGCAGCCGCTTGCTTGCGTGCTGCTTCCGCAACCCGGTTCGTCGGTAGCTGAACCGCGGCCAATGTCGCAACGCCCTACTCGACGGTGCGCGCGTTTGTACTGCTGGAGTATTCACCACACAGTAGCAGGAGAATGCCCGCGGGTTGTAGTTCGAGCGAGCTTGCCCGTGTCGGGAGTCGGGAGCCTGCACGCAACGTGCCGTTGGTCCTCGTTTTAGGCCACAGGAGTTATTCTGGGTATACAGTACAGTATACTGTACTACAGCCCTCTGCTACTCTACCAGGTAGTACTGGAGTATTATACACACCGACCGTACGACTTTGCATGAAATAGATGGCATTCATATGTGCAAACGTGGAAAAATTAGCAAAACACACGTGAATATATCGTTCTCTTTGTATGTACTTAGTACCTGACATCTGGTATTATTCACAAGATCTTGTTGCTACAAGAGAACTGAACATCTGCACGTTTGCACATACTATGCACGTATGTTTGAGGTGATGTGTTGCCAATATTGTCAGCCTCTCGGTCACGGGTCGCGTTGTCTTGCTTCGCGCACAGAACACCGACTTCTGTACGTACCTGCCTCGAGTGTCTGATCACGTCTACTAACCTGGCGAAACACGCGGTTCTGTTCCGCATTGTCTGCAGAGGTCTGCATTACTACCATGATACTCGTACAACGCTCGAAACACTGCGCACGTACGTAGCATACCTGGTACTGGTATATACGTACTGCGAGGTACCAGGTACTAAACATAAACATTAATATATAGTACTGCTGTGGATACAAGTCTACAACAACAGTAGTCTGATGGTCTCACGTTGTTGGTTGTTGGTCACGGAGCCCGCGCAGGGACGAACACTTCGCTTGGAAACGATTTGTCGATCGAAGACGCTGTTATCATGAGGACAGCTGTTGATTGGCACCGCAGGCAGTCGCACGCAGCAAGCGGGGCTCCCGGAACGGAATCTCGAATGTGCCAATTTTGGATGCCAGCACTATCAATACTACAGATTTATATAGCCTACACACAGCCAGCAGCATACAGGAGTCAAGCGTACACCAGGATACTGGATATTTTATGTGAAACCGATTCGTCGGCGAAGATACGATCTATCTATCTATCTACAGATCTGTAGCTACGTATCGATATCATATCTTGGATCTTTAGGATCTTAGGATTAGTACCTACCTGGTACGTATATTTTTTTTAATCATCACTTTTACTTTCCAGCCTAACTCGTAGGAGGTTTTACCCTCGGCGATCTTCTGGACAAGCCGTGGTCACAGGTGTCGTCCCTTCTCCCCCCCGATACGTGCCTTTATTTTTTGTCGCGCATAGGGTTCAGCGTTCCCACTGCTCGTCGATTTTCATCGAACGAAGGTAGCTAACTCACGCTCTCGCGCTTTCCGCTTATCATTGTTTATGCAACAAAAAGTCCCTACGAGCATGCACTCGGTGATTCTCGAACCCACGAAACTGATCTTGATAGGCACGCGGACCACCTACCGAGCCACCGGGGGCGCCGGCTAAAACGCTGTTGTACGATGTATCCAGTGGGACCATACCCTTCGTATGACAGCCGCTCCATACACTATGTATGGATCCGGACTGCCTCGCCTTACCGACGAGCTGGGCGTATGGCCCGACCGGCGACACGGGGCCACAACGAACATTGAGTCACGTCGATCGCTGTTTTACACCGTTTGAAAAGGCTCAACATCTCTAGGTAAAACACGTATGTATTTGACAAGAGTATATTGCCCCGCCCGTGGTGTAAAATGTAAAATGTGAAAAGCAAGTGGCCATCCTCTACTACTTACCGCACGAAACTGACACTGCGGGCGCGCGGGGGGGGCGGAAGCAGGGGCAGTGATGAAAAACAGCGGCCATATGGGGGAAACGCGACGTATCCCAAACGGGGCCGAGCGTGCAAATGAGCGCACCAATCAATCAACGTGAGGAAAAGAAAAACACACACTGACCGACCAAATAAGCCTTCCTTAGCGAGGCTGCGGGAGGCTCGAGAAAGGGCCATTGTTATCGGAGAGCTTTTTTTCCAGAATTAATTTCCAAATTCAAGAAGAATTGTGAATTTTATAAGATACGGAGGCGTGCCGTCACGATTTGTGAAATTCAACGAGTAGGTTTTGCAATCTGGGAGAAAGGATCTTCAGGGGTGTTTTTGACTCGAAAATTGCGTAGCGCGCTTCGGGATCGTCGTCCGCAATTGAGAAATTCCTGGTTCGATGCAAACGCGGCGCAGCCGCGTTTATGGCCAGTTTTGGCCCGTTTTGGTTGCGGTTTGGGGTCAGGATTAGAGGTTGGGTTGGGTCTTCGCCCGTACCTTGATCCCAACAGGAACCAAAGTACCTGAACAGCCTACCAACCTAAAGATCCTTCCTCCCAGATTGTAATGGGACCTCAATTTAACAGCGGGCAAAGTACTAGGAAAGGTAAATTTCACCCACGTATTATTCGGAAAAAAAGGAAGCTCTGGAAGATAAAAATAGCGCGAACATAACCCTGGATAATTTTGGAAAACAAACCTCCGATATCAACGGCGCTAAGACGACAGGCGGCAATGCCTCGTGTCTGTATTTGAATTGCGTCCACTACATCCAGGCGATAGACGGCAAGGTTTTGTCTTCGTGTATGATGTGTCCACTTGTAAAATATAAGGGACGGTGCTTACCTCTCCGTTAAAGAGTTTCGAGGTACTGGATAAACCCAGTACGACGTAGGCTGATAGGTGTCATACTTTCCTATCACACGTGTAAAACACCACCCGGCGAGGCAGAATCATACCCTGGCACGATGACGGTGGTGGACCGCACCGCCCACGCACAACAGCCAAGGCTCGTTCGTGCGGTATACACATACGCTTGTTGTGTTGTTCCAACATATACAAAATAAATAAAATGCATCCAAAGGGCGTCCGTCGTGCCTTGAATACTCCAGTAATGAGTGACCACCCACGCTTTCATCTGATTGGAATACGCACTATTTTACGCCCGGACGGGCGGACGCGCTTGGACTTTCCGCTACAGTGCCGAGTACGGAAGTAAGCTGGGGCATATCTATATACCTGGTGTGGCAAGTCATCACAGGCATCAACTCTGAAATCAAGAAGCACGTGTAGCCTGCCATAGACTTCCTCGCCCCCCACAAAGGACGCTGCTCACTCACCAAATCATCATGGTTTTGTTTTCATCATCTTCGATTGTTTTTTTGCTTTTTTTTTTCTGCCGGACGCGCTCTCACGTCGTATGGAGAGAAACCGAAAATATAGTCAAGAGAGTGTCCTTATCGTATCACACCACTCACACCACTCAACACCACCCAACACCACCACCGACCGCCGTGCGGGGGAAAAGGGTATATAGTACAAGTTTGCCATGGGCTGCGACCTAACAGCAGCGGCACAACAAACTCTTCACTTGTCATGGTACCCGTAACACCCGGGCTGACCCGAGAAAAGGTAATGGGCGTCACCGAAAAAAGTCCGTGCAACACTTGTACGGTACGCACGAGGGAATGACGGCGGGACGCCACGGGTCTGCCCTAGTACGTGGTACTCGGTATACAAAATAGCTAACCCCGTGCCCATGGCCAAAGAAAACAATAAAATCTTGGGCAACGCGACGAAGAAGGGAGAGGCAGAACACTAACTGGCACGCGAAGCAGGAGAAAACATTACCTGAGTTTCCGGATTGGACGGCGACTGCAACTCTTTACGAGTACCGATATCAAAACGCTTCAGCATGTAACAGGCAATGGAAGAACCGGCGTTTACGACAAGAAAATTGTAGCAAACGTCTGTTTTTAGCGGATACAAAGTGCGGGACTTCCGCACGGAAGGGAGCCCCCCTACCGACTTAAAAGTGCCATCGTGCGTACGTACCCGCTGCACCTGACTGCTCGTGTTCGTGTGCGCGAGCTAAAAGCTAGAGAGGTACCCCCTCCCTCTCTAACCTCTTCTCGCACACACAACACAAAAAAAACGAACGTGTGTTGTGTTTCAATTTCGAGCCGGTCTCCCACGTACCAGGTAGACAACAAGAACGCTCGTACTCGTTTCTCTCATTTCCACACACTCCCAACCCCCTCCTTCGCCCGAAATCCTGACGCCCTTCCCTGTACTAGTGGAAACCCAACACGACACGACGCGGCGTGCGCAAGGTCAGACGAGGGGGGGGGTGAGGCCTTAGATCTTGGGCCCGCTCCGCCACAACGGACGGCCAGCGCGAGCGAGCAGACAAGACCAGACAACAAAAAAAAATGCCCGAAACGAAAATCAATCAATCGAACAATCAATCAATCAATCAATCAATCAATCAATCAATCCATCCATCAAACAATAGCTTTCACGTTCACAAACAAAAAGAAAGTTAGTCGGTCTTCAGTCCGCCCCCACTGGTGTCGGTGATGAACTTGGCGTACAGGAGGCTGTCGGGCTGCACGTCCATGGTGAAGGTGGCGTAGATGGCCAAGAAGCCGAGGAGGGCGAGGCCGACTCCCGTCCACATGTTGAGCTGGAACTGGGTGATTTCGACCAGGGTTACGTTGCTGCTGCTGCTGCTGCTGGTGCTCTCCTCCTCTGGACACCCAATCGACGGGACAAACGATACAGTTAAAGAGAAAATATTTGTGACACGTGGGGGGGAAGAGGGGGAGCAAGGGGGGGGAGAGAGGCTCAGGTCAAAACCAACGGTATAAACACATATTTGTGAAACGTGGGGGATGGCGGGGGGAGCCAGAGGGGGGGGGGAGGGGCTCAGGTCAAAACCAACGGCAAGATGGCGTGCAATCACTCAACAAAACACGCACACCCACCCACCTCATCTTACGGAAGGTGGCAGCACCGACAAAACAGATAGATAGACAGATAGATAGATAGATAGATGGATAGATACATATCGATTTCCTTGCGCTGGTCGATACGCCCTTCGTTTTTTGGGCTGTACAGACTTTGAAATTTCTACGGCTGGTGGGCTTTCCGTTTTCTTCAGCAGCACAAAACGTCATCGGAATTTTCCTTGCGTCACCCCACCTCCGAACGCCTCCCGAAGGGGAACCTTTACGTTTGCACTGATTCCTAAGTCTGTCTGCGCGGCGCACTTCCGCCGAAACCAAGGTATTCACTTTACCCCGGGGGCGACCGTCGGCGAGAACGCCATCTCCGATAGGTGGAACGCTCCACCACAACAAAGAAGTGGGCTGATACCACTCGTACAGTAGCTTTGCTTCAAACATACCACTATTGTCCTGAAATATAAACCCGTTCGGATTGAAAATCAACATGCCATAGTCCTTGATTTTTCGGACAGGGCGGCATGAATACCCTCCCCTTCAGAGCACCTTGACAGTACCGCATCATACCGCAGCATGTCCTTCTCGCACGCGGACAGAACGGTGGACAACGCAAGCCCCCCACTCGATTGCCGGCCGCCGCCTCGGCAGTGCGCCGGCAACGTCACAACCACTGTTAGGTGTGGGATTATAATTTTTTTAGACGTAGAATTTGGAAAAAAAATGTCCCATGTCGTTCTCTGGGGAAAAAAATCTTTAGAAAATCAACCAATCAGCGATGGGGGAAAAGGACCCACGTCATCAACAAAAATCTATTCGTAAAGAAAAAGCTGTGCCGCTGCTGCTGCTGTGCCGCAAAAAAGTAGAAGCGTGGCCAGGTGCTGAGTGTGAAAAAAAGTTTGTGCTGCTGCTGCTGCTGCTGCTGCTGCGTGTTGCTGCTCGAGGTGCTGCTGCACCACACCACGCGCAGAAGCGTACACAGCGGCCAGCTTAAGTGAGTGGGCCACATCGTCTGGTAGGCCCTCCGGCACGATGGCTGACAGCAGACCAATGCATCCCGTGTCGGACACGCTCGAAGGCGGAGGTGCTGACCTCTCTGCTGCTGCTGCTGCTGCTGCTGGAGCTTCTGCTGCTGGAGCTTCTGCTGCTAGAGAGGATACCCCCATCTTCGCCCATCGGATCGGCTGTGTGTTGCACATCTTGCACCTCGCCGTGACTGCGGGGTTGACGAACCCCTTCTTCATGGGCCAAGGCTGCGTCCGACTCGTGCCTGAGGTCCTGCTCCAGGTTGAGTTTGCCCTTCTGCTCGAACAACTGATGGGAGACAGCTTGCAGTGAAGACTTTGCCTCAGCGGTCTCGGCCCGACTCTCGTCGCGCTGCTTCAAGGCCCGGTTACGGATGCCCTCGGCGGCCTCGAGACCGCCGCGCTGGATGGCAAGCGCCCGGCGTGCAGCCACGCCCGCGTCTGCGACTGTAGTCCCGGTACGCGCCAGATAAGCCTCTTGGTTCTTCTGGACAATTTTCTTTTTTTTCCCTTTTCGTCCGGTGCCCTCAGTTTTTTTTGAGTTTCCCATGGCTGATTGATATTTCGCGATCACTGCCAGAACGACTCAATAAGGCCAAGTTTGATCGCGAATTTCTCGTCGGCTATTTACTGGATTCAAGCACGGATTGATTTGTTGTCTCCGCCAAGTCTCGGCGAAGAGGAGGGCACGTATTGTTTTCATACTCAATTGCAGTACTTCTTCCCCATAGAGCAAGAGACGAATATAAGCATAAAACACGAGTTTTCCCGCACATTTCCGGCCAATTAGACGTAAAAATCTAATGGAAAATTCTGAATGATGTGCCTTCCCCTCCGTTTACACTGGTTACACGTGTCTGTTGAATCCCAAGATCCAACTCGTCTCCTATGTCGAGCAATTTGTCATTGCGGGTCAACCAATAATGCAGTCTAAAGCCAAGTAAATATGGTGGCGGTACATTTTTCATCTTCAATCTTTTTTCGGATTTTTTGGCGGTTTTCGTCGAATAGATGCGCCATTTTTTGGGCACTTTTCGTCGTCCAGTCCCAGCCCTAACTGTATCAACAGCCGTTTTATCTGTCGGTGGCAACGGGGCTCCTTCTCCCAATCTCCCAATACAACGCTAATTCATATTTGTACGATGGGCGCACAGACGTGACCAGTCTCGAGAGAGGACGCAGAGCTTCGATTTCAAGCGCAATTGAGATTGCAACGAAAGCGGGATTACTCCAAGGTCGCGTGGGGGCCAAGTCCTTTGGGGAACGACCCCGGAATCGCGTGCGAGAAAGGTAAGCACGAGTACAAGGGCAAAATAGTGAGGAAACGAAGAGAAAAAGAAGCAAAATAGGAGGAGCAAAAAAAGGGAGCAAAAAATGACTGGAAAAAAAAAGGAGAAAACAAGGACGCACCTAGGCGGCGGCCACCGATGGCGAGCGTTTGTGCCAGCGCCGGGCCGACGACAAGCTGCGAGGTCAAGCGGCGTCCGGCGCCCGTGGACATGGCCCCGAAAGCCTCGGCCAGAGCGACATCAAGTGCCTTGGACGCCAAGGAGCCCTTCACAGACCTGTCGCCGTACGCCCTCTTGATACCCTGCCAACAACACAAAAAACAAGAAAGCAAACGATAGCCGGAAGCCAAGGGTACAGCGTCAACGCTGCGACACCGCGAGCGACGCACCCACCCGACAGTAGGCCACACACTCAATGGCACCGGGGTGAACGAGGGAATCCCTAATAACAGCCGTGGAATAGTGTACCTCGGGAAGAGAAACGCCACCGCGAGCTGTACATGCCCTTTTCGTGCGAAACTAAAGGTCCAACGGTGATTCGACAATTCACACATACCACGCTGTGTGCGTGGTTGTGTAGTGCATACAGGAGGTGTTACATGCAAGCTGTCGGTGAGAGTGCTCTCTCGGGGTGGAAGGACGAAACAAAGGCAAAGGGCACCGATAACACTATCGTTGCACTCGGCGGGTGTACTCCGCAACGCTGACCCCCTGGCAAGCACGGAGACATCTTACAAGTAGCCGATGCGTTTCTGACCTGCTCCCCTCGTAGGTCCGGACCGTACCGTCATCGCGTACCGAGCAAGACCAAAACGAGAACGATACCACTACCATCCTCGTAGCGGACTGCAAACCACAACGACATCAACAACAACAGCAGAGCCAGGGAGGCAGGCGACAGGGAGGGGACGAAACCTTCTACGGACTACGGGTGAACCAGATATCTTATCTACTGCGATCGAAGTAACCACGTTACAGCACCAGCAAGGCATGATAGGAAGAGAAAACTACGACGAGTAACGGCATGTACAGAACATACCTTGAGGGAGGAAAGGTAGACGATTACGAGAGGAGGGGAAGAGTCTCCCCTGTTGGCAAAGCGGCCGGCAAGCGCCGCGGGAAGAGCCGAGAGAAAGCTAAGCTCCTCCGCGAGACGCAGGTCAGCCTAAGCCAGCAGAGCGAGTCAAAACAAGACACGTCGGAAGCAGGGTAATCAGTTTAAATATTCAATAGAAACCATTTGTTACCGTTCAAGGTGCGGCTTAATTCAAGTGAGGGCAGGGATAGGTTCAACTATTTCTTAGACACCATTCGTTGCCGTTCAAGATGGGGCTCAATTTAATTGAGGGGCCGTTACTTCCTCTCGTATGGTGGTATTCTAGCGGGGACAGGAGGCAATGCAAGGCAGCCACTGGCTGCTCGAGAGAGGTACACGGGCGACGAGATAGGTCATTCCAGGACGGTCGCTACAGCTGCCACGGCGGTGCAGAGGCGAGAAACAGCGGTCTGGTCTCGTCTAGCAATGTAGTCACGCGATTCTCACGGTGTGTGTTCTCTTCGCCCCTCTCTCTCTCTTCATGTTTAGAAAAGACCGAGCATCTTACACGCAGCGGCGAACTATTTGGGCGGGAAATCGCGGGCAGCAAACAAGCGAGATCAGATGGTCGATAGCTTATCTAAAATCTACCGTTGTGTTTTCGATGGCGCGGTGCAGACCTTCAACCCTTGATTGATCCAGCAGGAACAACACAACTACTGCACCGCAGGGGCAGACCAAAAAAGCAGGGTTTCAAGACCTCTGAGAAACAAGGCAAACTCCTCCCAAAACTCTTGGCACCCTCCCGCCCCGCCCCCCCCCCAAATCTGCTCACGGCACGCACCCTCGCCCCCATTTCGAAAACACCCCCCATCCACCCCCATCCTCCTCCACTACCGCTACGAAAAGCTCATGGGTATACCCCGACCCCCGGTCTCCAGATTCAAACACAAACCATCCACCCACCAACCAACCAACCGACACCCCCCTCCCGCTCCCCCCCTCCTCCTCCATTTCCGCTATCACGACTGTAGCCCCCCCACCTCGACGGTCAAGTCCAGCACGGCCTCCTGCCCTGCGGCAGCGTCGGACAGGACCAGCGTGCGAAGCCCCGAGGAAGAGTCGACAATCACGCCGGGCCCCATGCTCACGCCCTCCGCCCATCTAGCCGCCGTGGCAGCGTCCGCGGGAAACGCGAAGTCGGCGTTCGTGCACGCCTCCGCGCCGGCGAGGGCCGGGTCGACGGCCGCGCAAACGACGCCCCCCTTGCTACCCACGGCGTCGACGACTGGTTGATTCGCCAAACGGCAAAACAGGGCGAAAATAATTTGACCATCATGGGCGGGGCGAAGGGTCGGGAGGGGGGGGGGGAGGGGGCGGTGAGACAGGAAACCACTGGGGGGGGGGGGGGGGGTAGACATGAAAGCAGGCGGCAGCTCTATGGAACAAGAGAGGCGAGGAATCATCCATCATCGGGGGGGAGAGAAGGGGGGGGGGGCATACGCGTTTGCTGCTTGCCTTAGTAATATGACCTTTGATCATGCATCCCCTTGAGACGGGGCACTGTTCCTACTCATGACACCAACAGTTCGGCGCTCATCACGTTATTTCCATATATTACATATTTGTTTGTGCTAACCTTATCCCTGTTTCGCCGCCTGTGGCCACCATCTATCTCTTGGGATATCGATCGCTTTCTCGTTACTATCTAGTGTACTATAAACTCCTCCGTGTCACAATCGTCGATCTTCCTTATCTCCTGGAACACATCCCGTTCCTCCTGGTACATTTCACATTCTCATACTACACGAGTATGACTTCTGCTCTCTATTCTTTAGTAACAAGGGTACATATATGCGTCTATTTCTTCCTCCTCCCTGCTACTGGTATACCAGGTACCTCTTTTTTCTTTCTGGCAGGTCCAGGCCCCCAACACGAAATCGTAGTTTCAGCGTTTGCGAGGAGGGGGGGGGGTTACTCATTCGTTGCTTGCCTTAGTCATTTGACCATTGACCACGCACCCCTTTCGAGACGGAAGCAACGTTCCTACTCCTATTAGAGACACCTCCAACATTTGGGAGGGGGGCGGGGAGATGCATGAAAGCAGGCGACAGCTATATGACGGAAGAGGGTCGAGGAAGAGTGTGACCGTGCCCGCGCTGTCCGAGCCATTGGCACGATCTCTCCACGGATGCCATCTTCATGCGCAGAAAGAAAGGTGAAAATACGAAAGTGCGTACGTGGCTTTCCTGGGGGAAAGCACTCTTCCTGGGGGAAAGCACTCAGTTTATCACTGAAGCAACTACATCCAGCAGTGTCAACGTCCGCGGGGAGAGAACAAAACACTGCTGAAAGCTATTTCCCGTATTTAAATATAAGAGCTCTACCAATAGCAGACATCATTTGGACAACGAATATGGTGTCCCGACCGTTAATGCCCCGCAGTCACCCAAGCACACAACCGGACTTGGGGCACAGGAGCATTTCCCAATTCAAGTCCGGCAAACACCGACATAGCACGGCTACATACATAGCGCATTTTCTCTCACAACCCCCCGACAACCTCCATTCTAAGCTTTTACCCGGCAAACCTCGCTGACGGCAGAACAAGAATGGCCTGCGAAATTTGGCGATAAAAAAGGTATGCTCCAGGAAAAAAACAAAGGGACGCCATCATAGCACGACGACGGCGGCACGTAAATACAGCACCGCCAGACAAGTATATATATATATATATATATATATGTACTGCTGCTATGGTACGGAATGGATGTTTTCCACTCACTTACGTACACGTTCGGGAACGCCGGGCAAATCGCGTCATCGCTCGTCATCGCAGATCCATTTCAGTATTTCAGCACGCTGTGAGGCAGCTACGCAGAAGCTCTCGCGGGCAGGTCATGGTGTACAACTATCAATACCTCCATACCAGCCACCAAGAGCGTAGGTACGAGCGCAATAATCCCCACTCTCCATGCATGCTGGTTTGCCGAATGTGACACTTGGAAACGGCCATTTACGCATACCACAAAGCACGCAGGTGTCGCTCTACAATCCACGATCCAATATCCACACACGAATACATACCAGTCCTCGCTGTCTGCCTACGTAGCTCTGCCTGGAACTTGACGGCAAAAGCTTGCTTCAGTGGCCTACCAGTAATGAAAACACATTGCGAGCTACTCACCGTCGAAGCCACCACCAAGGGTGCTCTCAAGACCGGAAGTCCAGGTGTTGTCCGAAGGCGTCCTCAGCGCGTACCCGGCCGTCGGCTGCTGCAACCACTCCGTCATAAACGGCGTTGACTTGGAGCCTTTGGGTTTGCATAAATGAGAGGAGGAACGGCAACGCGGGATAGGGGATAGGGGATAGGAGTAAATTCGCAACTTTGTTCAAGGCACGGTGTGGCTGTCGTTGTATGGACGCAAACGTAACTGCAGATGTGAAACTACTGCTGTTCCAAACAGTGCCCTCTGGATAATTCGTGCGCTGTCAAAGGCATGGCGTGATTGTCGCTGCACGGAAACAAAAGTTACTGCAGATGTGCAACTACGTTGATAGTATACAAACCACCTTAGAGCTAACGGACTGTATAAGAGACCTTCTGCCAGCGGTTGATGGTTGACTGTTCCAAACATTCCCCTCGGGGATTGGTGTATATGTAGCAGGTGGCAGTCTCGCGTTTCTCTGGTTGTTATCCTCTTAGGCGTTCGATCGTTCCGTATCGCTCAGATAGTAACAAAGTGTAAGAACTAAGGGCCCCAGCAGACGCGTAAACCGCATACTCGAGCGCTATTAATAGAAACAATCCAGGACAGCGGGCATAGAAGACACCCAGCTGATAAGGACAATCCAAGAACTTAGTCCAGCCCCACAAATGCTGGTGCCTATAAATAACAGGTACCAGGTATTCTTTATTTCTCCCCTCTCAAGTCCCAACAGGATTACGGAATAGGCTCGGAAACATCACGTAACTCTTTTTGGGACTGGAGACCAGTCTATCGCGTTTACCGTACATATACACAGCAGTAGTGAAAAAGTAGTATTAATAGTAGTAGTATTAATAGTAGTAGTAGTAGTAGTAGTAGTAGTAGTAGTAGTAGTAGTAGTAGTAGTAGTGGTAGAAGTAGTAGTAGTAGTAGTAGTAGTAGTAGTAGTAGTAGTAGTAGTAGTAGTAGTAGTAGTAGTAGTAGTAGTAGTATTAGTAGTAGTAGTAGTAGTAGTAGTAGTAGTAGTAGTAGTAGTAGAAGTAGTACTGTAGTAGTATATAGTAGTAGTAGCGACAAAAAAGAACGACGCGTGCGTGATAACGCGTCAATCAAGCGTCTAAGAACTGCCGTAAAGTAGTAGGAAGAGCTCACAGGTGTCACCATGCCACGCGCGTGTTGTATACCAGGTACATAATGAAAACCCCTATTAATACCAGGTATCTCCAACCCCAGCAGTCCGAGCTATAATACTACTGTATCATGCTTCATGTGGCCGATGCTGCAACCGTCATTTGATGTTTCCTTCCCAACTTCCGAAGTTAACCTTATACGAGTACATATCGTACGTACCACAGGTGCGAGTTACTATGAACAGTGTAAAAAAATAAACTACATCGGGTACCTGATACCTGCTACCTCGTACGTCTTGGTTCGAATACAGCCAGCAGTGTCGGGGTGGCAGATGCGCTTGGCGCTTGGGAGCACCTATCATGCATGATATGTCAGCTACCAGATATTCAACAGTTTACCCTGGTGAGCAAACTCGATGCCGCACTTTTTGCCTTCGTGGCATTGCCAGCGATGTGCCGAACCGTCTACTATGAGTCATTATGGGTCACGCCAATACCAAAACCAGACCACCGCGTTACTAAATACCAGGTACATGGAAAGTGTTGTACTTGTACATATCTGGTACTATTAATAGTATATATACAACACTGGGTGTACCTGTACTGATCCAGGACCATGCATCATGGACCACCTGGTGCCTACCACAGGCCACACTACGGCACAGTCTATTGCGCCGGTAGGAAGCTGGATTCGACGACGAGGGAGGAGGGAGACTGAGCGTCGACGTGCGGGGAAGAGACGGATTGACCTCCCCCTGCGCGAGAATTTTTATTTTTCAGATCAGAACCGCAAGTGCGAGGAGCATTTCGTTTTTCAGGATGACGGAGAAAGGGATTCGACTGGAAGGGAATAGCAACGAGTGCACGCGCAAAGGAGCGGGTGGATTGGGCCAAGGCGATGGGGCGGCCATGAAGAGCGGCAGGAAGACGGTGCACGGAGACCCATGATCTGCGCGCACACTATCATCACGAGAGAAGCAGTCATTGTTTTTTCCTGGTATTGTTTTTCACGAGGCAGAATAGTATCTACCGGTACTCATCACTGGTCTTTGTAGTTTAACGAGTTGTATACCCTTCATGGGGAATAACCTACGCAATTATCAGGGACGTGGTATCATATCTGTGCTGCACCTTTTAGTGTCAGACAGTCCAGGAAGAGACGGCGATCGTTGATATTCGTGTGGTAGTAAGGTTCGATTGCTCTTTTTTTCACTGCGTATCCGCGAGTCTTCACTCTGACAGCACTCCAGATAGCAGGCAGGTGTGTTCCTCTTTCGTTTTCACGACTACCGTGCGTTTCGTACGGTGCAGGCAGCACTTCAGACAGCATTCGCTGTAGTCAGCAGCCACGAGTTGGTTAGTGGTGGGAACGGGGGTACTCTATGTTATAGTTGAGAGGATATACCCGCGGCCATGTTAGTTCAGTTTGCACATTGGTTTTAGCTCGTGTGCGCTTTCTTCGTCTCGTGTATTTTGAGGCAGCCGAATTTTCGCTTTTTTTGTGGTTTTTCGGATCTTCCTAAGGCTCCAGCACCTTTGTGTGACCACGGACTCCTTCGTCAGAGAGTTAATGTGAGAACAACAACAACAACAACAACAACAACAACAACAACAACAACAACAACAACAACTTCAATGAACATCAGGCCAGGGTAAACCTTCGACGGGAATAAACCACAAAACGTATTGCACCAGATTGAGTGTGGTGCTGCATGGTGCTGTAATCAGTGCTAAATGCTTGGCCACCTGGGATGCCCTCTAGAGTATTACACCCTATTGACAAAAATAGACGAGCTCTCGTCAAAACCCAACGCGCATGCGAAGGGAAGAGAAAAGCGAAAAGCGAGACCCTCTGGCCTCTGTGGGACCCTTTCTTGGGTACTGGACGACGGGTGGAATGCAATCGCGATTTTATCTCTTGCACCCCTTCCACATGAAATCAAAGCTGGGTGACGCAACACAAAAACTGCTGTGATCAGCCCACTGTTGTACCCGACGAGTCACTCAGTAATTGAGACACGCGAGTACACTTGGTCGAGTACGAGGGGGCTACGAGCTCAAGTAGATCGAGCTCTCTATTATACGCCGTATCCTGTATCGCACGTGACGGTGCGCGGTGCGCGAACGAATAATATGTTTTCGCAGATGGTGGTCAGGTCGTAAAGTCGCAAATACACAAACAAAACTCGAGAACACGACACAACAGCACATACAGCACGCAACACACACCGACAGAAGCAAACATTATACCTGGTAGATAAATACCTGGTAGTACACGTTGCAAGTGCTTGTAACTGCCTGCTAAAACCAACATCCGCATTGGTCTGGAGCAGGGTATAAGGTTCAGCCACACGCTCCAGAGCTGCCCCAACCATGACCCCATGGCCCATAGCTCGCGCACAGGTTCAGGTATTTATTTGCGAGTGTGCTCTATCCTCTACGCTATTATCTGTTACATGATCGTAGACCATAGACCCAGATCGTCAGCTCAATTTTGGAATTGAATCGTCTTCTTTCAGGTCCCCTCAATGGTGCGTCACCGAAAAAGACAACGACTGCTTTACTACAGAATAGTACACGCCAGGACGTTTCCAACACTCCAACGCTCCAGCCGCAAGGTCGGGCCGTGAGACCAGAACTCTTCCAAGGCAGCCGTGTCGGAGGCAGCCATGTACGCCGAGGCTCGTCGTAGAAGACTTGGCGTCATACTGCTCGCATGGGTCAACGGAGGCTTGGCGAAGACGAACCAACTGGCTGTTCCATTTGGAGGGACGAATATACCGCCGTTGCACTCCTTCCTTTCACGCACTACGAAAACTGCTGTGCGCAGCGGCTGCGACCCGCACATCAGACTATCGCTGCTAGGCCGTTTGCAGGCGGCTGCGCATCCTTCTGACCTCTCGAAGAGGTGGAGTCACGCTTTCAGGCTCACGCTCTACCTGGCGATGACAGCCTTGCCTGCTTGTATGGGTCGCCGGGGGCACCCACGGACAGCAGTTACTCGGCGTTCACTCTCTCTCCATTCGGACGGGAAACTCGAAGAGGAAATCGGCAGCAGACGTGCACCCGGTGCATTATACGCACACTTCACAACTATGTAGTGCCGTTGCCAGAACTTTGGCTGGATCAACACGGGCATGTCCAGACCACACGTCGGCATAGACTCCGTCTAGGAAACGTGCCCTCCCAGCCTCCCTCTCCGCATGCTCAAAGGCAAAATCGACGCGATCAAATTTACTGCTGTGCACGCGAAGTTCACTGAGGGTACTCTGTGCCTGGTACATCAGATAAAGGCGGTGGTTTACGGCAGTTAAGCCACGAGAACGGCGGTCGTGAAAAGGCCCAGAACAACGTACCAGGTACCAGGTATCCCCCATGTACTGCCACAGAGCACTCTCTCGCCGGGAACGGGAACCCAAGCAGCCAGCCCCCAACGAACAGTAACTAAGCATAAAACGACGCCCACCGCAAACTGCTAGATAACACGCTCATTTGCCCTCTTCTTTGTGATTGTGCTTCACCCACCTGAAGGTCGAAGGCCATCAACAAACACCAGAACGTTCCCGTCGGGCCTGTTGAAAATGTCGCCCGCTGGGAGGCCCGTGTCGACTTCGGCGCGCGCGTCCAGGCTCATAACCCTGGAGATTGCCGACGACAGAAGCTGAGGCGTCAGCGAGGCCAGTTTAGAGCTGATCGTCGATGGGGGGTGCATTACGGCATCCTCTCCTTCCACCACCCCGTGCTGCAAGAAGGCAACCCTCGTGGAAGGCAGCGCGAAAGCTCCGCTTCCCAGCAGCGCAAGGCTGGCTGCTCCAAAGCGAACCATCCTTTCGTGTGCGCTGAGCTCAACAGACGTAGCGCTTTCCTCTTATGCTCCCACTAAGCCCGGCTAGAATCTTACTGCTATGAGACGTGGACGTAACCTATCTACCGCCGTCTCCTGCCAAGTCTTCTGTCTGTCGCTGCTGCCTGTCTGCACACAACAAACAGCAAAGCGAAAAAGAACAGTCCCATCCCCCGGTTCCCTACAATACAACACGCAAATATTGTGGAACTCCCTTTTACCCCAAAAGTAGTTCGACTCTCAACTCCCAGCACTATCATCACGCGACGGTGCTACTGGTGTGGCCATGCACGACTTTTGCCTCACGATCCCCTATGGGATGGTCGTCATGTGTGGAGGGATCATCGGTTTCCTCGTGGCGGGTTCGAAAGCTTCCCTGATGGCTGGGGTGAGGCTCGCGAACTCAAACAATCTTAGCCCAGGAGTCCAAGCCGTCCCTGTATTGATGTTGATGCAGAGCGTGGCAGATCACTTGCTGTTTTACTCTCTGCTGCAGCCTCGCCACCGTTAGAGCCTCTGGTGAATGCGTGCATTCAATGGAAGCTGACAAGTTCTGCTCACATCGCATGAATTTCGGGCTGCAACTCTACTTGGCCATTTGTGTCTGAAGTGCAGCTCATGATTGCCTTGCCTTGCGTTGCGTTGCCTTACCTTGCTTGATGCGTGGTTGCCTGGGGACGCCGTTGTCGTGTTCTCGCCCGTTCTCTCCTCGACACAGGGCGGCAGCGGAGGGGTCCTCATGCTGCTGGGCTATGGCGGGTGAGCCTCAGCTTTGATTTCCTTAAAAATCAGCCCAGCACTACTCTTCGCTGTTGTGGTATCCCACATTCGCTATATCTCCGCATGTGGCAGCGTATCGTGCGTGTCGTACGATGTTCCGGAGTTCGTGACGGGCCCTAACGTACAGCAGTAATATCGTATCAACCCTTTTTGGCAGGTGTGGTGTCCAACAGCAGTTGCAGTATACGTACTCGTATAAAACCTGGTAGGAGTACGTCGGATAAACCTGTATCTGTATCATATCATCATTATTAATACTCGTACTGCTGTAGATCGGTCGCCCCGGTGGTTCAAGTGGCTAACCTCGAATTCTACTTGTGTTTGAGTCCTGGGTTCGAGCCCCGGGTGGGTCGGACATTTGGCTTTATTTGCAAAAAAAATAAAATAAAAAAGGATTCAATTGTTGAGAGCGCCTTGCAGGGCGGGTAGGCACAATTCGATGCGAGTCGACGAGGGAAGAAAAGGCTGAAATCTTCTCGCGATAAAAATGAAGGCACGTACCGTAGCGGGAAGGGGGTAGAAGAGCCTGCTATGTGACCCCGGATCTGAGTTACGAGTTGGAAGGAGAGAGAGAAGAAGAAGTGCGAAGATAATAAATGGGATGAAAAAAAAAAAAAAAAAAAACATACTTGTACCTGTAATGTTGTACAACTCCTGTAGTACCAGACACCCTCGGTCGTCTTGGTCGTCTTTTTCTTTTTCGTGACTACAATCCACGGCAGAGCTGAGAGGAAATGGGTACGCTGCATTTTGTTATTTTGTCACGTACCAGATATCTTGTGAGGTTTTCGATGAGGCGCAACTTCGTTTTCGAGCGAAGGAAAAAATAGCCCTACTCTCCCAAGTCTGCGACTTATGGTGCGTTGTACGGGTACAGTGTACAGCAGCAGGCCGTGTGCAGAGATTTCCGCCAGCCAACGAGCAAACGAGCACTGTTTGTAGAGTTCCTGCGCGCCTGTTTACGTGCACCCTTCACTCCTCCCTTTGTTGCTGATGCGTGCCGCTCGCCAGGTACATGGAATATCAGAAGAGGTGCGTGGACTATTATTAGGCGCACGGTCGTCAATGTTCTACAGTTTCAGAGCTCTCATTGCGGTAGTATGTTCCGATTATTTTGTTCGTACCAGGTATACCGGAGTATGTATGTAGCTGTATTTCTGTTCCTACTCCATGTCTGTAAGAGCTCCGGGGGCTCTACTCGCCTTTTACTCTACGTCAGTATAAATAGACTACAGCAGCAGTTACACTCCAAAAGTTTGGTTTACTATTTTAAGCTTGGTAGAGGTCTGTAGGCTGTACTTCCATGTTTGCGCTACTGCAGCAGCAGAGCTGCAGTTTTTTTTCTGTTTCTGTACGTACTCATAGCTCCACCTAAATATTCAGGTCGAACGAAAGTGTTTGTGGTCATGTGGTGCATCTAAGCGTTTGGCGTTTGACGGATCTGCGCTCTCCGCGGATACGGAGCTACAGCAGCAGTGGTAGCTTTGGGGTGTCACGGCAAAAATGAGTTTGCAACCCTTGTGCTAACTTCCTGCGCTCGCCATAATCCACGTCCCTTTTCCATACGCACGGCAGGGGCACCGTTTCGCGGATGTGGACCATCGCGTCACTCGGTGAGAAGCAACGGGTGTATCGCGAACCGGAGTGTGATGTTGAGGTAGATACTGTTATACCAGGTATACTATTGTGTCTGGACTTCTTGCGCCTGCCCCCCTCCCTGCCCTGCCTGCCGAAGTCCCTCACATGTTGACATTGTCAGCATGTCTGTAGTTTGCACATTTGTGCGCCTCTTCCTGCTTCACGGTTGTGGTGGAAGAAGATACGGAGATGAAGTTATATTCGTACCAAGTGGCAGGCGTCGCTTACGCATGTCGAACTTGACGCGATTACTCCGGCTTGACTGTAGAGTGCCGTTCATCCTTTCAGGTGACCTCAAAGCCCCCCGCTCTTGCTGTTCACCGCACGTTCTTGCAGTGGTGTCCAACGTAATATGGGTCATGATGGGCAAGCGTATGCAGAAGACGGGCAAGATGATGCCGTCTGGGCCAGTAGGAGCCCTTGCACTGGGGATGGCCTTCTTCTACGTCTACCAGGTGTCCAAGGGCCCAGTCAAGCCTTCCGTAAGCGGTGACAGCAGCGACAAGAAAAGTTCTTAGGCGGGTCGAGCCGTCCATCCAAAATACGAGCAGCAGTCGAAGTTGGCATACGAGGGGGGAGGGGGCGGGGGCATCGTTGAAGACTCACCCTTGCAGTCCATTCGGCTCTGGTAACGCCGCGTCGTGCGTTGGGTGGAACGCGAGAGAGGTTTCTCGTGTCTCGTCGTGCTGTAACGGGCAGGCGGCGCTTGTGGCTTGATGCGAGCGATGGTGCGACCGTGGGTTGAAGAGTAATGTTTTTACGCGTATGGTCGAAGTAGTAAGCGTCTTCCGCAAGGTTGGCGTTCTGCCGGGGACTGATGTCTTGAATAGCGAGGTGTTGCAGGCTAAGAAACACCCTAGTCTGTATTTTGTGTCATAATCTTGGGCACGGCCAAGTAGCATCTCGCCTTGGTGTGTGCATGTACTTGCGTTTTCGTCTTTGCGGGTGAGCCGAGAGATGTGCCACTACAGTAGCACTGACGTGTGTATTTTTTTGTGTGGTTTCATAGATCTGTATGCATGGTGTGGTTTTGCCTTCTGCCCTTGGAAGCTAGCGCCACGGCGTGGCTCGACTCTCGAGAGTAGGTGTTGTCCACGCTGGACTTGGTTCTGTAGCCAGTATTATAATCTGTTGATACAAGTCCCCCTTCGGAGCGTGCAGTGGAAATGCTACACGTACCTGTGCTTGCAGCAAGCTATGATGTGTGCCTCGTGGAAACGGATTACATCCAGTAATGGCCTCTATTTTTCGCCCTGTTCCGCTCCATTGCTTGCCGCATCTACGCTCTCACTAGCCACGCTGTCTGCAGCGGGCGCTCTCGTTGTCTTGGCGTTGTCAGAATGACCTACCACGATCGGTACTTGCGCAATTTTGATCAAATTGGATCCCTTTTACCTGCTTGGCAGGGGTGCCAGCATAGGGATATTGTCTTGACAAGTATCTTTGGTACGCAGTACATTGCGCACACAGCGGTAAGCAGTAACGTGAAGCCGGGCTATCTGGTCGCAATTATACAGCGTTAAGTTTGGTTGAGAAAAAAGGTGACGAGCAGATACTACAAATTCACTGCTGCTGTATTAGTCTTTCAGTGGTGTCCTCTCCGTAAATCATACCCGGTGCCTCATGGTACAGCTATATATTTTCTTTCACCCTGGACACATTGAGTATTCACTCTGATTCACTACTGTATGTTAGGGCTTGACGCTTGTTAAGTTTACCCCGGTACGACGGCAGAGTGCGTACGAGTACTCGTATCATATTATTATATTTGAAGTTCAAACTCGAGCGCTGTGCGCATCGGACATTGCCTATGAGGTATCTGCTCATTTTTTTGTAGACACAGATGAGCCTCCTTTCCGGGTGTCGTTTTTTTTACCGTGAACAGAATGGATACCAACAAGTAAACACCAGGTATACAACAGAGTCCTTTCGGAGTACAACAACCTGTGTAGTATTTCCTCTCTTGATCGATTGCCGGGGAATCGCCTACAGCAGTATACCTGGTACTACAACCTACGTACTCAGGTTGTATTTTCGCGGCGTCAAAAGTTGTACCAGGTATCATATCAGATGTATTTTGCCTGAGGAATTATTCTGTAACACCAGGCGTGTTCATCACACTACCGTAACGTGTTCCCGTTTTGAACCATCCCTCATCACGACGTGTGTCTTGGCCGCCCGTCAAGAGAGACTGTCTGCACCCAACAGTACACGGAAGGCATTATTTGCACGTAGGTAGTACGTCACGTGGATGATTTCGGATATCTCCACGTATTTCCGCTCCGCACAAGAAAGCTTTTATTTTGTTTGAACCGCCCTCCGGGATGATACCAATGCCTGGGAGTTCCTCACTACTATTAATACCAGCTGACAGACAGCAAAGGGACCTCAGTACAGCACATCAGTTGCTCCGTCGTGTATGTGTCTTCCGTGCGGGTGAGCAGCTGGACCTAAAAAAGCGTCAAGCCAGCCGAAGGGTCTTCAGGTCTTTCAGAGCTCGCCCGCGTCTCGTGGAGATTGAGATCTTGAAGATAGCACAATATTTCCACTCTTTGGTTGGCCTATATTCACCCGAGATTTGAAAACAATGCCGAAAAACTCTGTAGTTGTCCCGAAATTCAAATTTCATGTCATAGTTCCGAAAGAACATGCACAACAGCAGTTCCTGCAACACCTCGACGTATCGGCGGCTTTGGACATCGGCACCTGTATCGATATCTCAAGGCTCTCCACACCCTGTCCATAGCCCGGGACCACTGCTTCTGGAGCGTGCAGGATCTGCGTTCCTTCCTCGCCAGGCCAGCTCGGTGTGAACGTTGCGAGGCCTATTCTGGTGTTGTTGTGGATGAGGCCACCTACAACGCGAGCACCGACTAGAAAGGCGAGAGGCTATGACGTCTCTGCGCAAGCGATGGGGTCTACGCCCTGCTCGACCACAAACTCTGGGGTGCAGGCGTTGGCAGTAGCACCATTCGGCGCCCTGAACGAGGGGCTGGGCGCAAATAATCAGCCCTCGAGTCGAGACTACAAGGTTGGGGACACGGTATTGGTGAGCACCGCCGGTAAGCCCGCTCAAGAGGCCACGGTCGTCGCGGTGGATTCCTCAAATGGCTCTCGATTCAACGTTTCATTCAAGGACAGGCGCAGGAAGGGCGGCTGGAGAGACCACAACGAGCTCTCCTCCCTGTTTCTACCAAGGACCGGAACGCTCGCGGCGACGTCCTGTGCTGTTATACCTCCAGCTCTAGGTGCTCCTGCTACGGGTGCTTCCGGTGAGAGCGGTGGTACCGCTGCTGGGCCTATGCACCCGGAGCAAGGAAACACAAACGGGCCGGAAACTGCGGTCTACCTTTCTGCGAGGAATCCATCAGTCGATGAGGGGGATCAAAGCCCAGCACCAGGTCAACGTTCAACCACGATCGCCTGTGCCTCCAGCCCCGCAGCACAAGAGCCCTCGAAGAAGGTCGCCGACACCCTCCAGCCTGGATCAGTGTCGGTAGCGACGTTGGCGGTGCATGCTCTCGGTGTTGGAGATCGAGTTCTCGTTTCTTTAAACGCGGGTTCACCCTGTAGTGCCGAGGCGAAAGTGGTGAGAGTGGACAACTCTCGTGTCCCGGCGATGGTCAAGCTTCGGATGAAGGGCAGCGGGAACAAGCAGGTCTGGAGGGCAGCGGCTGATGTTGTTCCCGTTGGCCCTCCTCTCCAAGCAAGAGGCCAGAGCGTGACGGAAAAGGAGGCCCCAAGATCAGCACTAGACCAGCCTTCAACCACGACCGTCTCAGCACAAAAGCCCGCAACCAAGGACGCCGATACTCACCAGCCAGAGGTAGCTGCGACAGCGGCGGCGGCGGCGGTGCATGATTTAGCCGTTGGTGATCGGGTTCTCGTTTCCTTGGGCGCAGGCTCGCCTGTTGGTGCCGAGGCGAAAGTGGTTAGAGTGGACAACTCTCGTACCCCAGCGATGTTCAGGATTCGGCTCAAGGGCAGCGGCAAGGAGATCTGGAGGGCAGCGGCTGATGTTGCCCCCATCGTTGTTCCTCCCGAAGAAGGGGGGCAGGGTGTCACGGGAAAGGAGGCCGGTGGCAAGGGTGTTTCGGAGAGATATGCAGCGACGACTCCCGTGGCCGAGACTCTCGTCGCCACAGACCCTGGCAGCGAGGGCAAGCCCAAGGCTTCTGGTAGGAAAATGGGCAAGAAGGCCAAGGCTCAGCAGCGGATCTGCCCATCTTTGGGAGGCGCAAGTGCTGGGGAGACGATCGAGGGAGCTGCACCAACCCTGGACTTTCAAGCGGGGGATATTAAACTTATTCACAAGCCGACCGACAACGGTGAAGGGAGCGCCACACCACTCGCTGGTGAGGGCGCGGGTGGTCAAAGCACGTCCTCAACTCAGGACAGTCCGGCAGAGAAGTCCACAGCAAGGTTGGCAACGAGGGCTCGCAGCCACGGACATCGTGGAGGTATCAGCAATTCTGTGAGGCCGGGGCTGGAAAAACAGCCAACACGGGTGGGAGTGAAGAACGACACCGGAGCCCCAGAGAGCGGTCGGGAGCAGCGGAAGCAGCAGCGGCAGCAGCATCAGCAGGAGAAGCAGCAGAACCAGAGGCAGCAGCGGAAGCAGCAGCAGCAGCAGCAGCAGCAGCAGCAGCGAGGGCAACAACCTCTGATCGATGCCTCTGCTGTCGTTCCGGCCGGTTCCGACAGCGCTGGCCAGGAGGCCACCGTGATTGAAACTCAGTCGTCCGACCCACCTTCCGTGCGGAATTCCGCTAAGAACAGCAGGATAGAGAAAGCACGGCAACCGGCCGAACAAAACCCGTCCACCACTGATGTTTCCGTCTTCACTGACCTAGAGGGAGGCGGAGACGGTCCAGAGCAAGCGGAGGCGCGCAAATCCCCGACTCGGAGCGGCAACGCCGAAAAAACGGCACAGAGGGCCCCGGAAAAAACGTGGCCGCGTGTCCGAGGGGACGGGGCAGCGGGTGGAGGTAATGGAGTAGCAAGAGGGGGCCCGGTGGTAGGCACTACAAGAGGAAGCAAATTGGGAGACTATTGGCAAAACCCACCACCACGGAAGCGAGCCGCAGCTACAGCCGCGGCGAGCGCCATTTCCTCGTCAAGAATCAGAAGGGTTGCTGGGCGTCGCGACGGCCGCGAGAGCGACTCTGCCACGAAGAACACCCTAGCGAGCAAGGACAAGGGTGCGACCAAGCGCACTTCCGCTGGGAAGGTGATCAGAACGCCTCGAAAGTTCGGACGAGGGTTACAGCAGCGGCCAAAGGTGGTGACTCCCGGGTCTGCTCAGGGGCGGTCAGAGCCCGCGCTAAGGTAACAACCACAGAGGCGGATAGCCTTCCCTTCAGCTACTGTAGCTTTTAAAATACCCGGTACCTTGTAGAAATATGAGCCAATGACGGCATTTGGGGGGCATCTGTGGTAGTTGGCGAGGCGTTCGGACACTATCCCTTCCGGCTGGCCGTCCCGAGGCTTCCAGAAAATGCTCAGGCCCAGCTTGGACCCCTGGTTCTGACTGTGTTCCACTTGGCACTGATTACCGTTGCATCTTCTCAGCTCCAGCCCGAACGACACTTTTTTCTGCAATTTCCTGAGTTAACCATTGAATGGTCCACGGGTAGCTGGTATTCGCCGGAAAAACAGTTTTGCCATGGCGCTTACACTACTTCGCCACGATCCCGTGCGTTTGTCCACCCCCCCCCTTGCCCCCTTTGGCTCGTTCCTGAATCTACCTATTTCTTGCTTGTCCCCGTGGTACAGAACTACGCACCCGACAAAGGCCATACCCCGGTTAAAGCAATTCAAGGTCCAGGAAGCCCGGCTCGCACGAAAAGCAAGGAACAATCGCGCACCTCCTTCCGAGTCGACGGCGACCATTACGCCCACCACCCACCGGCTAGATCTGAGCAGGCCGCTGTGCCAACCCGTCCACTCGCTTGAGGACGAACAGCGCGGCATTGGTGGAAAGGACGGACAAAGCTTTGCTGGAGGGCACGATGAGGGCTCTGATGTCAGGCGAGGGCGGCGGACGCGGAAGCAAGTGCACCCAAGCCTATCGGAGGATATGATATCCGCGTCGTTTGGCGGCCATGATGACGAAGACTATGGAACCGGTCGCAATGAGGGGGGCGGCAGCGGCGACAGCGGTGGCGGTGACGCTCCTTTGCGTTTTCGCCGCAGCGGCGACGCCCCGTGGGGAAGCGGAGACAAGCCCCTCATCAAGGTGAGTGGCAATCGCCCGGGGGCGGGCTCGGGAGCTGTCTTCATGCTCCCGCGATCAAGCTCGCCGGCTGTAGGGCCGGTAGTGCAATACTTGATTCGTGCTGTGGTTGTGTGACGAGTTGACCGATAAAGAAAAATGCACCCGTGCATGTATTCTGTAACGCTTGCTTGTGGAGTACTATATGGATGGCGGCGGGACGCGCGCCTCTGGAAGATAGAATAATTGGTTTACGAACGAAGGAAAGCAACCGTCATAGCCGGCCCCGCCCCTCGCTGCGCCGCGTTGGGGCGGCGTCGGTTTGCGACGACGCTGTAAACACGTCGATCACTGCGTGAGCTAGACAACCAGGGTACCGTTTTATTTGTTTGGTGGTCACCACGGCTGGCGGTCATGTTATATCAGTTTTGTGCCGGGAGGACCACAACTCGGCACAAGGGGGATGATCGTGTGACGTAGTGTGTACCATGTATATGGTAAGGCAACCACGAGGCTGTTGCATAGTAAACCCCTTGCTGTCTCTGGAACTGGCCACACCAGAAATTAAACCAGTTCATTGACGATGTCATCTATACTCGAGAAAATTCGCCTCATAAGCAGTTGTTAGTAGGATGCATGCAGCTCACCCTTCATGCGACTCGCCCAACACCTCACGGCGCTTCGCGCTTGGTGAAAGCAACGTCTGCCTGGTCGGTGAAAACCCGACGTGTTCCGTCCCGGCATTGTAGGGATGCGAGGGTCTATAGTCATACGACTACGGGCATGCATGATAATGAGTACACCCGCCCCCCTCCCTGATTAGCACCTCTTTGATGCTCAAAAGTGCTTGTTTGCTGTACGCACCTGCACCATTCCTTGCGCGCAGCGCAATTCGGCGATGAACAGAAGTAGAGTCACCGAACGTGTACGCCTCAAATTTGAGCGCTCCGTCTTCCAAAGCAAAATTCATGGCACATCATACCCCTGCCGGATCTAACCTCCTCGTTGCTGCCGCGTCTTGCTGCCGTCACTGCCTTCGTAGGTGAGGCTGAGCCTGCAGAAAGGCGGGGCTCCGCTAAAAGCTCAACGCAGCGCTTTAGCGGTGGTGACGTTCGCGCTTGACAGGCACCGGTACTCGGGCGAGCAGCTCGCCAACGTCCTCACTGCCGACGGGATCCTTTGCTACTCCGACGAAACTACGAGGGTGAGGCGGGAGACGAGAGCACGTTATGACGTACCTCAGACCAGTGACCGTAATCGACGGAAATGGGACCGGCGGACGAGTTTCGGGCTCTTCTGTTATTTTTGTCTTCCTTCTTTCTGACGAACAAGCGTACATAAACCCTGCCGTTCGCTTTAAACGCACCGCCTGTAAGAAGAACACCTGACGCGCGTATTTCCTTTCCCCGTGGCGGTGTCCTTGTACCGTCGGCTCTGTGAATATATTTCACAGTTACCTGGTAGTATGCAGAGCACCACCTGCCACGCTAATTCAGTAGTATGAAAACATTCACGAAAAATCATCTTCATGCCATTAATTTCGGTCAGAGCAGGCAGCAGAACAACAGTGGGTCTCTATAGAGCTTTACTGTCGCGATTGCCTGGACACACATGCAGGTTTTCGTTTTGACGCAAAGCAAAGAGGCCGACCAGAAAGAGATGTTGAAGCGCGTGCAGAAGTTGGCATTGAACCGCTGCGGGGCGAAGGTGGAGGTGGCCCCATGGCTCGCTGGTCGACTAGCCCTCGACGAGTTTCTGGACAACCATCGTCGCGTCCTGGACCTAATCATTCGCCATCGTTTGGCTGGTGGTATGTGGTGAGTTGTTTCCGGTGCGGATGCTAGGTGCTTCGATGCGGAAAACCATAACTTTGCAACGATGCCCACAAAAAAAACTGCCAGTAGCCGCGTCGACCATGGCGGAACTGCCCGGTATTGCGTTTTCGTTCGCTAAAGCGCGATTTTGCGCGAGGCCGCTTTCGATACGAACCGTTTTTTGTGGCACGTTTTAGATCGAACCATCTCGGATACGAGAATAGGTCTGCCCGGCGCCAACCGCCGTTAAACGGCACGCAGTGTTGGTTCACAGGACACGCCCGATCAATGGCGTGTGTGGGGCATGTTTTAAATTGTTCGTACTCTGGTTAATCCCCATACAAGAAGTGTAGTGCGAACGGCTCGGCAGTTTCGAGGCAGAAATGTCACCCCCCCCCCCTGCGCCACGCCCTCTCCCCCCGGATTCACCTTTCGAATGCACGACGTTGCTGAGTCCATTCGATAGGCAGCAGGCATTGAACAGGCCATGGCCGCACCTCTCTGTTCTTGAAGCAGCTGTTTCTTCCTTGTCCGTGGTTCCTTGGGCGTCTTCCGCTCCCACGCCCTCTCTCGCCTCTGGCACAAGCGCATGCAAAGCGGGCCTTGCTCGCATCACACGAATGCCCCCCTACTATATGATTTTGTGTTCCATGCACTGTACCGTACGCACCGCGTCCGCGCGCCGTGCTTGTCTTGCTCGTCGCACTCCGCTCTCCACCCATTACAGGTCCGAAGTGAATGGCGTATTTTTCAACGCGCTCTTCTGTGGCCGCCGGGCAAAGCGCACATTCAACGGCGTTAAGCTGGGAATCAACCTCGCGGCAACTCACGACGGCGCCTTGGAGACGGGGGTGTGGGAACTTTGGGTCACGGTGGAACCCGTGGTACATCGATTCTCGCCCGTGGACTGGTGAGATTAGACTATGTATACAGATGTTACACCGAAACTGGTGACGAAAGGCGAGAACGGGGTTTCGTATTTGCGGTCGGGGCTGCGGCGTGAATGCCTACAATCCTTGAAGTGGGCGAATCTACCAGTCGCATTGTCGTTGATTTTTGGGAGGATAGAGACAGGCGGCGCTCGTTCGTGTCGGAGACTCTTTGTCACCAGAAAAGCTGGCGCTAAAAGCGGGACCACTGCGTATTAACTCGTACGATTTGCGCTTCGGGTCGGAGGTTTGCGTTTTGTTCACAGAGCACTCGCTCCCTTGGCACACCTACGTGCCTCTTTTGCTGCTGTTGGCACCCCAACTGCGCGGCACGAATATACCTCCTTCTGTGACAAGGCTTGCGCGCTCGTTTCTATGCCCCTCACCGCGGCAAACGTTTACAATTCTACACGACAAGGTGGGCCCTGATACAAGAGAAAGAGGAGAAGGGATTGCGCGACTTTTCTGGGTCCGCTTCGGACGACCTGGAGGAGCGGCTTCAGGTGGTCTGTCTGCCCAAGCTGTCACGGGGAGTGGTTTACGACGTCAAGGAGGTGGGGCCAGGGTACGGCGCGTACTCGCAAAACACCTGCGGGATCGCTGCCACGGTAGCAATAGCGCAGGATGGATATTTGGTGTCCACTGTTTGGCGCAGGACCACTGGGAATTATTATGGCTGAATATATTGTGCCAGTCTAAGACTAAGACAAGCGATTCCACCCCCCTTGGGACAGCTTAGGTTCGACCGGTCATCAAGCCTTCCTTCCTCCCCACGCCGACGGTATGTATGTTCCCGTCCCCCCCGACCCGACAGCTGCGTCTGTTCGCTCGTGTAGGTTTATCTTGAGGGGGTGATCCGTGGTTGAATCCTGTTTAAACGCAGCCGTTTTCCTGGTGTGATCTTCGTCGAACGGTCGCCCCATGGTCCGAACGGCGAACAACAGCAGTAGTAAGCAGCGGATACAATTGCATGTGGGGATGTATGTTGCTGGGTGTATTTGTGTGCGCTATGATTGCACGCACGTTTTGATCACTATTTTTTGCTGCATCGGTCACCAGGACGCGTTCGAGATGGACCGTCTCCAGGAGGCCAACCTCAAGAGAGGTTACCTCGTCGGCCCGCGCTCAGAGGACGAGATGGTGAGAGAGTCCCCACGATTTTTGCGCCGTGCAACTTGCTTGAGCTTTGTAGTTTACATCGCCTTTTGACATCTCGTATTTACGACAGTATTATGCAACAGGTGCAGACACGCACGCACACACGTATGCACGCACAATCGGGGGTATACAATACGTTTCAAGTTCTGGGTATCGCCTGCGGGGCGACTATACCGAACTATGCCTAATTCTGGCGTTGCTTCAGACGGCGTCCCGGTAAGAATTATCTTGTCTGTCTCGTACAACCCTCCCGCCAACCCGCTTAGGCTGATTCATACTCCACTGCTGCGAGGACTCGGCCTTACTGCCTGCCCCGGAAGAGTTTTAAAACAGAACGATGGTTATATTTCAACCGCAGTATATATGTAGAAAGATCGATGGTTTCACGAGCGCTCGCGCACGCACTTGAAGGACCAACCCGCGAGTCATGAGTTTCGCGCTGAGGCCCAAGCTAACGCCACCCCCCCACCTCCATGCCCCACCTGGTCTCTCGCATGCGCACCCCCGCAAACGAACCAACCGCGAAGGTCGAGTACTGGCGACAAGTCCACCACATCAGCCTCCCGTCCTCCAACTTCGTATTCGTCAAGGTCCGGATCGGGGGCATGGTGAGAGTGAGCGGCCATGTCTCGGACATTATTACAGTGGTCGCATTGAATAGCGTGTGACTCAGTGGCAGCTTGCCTCTGGAGCGTAACCGCTTGCGCTCCCCGTCGTAGAAACTAGTATGCTCTCCCCGAACTCATGAACTCCCCTATTCACGGCGTTATCAGTGTTTTTGGTTTTGATATGCGAGGCGTTTTGCCCCTGCGCGCAGGTGTTGACGTACCCAAGCTGGTGCGTTGTTCGGGCTCAAGCAGACGTTCCGGACGCAGCCAGGGCGATGCGCGGCCGCATACTGGACGCCTTCACCGACGCCGTCGACGGTATGTGTGCTGCGCTTGACACTTTGTTCCCCAGTAAACTACACGACATTTTTCTCCCCTCGGCAGAGGTCACCCTTTCCTTTGATGGCGTGCCTTTCAGTAGGCGCCCACGAGGAGGGGGGTAGTAGGCTTGAGCTCTTTTTTTTCGCTATGCGGTACGCGTGAGACCACTGGGTACGACGCATCGTAAATCAGGGTGGCCCAATATGTCCAAAGAGAGGGAGTAGCAACAGAACAGCGCCGTGGGAGGTGTTCTGGTGGAAGGAGCTCACTCCAAACAATCAGGGAGGCTACTGTTCCAGTGCGGATTGGATAGTGGAAGTTGCCACGTTGGGTTCCGTCGCGTCCCCTCATCCGCCCGGGAGTAGCCCGGATACATTCTACTAGGACAAAGCCGCGCGAACAATGTTTGTGGTATGTATGTGTTGTGCCTGCGAGTGGAGGTGGTCGAGGAACTCACTCCAACAACTAGGGAGGCTAATGTTCCACTTCGGATGGGGTAGTAGATGTTGCCGTTGTGGGTTCCATCGTGTTCCTTCTTCCGCTCGAGAGTATCGGGGCACATTCTAATACAGGATTGCACCTACTTTGGCCTTCTGAGGCTCCTCATTTGAGGAATTTTATACGACTAGTAGTCATTAGTAAGCCACCTAAAAACTATTCGTGAGAAAAAACGAAAGTGCATTCCGATGGTCCAGGTATACAAATGAAAAACGTGTAGAAACACATTCTGTGTTCCGGCGATATTGGGTAGAGTTCCTCGGCTAAGGAGGCCCCGGCCGTCATAATTGTTTTGGTAAAAAACGCTACCCCTATATCGTAGCAGGCGTCTCCGCCTGGAGTTTCGAAACTGTAAACATGTGGTTGTTTCGTTTTGGGGGATACCGGAGATTGTGGACGCTTTCCCGTCACGCTTTCGTTTTCGGGTGCAACCGCTTTGATGTACCGTAGCATAATAAATTATGTCCCTTTTTTTTAGACGTACATCCATCCGCCACTTGTGTTTGCGGAGGGCGTCTGTGAGAAACTCCGTTCTCTCACCTTAGGATGTGGACTGATGTGGGAGGATGTAAACTTGACTTTCAGTACATCGTTCGAACACCCAATCTCACCGGTAGGGCTTCCCACGCGTACGGGCCGGAAAAAACAACGTCTTCACTTTCATGAACATCCACACTGACCCTATCTCATATTGTTCGTGTTTTATCCCACCCCGACCAGCGATGGAGGGTATGACTGTGATGGAAACGACATTCTCATGGAGCATGCTCAGAGAGGGCGGGCGCGGCGGTGGGATGTGCGGCGACGCCCCGGCCTTCGTGACCGCCACCGGCAGGGCTATTGGCTGGAACAAGAAACACGCTCCCGTTTCTTGCGCAAGCGCCTTCGACGTCAACAATGACGGCACGTGCAACGACAACGGCGGCGGCGGCGGTGTTTCGGCGGTGCCAAGCCAGAAGAGCGACAAACCCTTTCACGCAACCATTACCACCACACATGGCCTCTGCACACCCGGATCTACCGGGGTGGACGGAGAGACTGGCGGGGGCACGAAGGGTGGATGCGGTGGCAGAGGGCGAGAAGGACAGGACGTTCGGAGGGGATCAATATCCGCGCCGGTCGTGACTCCGCACACGATGAGCACGCCACCGTGCCACCCAGGGACTCCATCCGACGGATCGGTGTCGCGGGCCATGGGTGAGGGGAGAAAGACGGATACTGGGGCCGAAAGCCCGGAAACTCGGGATGCCAAGGCAGCGGCGCAGGCGTCACTGACCGTGATACGTCAAAGCATCATCAGGCGGCGTGGCGGCATGTCGAACCGAGCCCCTCGCCCCCCGCCGGCCATGGGGCAAGACGCGGCTGGCGCGGCGGCTGCAGGGGCCGAAGCCGGGCCACCGTCAGATGTGCGTCTATGCGCAGCGCCTTTCGTAATCCGAAGACCCCCGTCTTCCTCCGTCTCCGTTCCTCGCCCGGCCTCGTTTCCTCGCCCGGCTTCGACGCCCGGTGCGGGGGCGAAGAGCGGTCCATTGGACCTAACCAGAGCGCTCGCCGACGGTAGCGGCGATCGAAACATCGAACACAGCAAGGGGCCGACGGAGAAGGAGTCTGGAAGGGCCCCCGACACGCCTGCGGTGCCCGGTAGAGAAAATCCGGCGGCCCAACTTGTCACGCCGGCAACCGGAGACGTGTCGGGGGGTTCGAAGCCAACGGGGACGGTGGTAGGGTTGAAGCGACCGCGCGCGAGTAACGCCAGGGGGGGACTCGGCGGGAAGGCATCAAAGCGAGGGAGGGAGGGTGGAGCGGTGGCGGGTGATCCTGCTGCTGCCGATTCCCAAAGTAAAGGGGGACGTTCTCTCTCGGGGATATCACGCAGTGACGCTAGTGATTTGGAGAAGCCGTCTGACGCAGCTCTAGTGGACGGAAGAGCAACGACAGCGGTGGAGGCGGTGGTAGCGGTAGCGGCGGCAGCGGCGGCGGCGCCTCCCAGCGCGCCCACGAAGATCGTGGTGACTTTCTCTGCTGCCGGTAGCCTCGGGATGGGGGTGGCTAAGGACATCACCGAGGAGGGAAGCGTGATTTTGGCTGGCAAGGCCCCGACGAGCGCGGCGGCTGTCGTTCCAAATGGGTGGCGACTCACCGAAGTGAACGGCAAGAGCGCGCGGGGCTTGGGAGGTGGGTGGGTGGGGGGAATGGGGAGGGGGGTATGGGTGGATGGGTGCAAGGGTTGGTTCGTCGGTTAGAGGATAGACGGGAGCGTTCATTGGGAGAATTTGTCGCAGTAGGTAGTAGCACGGACGGGCTGGATTGCCCCAGGGGTTCGTGGACTATTAAAAGGCAGAGTGCACACCCGTGGCAGCACCCGTGTAGATACCTATGGTAAGCTTTCTGGCGGAATACGAAGGGTTTTGCTGTTCTTGTCGTCGACGATCAATGGTCGCTCGTGCTGCCAATGACGATCAACGATTCGGGGTATCCAGGTTTATAGCGGGATTCGTGTAGGTCCGAGGAGGTTACTCCACACGGCAACCCCGCCTCAATCAAGAACGTCTCGCTTGATCAACGTTCCCTTGATCACCCCCACGCTCCACCTGGACCAAAAGACGCAATCACCATGCCAATCGAATGACGGTGTACATAGCACGCCCAAACTGTAGCACCAAAAACTACCGGTATATCACAGCGATCCCCTCCCCACACCCGCACGTGCTTCACGCTTCCAGACGAGACTATCGCGGGCCTCCTCGGCACCCGTCCTGTGGATGTCACCTTCGAGGCCATACCAAAACCCGGGTCCGAACCCGCGACCACCGCCGCCCCGGCCGCTCCTGGCGCCCCCGCCGCCGCCCCGGCCAAGGCGGCTTCCCGCAAGCGAGCCCCAGCCAGGCCTAAGGCATCGAAGGGGAAGAAGGCGACGAAGGGGAAGAAGGCGGCCAAGGTTACCACCGTTCGGAAGGCATTCAAAGTCCAGTCGCGCGGGCCAGGGGGGGGGGGAGAGAAAACTGGCGGCGGCGGCGGTAGCGGCGGCGGTAGCGGCGGCGGTAGCAGCGGCAGTGCGAGTGGGGGGGAGGGGGCGGGCGCTGCTGCGCCTGGGTACACTGTGCCCACCCTGCCGGCGAGCACGACCACGGCTACGATATGATCGGCACAACTTTTGTCTTTTAGGAACACAGCAGATGCGGACGCGACCTTCTCGCGAAGGATTTCTTCTCCTATATACGGCGGAAGGGGTATCTCCTAAGACGCAAGCTTGCTTCGAAGTTGACATTGCGGGCTGAAAGATGGATAGACAGACGAGGCGCTGGGCGCACGGACAAGGGGGTGAGGGATAGGTGGTGATCCGAAAACAGCTACCGTCCATCACGCCCCCACGGAGGGGAGCATGTTCGCAGAAGAAATTGTGACACGAGCCGTGAGAAGCGGATGGCACATGCGGCGAGTGCGGGTGCGGCACGCGTAGCGGTACGGTGTAATTCGATCTTCCCGCCGGTCTGTGCCGCTACTCCACGCCAGCGTTCAAGCCTGCCGGTCCCCGCTGGCAGTTGAATCTTAACTCAGAGGTCACGTGCTGCCCCTTGAGAATAAGTCTGCAAGAGGGAGGATGTCTTCAGAGTGACATGCGGGGGGCTTACGAGCGGCACCACACCGATTTGTCTTGCTGATTTACTTTGTGTGGCCTCTTTGCCTTCGCTTGTGTGGGGTCTTGGCTGATTTTTCCGATGATGACACAATACCAAAGCTTGCTTTTTTGACGATTTCCGTTGGACGCCGGGATTTCCGTCGATTTCAGTGGGAAATCGATATGTATCACACGTGATCGCCGGGTGCGCAGGGCTGTTGTTTCGGGGAGAAACATGTCCTTACTTTGATCTGGGAGGGAAAACGTTACCGCGCATGTCCCTCCCCTGTCACGACACCATGCTGATAATCGAGCGGAGAGAGTGTCAGTAAAGCCACCTCCAAGAAACAAAATGTTGGATGTTTTGTAGCGTGTAGATAACGGGGATTGTCCATCCTCCGCGCGGGCAGGTGGGCGATAAGTTCCCATGCTTCTCGCCGATTTTGGAAAACTTTATAGTGTGGAAAGTGAAAAACGTCCCACTGTTAGGCCTGTTTGGTCTAGGCGAGCAATTAGGAGCTAGCTCTACCAGTCGGGGGGAGAAAGGCGAGGTGTCTTTCGTAGCGTGCAGTTTGTTGATGGAGCGTATTCATCTTCCTGAGTGGGCGTTGAGCTTCAACGCTCTCCTCCATTTTTACATACCTTCCTCGGGGGCGGTGAACGTCAGTGCACTTCGCTGATTTTGTTATACTTTGGTGTGAAAAGCGCCACTTGGGATCTGCTGATCAGGATGGGCGTGGAGTCCTACGCGCCCAGACAAGGAAGAAATAGCGTGTGTTTTGTATCATGTAGTTGATTACGTAGATCATCTGTCTGGGCGGGCGGTCAGTGTGGATACCCTCCGCCGATTTTGTGAGTTTCCTGGGGGGCGGTGAGTGTCAATACCCTCCTACGATTTAGTTACGGGTACTTAAGTGTGAAAGGCAGCCCTTGACACCTTGCTGATCTGAATGAGTTACGTAGGAGCTCTCAGCAAAAGAAGAACGCGTTGCTTGTTTCGTAGGCGTGCAGTGATAGTTTGAACAAGTTCACTCATCTCCCTAGGTGGGTGGTGTTTTTTTTTTGCTCCCGATCGATTTTTTTATCTTCTCGGGGGGCGGTGAAGTTAGTGCCCTCCACCGATATTTGTATACTTTAGTGTGACGGACGCGACTTGAGATCTGCTGATCTGGATGAGCTAGGAGCTCTGCCTGTCAGCAATGGAAAAACGCGGTGCTTGCAGTGTAGCG
This sequence comes from Nereocystis luetkeana, assembly GCA_031213475.1. Classification (NCBI taxonomy): domain Eukaryota; class Phaeophyceae; order Laminariales; family Laminariaceae; genus Nereocystis; species Nereocystis luetkeana. Next base: position 7,552,510 of record JARUPZ010000002.1, on the reverse strand, counting down.
CGCAGCTGATGGAGTTCATTCGTTTTTTTGGAGAAGACAGCGATTGTCAATGCCCTCCGACGATTTTTCTAGCTTCCTGAGGGGGGGAGGGTGAGTGTCAGCGCCCTCCGCCGATGTTGCTACCTGGTACGTTTTAGCGCGAAAAACGCCACTCAAGACCGCCTGTTGGTCTGGATGAGCTGCTACAATAGAGAACTCTGTCTGTCAGCGCATATATATGCCTCTTTACAGAGTAGTTCCAACGGCTCTATGAATTCTAGAGCCATGGGGGGAGGGGGGGGGGAGATTTGAGTTCGTTTGTACTCTCTGCAGGTAGATGTGTAGACTATGAAGTTAGTCGAAGAACGGGGCATCGAAAACGTCGAGAGAGAGAACGTCGGGCGGAGCTGTTGTTTGTTTGAAACTGCCAAAACAAAACGTACCACATTCAGTGCACAAGATACTGTATGTTTGTTGTCTTGGGTCAGTTCTTACACGATTTCCACGTGAATGCAGTTTTCATAGATCGATTTCCCATGTAGTGCTGTAATTTTTGAGAGGGGACACCGTGCGTAGTGTAAAATAAACAAACTTTATAAAAAAAATGTACATAGGCGCGTCGCGACGCTGAGCTCTGTCGTGCAGGAAGTCGTGTACAAAGCAACAAAGTCGATATGGTGTACCCTGGTATGCTGTTATGCTGTATGCATGTGGGTTGAGGGTGACGTTGCTCGCGGAGCAGCCATACGTTCTAGACACAGAAGGGGGGGAGGGGGTCGTACAGGCGGATGTTTGGATATGTGAGACCAACATACATCTTCACCGTAATGTCCTTGCTTCGAGTCGGGAAACAAAAGAGCACTGTTGTGCATCGGCTGGAAATGCGATGACATGACACGTACACCGTCGCGGCCGACATATATATATATACATTATATATATATATATATACTTCGTATCAGGTACTCTACCCAGGCATAGGGGAAGGTGTGGACGTCGTGTATAGCATACGTGGAGCTACGCCGATGGCGGTTGTGATATTATATGTGCTACAAGTAGGTATGAGTACCAAGTATGAATGACTGACGGTGCGCATAGTACAGTGAGAGGTTCTCGTGAGTTGATGTAGGTCGCGAGGCGGGTGGGAGCAACTGGCACCGTGGGTGTCTGCGAGGTTTGCATTCATGTGTGGTTGTTCGGTGTGGCGTTGACAAAATCAGACGACGCGTAACGCACGAGAGCAACCGATATATATAGCAGTGCATGACACAGAATTGATTGAATTCACAAAGTTTTCGTTGGAACCAAAAAAGCGAGAGCTCCTATCGTCTCTCGCGTGCCACCGGGTAGGGGAGAGGCAACAGCACCAGTCACGGGATATTCGCGCTCTTATCACGCGTGTCGCCTATGGGACGTACGGCAGAGAGAAAAAAATGCTCAATCGAGCGGTGCTGCATTCTTTGTGTTGTATTTTCTGTCGTCTGGCGGTATTACCGGTATCATGCAAAACGCGCCAGGCGACGGCAGAGCGTTCGTTCCATGGCCATAGTTGCACGACCATGGCCGAGGGGTGCACAAGTTCGCACGTCAGCTCACTAAAACTCCTTCACATAAATGGGCAAGGTTCAGCAACATCAGCACTGCTGCTGGCCGAAGTTAAGGTTGTATTAACGCGGGATACTCTCGCTCGTGGCGACATTTAAAATTTTCGTTGCGACGACCTCAAGCACCGCTACCGGTAGGAGGTGACAGCGCCACTCACACACAAGACCAATCCCAGCACGACACCGAAACACGTTACATACCCGGTACCGTTCAACCCACTGCGAGCGCAGCGCAGCCCGGTTATATGCTTGCACCCCGCCAAAAAAAAACGACACCTTGGTCCATAGTCCACAAATCCATCCCCGTTAAAAATATCTGGTCTGCCTCTCCATCTACCCCCAAAACTTTTGACTGAATGCTGCTCACAAGACAGCAACAAGCCGCCAAACCCGCTTATTTCGCCTTGGGCTTCGGGCGAGCCCTAGGCCTAACCCTCGGTCGGGGCGCCGGCTCCTCCTTCGCCTTAACCTTCCCTTTACCACCCTTCTTTTTCGCCCCTACATCTGCCTCTTTCCCCGCCCCCGCCGACCCTGCTCCGCCTGCAGCGTCCACCACGTCCCCCTCGCCCACCCCCACGCCGCCCTCTATCGGCTCAGGATCAGCGCATTTTTCTCGCGGTTCTTCCTTGGCCATGATTGGCATGGCGGCCGGGTTTTTACCTCTCCTTCCTACGCTCGACACGCCCATCGCGCCACTACCGCTAGCCCCCGCCCCACCCCGCGCCACATCCCCTCCTTCGTCTCCTCCCCCCTCTGATAGCAACATGGCGTCACCGTCTTCGGTTGATGCGTCGATCTCGGCGACCTCGGGCGGGGCGTTTCTTCTTGATCTACGGGATGCCAATTTTTCCGCCACGGGTACCTCCTCGACGGCAAGACCACCGCTTCCGTGCACCACATCCGCCACCGTTGCCGGCACTGCCCCTCCCATACTATCGACGCCCGCATCGTGTCTACCCGCGCCCCCGCCCCCGTTCGCCCCCTCCATCTCCACCTCCTCGTGCTCTTGCTTGACCCTCGTCTCCTTCCCGACACCATCACCACCACCACCGGCAGGATTCGGGACCCTCTTCTTTGGTTTGAAGTGCCGCTTCGGCGCGGGCCCGGGCCCGGGCCCAGGTCCGGCGGAAGATGCCCCCAAACCCGCGCCGGCCTTCAATTTCTCCTTGAACTCCTCGTTCGGTCGCAAGGTCTCCGCTAACATAAGGTCATCAAAATCGTCGGCGTCCCCCGCTGACCCTGCAGCCGCCCCGTTTTTTACTGCCGACAGGCCGAATGTAGTAGAGGAGGCGGCAGCACTCGAGCGTTGGGACGGCATCGGCAACGACGATCGAACCGGCGACGAGAACTCGACGCGCGCGGTTGCCGCGGTTATCAGAACCTCCGCGAACGGCTTGAACGTCTGACAGGTGGGTGGGGCGAGGATATCCTCCCCCAATCGCTCCTGTGGAAGGTTTCAAAGTCAAGCCGAGTTAAGTTAAATCAAGTCGTCGGCAAAAGTCGCGCGAGATGAGAGAGCAAGCACCGTGAGCGTGTGTGCGCATGGGTCGAGTGGCGGCGATAGCGGACAGAAGCCGTAGCGTGGGGCGGTAGCGGGGGGCGAGGATTGGGGAGAGCATACTGCAGTCACTCGTGAAAAACAACTCAGTCGTTCCGGCAGTAAAACTTGTCTCCTATGTTTCGCGTGGCTCCAACGAAAACTCGTACAAAACACACACGCCGCGTTGGCCATTCGGTGCAGCGGGGTGACATCTCTGCAACGGTTAAATCGACGGCCGGACACAGTACACCTGGCTCGCTGTCCACATTAGCTCGCGCAAAACCACTTCGCTCGAGGGGTGAAACACCGGGCTTTGAAGGATTTTCGAGCGATGGATGTCAAGTTCGGGTAATAGACGTCTCGCACTAAGAATAACACATATTAGGGCTCGGTTAGGCTATACTAGGCTATAGGAAAGGTCGGCGTTGCGAGCGTACTGTCCAAAATGTCGCGAAGGGTCGCAAATTCAGGAGGGAAAATAACGGTCTTCTAGACGAGCGGCGGGCGTGTGAGCGAGGAGGCTAACGATGCGTTCTGCTGTCTGACACAAAGCGTCTTCGTCACCTTTAGGCTGGATGCCTGAAGCATCCACCGCTCCTCCTCAAGCTCCACGATATCACAATATTCCATCCCGAAGCTCACGCCGTCTTTCAGCTTGGCCACCCACCTATTACCAAAAGGCCGCATGCATCATACGTAGAACAACAACATAATCGGGACACAGACACATATAGCGAGCTTTAAATCCATGGATGGCGGTTTTTCTTGCGAGTGGGCAGTTGAAAAGTCCCTAGTTTGTCTTTATGCAGCCACCACGATAACAGAGAGTTACTTTATACAAGCTCTAGAAATATCCGGTAAAAATAGCTAAAATAACTCATCCAACCCCTCAAAAGACCCAGACAACCTCTCGAAAGAACCAGTCAACATTTCAAACATATAAAGTCAATCTCTCAACAGGATCTACTCAAATATCTAAAAAAATCTGGTCAAACCCCTCGAAACAACCAAAGATCCAGACATATATCCTGGGGGGGGGACTATGAACCGCTTGGAGCAGTTGTAAACGGGCCCGTTCCGCGCAGCATCGATCATGCCGTTCTTCCGCCAACACCGAAAAGGCCCGGCAGGGATAAAGAGCGGGCGCGCGCACCTACCTCCCTGTAAAGCGAGCGGTTCTATATCACTGTTGTTGCGGCTCCGCAGTTCCATCCCTCATTTTACACGAAAAACCGCACGCATTTTTGGGATCTGGGACCTGATATCTCAGAAGACGATCTCTGAGATTTAAGACCTGAGATCTGGGAGCTGAGGAGAAAAGCATGTGACATCTGAGATCTGTCGTATAAAAACCCAAGCTCACCGGCGGCCGACCGTGTCCAGCTCGGCGATATTGGCGAGGACTTCCTTCAGGACGATGGGACCGAGGTCGGGGAAACGTCGCTGCAAGTCTGGGCGGCTCACCGCGCCATATCTGCCGGAAGCGCGTACAGCAATGCAAAAAACGACGACAGGGAAACGAGTAGTGGACGAGCGCCCGCGGGAGGGGGGGGGGGGCAAGAAGGATGGTCGGGAGCAAAGATACAGCAGCAACTGTGATAAAAAAAATCGTGCACATTACCGGCGAGAAGAGGTGTAACCATCGGAGCGATGCAGCCCGCGGTGGAGGCGGCAGGGACGGGGGAGCGGGGACGGGAGCGTGGGGGGTCACGATTGCGGTGACCACAACCGGCGCGGCGTACATACATCACTGTGTATACGTGACCACGGCCCCCTCACCACAACAATCAGTGGTGTCTCATCGAAACCTGGTCGGCGTGTTGTGTTTCGATCGTACTGATCGTCAATCAGCGGCAACAGCAACGGCGGTCGAGCGCCATGCCAACCTCAAGCTTACCATGACAGCAACATAAGTCCTGACAAACCAACGCCCCAGTTCGCGCTCTCCTTCCGCCTTGACCGCGCCACTCTTCACGAAGTCGTAATGTCGTCATACACCCTCCCGTCACTATATCTCTCCCTGCGGTCTCGTATGCAGCGCGGCCATACTCTCGGCCGGGCAGCGAAGGTTACTTTTTTTTTCACGGCCTGGAACGCTCACCCGTACTGCTGCAAGACAAGAAGCGGGCATGTAAAGACCAATAACAAGACCAAAACAACACCAATACCACCCATAACACCAACAACAAAACCACAGTCAACAACACCACCATCACCGACCACACCAACACCAACAACAAAAGCACCACCATCATCACCACCAACAGCAACACCAACACTGACACCAACAACACCAACAACAAAAACGCCTGCATCTGGGGCAGACCACTATCCGGCGCTAGCCATCACCAAGTGCCCGACGAGGCGAGGTCGACCATCCCCTCTCACCCCTCACCCAATATACCCCCCACTCTACCACCTACCTGTGAATCAGTAGCTGCGCGACGGATAAGCAGTCGGCAGCGTGCGGGGGGCCCTTTGGCCACACATCGGCCGCGTGCGCCGCCCAGTTCCCCCGCACCAGCAGCCCCCGCTGCCGCCCCTCCACGCTCAGTGCCCTGATGACGGCATCAGGCGAAGACTTGGTCACGTCCAGCAACACGGAAAAGGGCACGAGGTGCGCCAACTTCAGGTACCCGACGATCTGGTGGAGGGAGGAAGCGGGGGAGAGGGGGAGGGAGGGGGGGCATTGGATAAGGAGGCATGTATACGCTTGGATGAGGATTCGAGCGCCAGCTGCAGCGGTTCTCCACAAACGCTCTTAATCCTAAGGTGCAGTTGGATGGGACCCAACAAGCCGTGTACGAAGGGCGCTCAAGGCCTGCAGCAGTACCGGTATAATGCTTCTGGCAGCTACGGAAATATCTCGACAAAAGCCCTCCACAACTTATAGAGCACGCCCCAGGGAAGGTATCGCAGAGAGGGCTACTCCTCCCAGCCCCACTCCTTGGCATTTAACCTGCATGTTTGTTTTGAGCGCAGTGAGCTTGGGCACACCTTGGCTTCCCCTCCGAGCTGTTGCAGTGGGGCCGAGGGAATCTTGACGGGAGAGTACGTGCTTGCGCCCGGAGCCACCAAGTCGATGCTGTCGTCCTGAGACCTGCGATTAGTCACCAAGGAAGGGCACGGAAATACAGCAATCGCAAACACAAAAACGACGGTGTGAGAAAACGAACTGTCTGTGATACCAGGTGACAATATCGAGGCTATCATACCCCAGTGGAACTATCATGTATCGAGGCTATTATGCAGCAGTAGAACTATGGTGTATCCACAGTATTTCGCGAAAAGTTAATGTGACATCTACAAGTCAACAGGAAAAAAGAGTATACCGGGGCCGCGTTTTTTCTCAGCGGAATATTCAGCAGGTGTGTGCGAAACTTCTGGCGTGGCTATGCCGCCTCTCTCTACTAGGCGCCCTCTTGCCCCCCCGTCTCCCTCACCACCGCCCGAAGCAAGACATGCGATTCAGGAAGTGACGGCTGGTGCCTTTCCATCTTTTTTTCAATCCTCAGGCGGATTGGTGAAAATAAAGCTTAACCTACCCGGTCGCACCACAACAGCTACCATACCCCTCTCCCCATGAACCAGATTTTCTCCCAAGCTTTGAAAAAAGTCACGCCATCAATCAAAGCTTTTATCTTTCTTGGGGGGCCACCCTTGCTCTCTATCTATAAATCGTCGGAACCAACTAGTTTTCAAGAAAACAACAAACATAACAAAACAAAAAAATACTCGAAATAAAAAACGAAACGAAAAAGACGCAGGCGCGCAGCAAAAAAAAATAGAAAAACGCACGCAGCAAAAATAAAATATCTCACCGTCCCCCTCCCACAGAAAAAGACTCCCCATTCTCGTCGTATTCCTCCATGTAGTCCAGGCCTTTCAAGTACCGCTCCGGGGCTGGGAAGTCTTTCGCCGTCGACCCTCGGTCCGAGGAGCCGTCGTGGTCGAAGAACATGCGAGCGAACTCATCGAGCGACCGCTGGTCGTTCTGGCCGTGCACTTCGAGGGGCACCCATGGCTCTGCGTCCTCTATGGACTTCTTGTAGGCGTACGTCGATTTGCGCGCCGCAGTCGCCCGCTCGCTCTCCTTCTTCTTGAAAGATACCTGCCGACGCCCGGTTCGGAAGCGGAGGGGGGGGAGGGGAGGGGAGGGGAGGGGAGGGGAGGGGAGGGGAAGGGAATAGTGGGGAAGGGGAAGGGAAGAGGGCGGAGGGGGGGGCTTCGCATTGAGCATCGTCCACGTGGGGCCGGCCCCGCCCTGCGCCGAACAGTAGGTGCTGTGGGGGGGTGGGGGGTAATATACGCACACCATTTTGTACGCGTTATACGTATCGCTTTTGATCCGAGCTGTCTTCAAGGCGGGGCACACCCGTGGGTATGTTTTGCCTAGTGTAATCCCATCACGTCACATACACCCCCAGCGCGGATTCGAGCGCGTCCCCTGTCGAAGAGCAGACTCTGTGGGGAATAGTGCACCCTTGCGTTTGGTTCTCGTTTTCGACGAAGCAGTTTTCAATGACTTTCAAGGCGAGCACCGTCGTGGATTTATTTGTATCGCTGCTATCACATTGCACCCCCAGGTGGCGGGTGCGTGGGCTACTCGGTTTGACAAAGCTGAGGCTAACGATTAACCCACCTCAACAAAAAAATCACAAGCGTCGAGACCTCCCTGCTATCAAAACGTCCCCCAACAACAAAACAATCCCCATCAATCCGCGTCATCCCTCCTGGCTCCATTGCGGAGAGAAAGGACGAAACCAACTGAACCAACTACTGCTGCTATTAATACTGCTGTTGTTGGGTGCTCGAGCACAGATTCTGTAATCGTTGGATATTTCCCTCCTCTTTCATAGCTCACATCGCCTACGCAACAACAGCAGCAACAACTATAACCACGACAACAGCAGCCACAACAATAACAAAAACAACAATAACAACAACAACAACAACAACAACAACAACAACAACAACAACAACAACAACAACAACGACGACGACGACGACGACGACGACGACGAGACGCTGACTGGTCGACACCCACGACTCCCCAACAAACCTGCTGTGGGCGTTCTTCTGATTTGGCGCCCCCGTTCTCAGGGTCGTCCAGGTCCATCTCGATCTCCAACGCCTTCGCGCACGGGCGGAGAGAGGGGGAAAAAACGTCAAGAATTGATGCAATAAGTAAAAAACGTTTTGATTCGGTACATTACTTACAAAATCGACAAAAAATGAAGAAATTGCTAGGAGGGCGGTGGGGTGATGATTCGTTAGAACAGGTCCGGTCCGAACAGCGGGTCCGCGTTCTTGGTGTCCTCCTGCATGTGTCCCGCGAGGTGCGTGTAAACGACATACAAGGAATTTCTCAGCACGAGGAGACGCGTCACGTACCCCGGGGCTATGCTAGGCTATGCTAGGCTATGCTAGGCTATGCTATGCAGGCCGAGGGGCGACACGCATGTCGCAGAGCCAGGAGTCTACTTATTTTAGCCTGGAGCGGTACCCCTCTCGAGGGGTCAGCTGCGATAGCGCGGCACACAACAGCGCCTGTTCTCGCGGCTAAGGCCCGCCTCTCGAAGACACAACGGAGCTTAAAATGAAAACAAACTTCACCCGAAACGCGCGTGGCTTGCAACCACCCTTGGTGTGCCCGAGCGTCCAAACCAGCGCTCCCACCAACTACGCAGATGCAACAAAAAACAAATCGCGCCGACGACAACCTGACCTTGTCGTGTTGGACAAAACAAAATGTCGTCGGGGTCGTGGGAACCCTCGGGGGATAACAACACAGCGGGCACGCGCGCTCGGCAGCTGTACCACACGTACACGCACGTACCTTGGCATCGTCGATGTGCTGAAAGCAAGGGCGCATCTGCATTGTGGCGTGCACCGGCGTGAGGTGGAACTCGTTGTTCCTCACAACGCCGAAAGCAAAGTTCGTTGCCGGGCGCACCCTGCTCACAGCACAAAGAAACGGCAGCGGCGAAATATCAGATCGTGACCGACCACAACAACAACAACAACAACAACAACAACAACAACAGCAACGGCAAGCGGCGCCGATGGCGGCAGCGACGGCGGCGGCAATCGATGGCTCCCATTGAGGCAGGCCAAGGTTTAGGCTGCGGCGTAGCGGGTGGCATGGTAGTGGCATTGTGCATCGACCTAACAAGCGGTGCGTGTGCCAACATTACTGCGCTTGCCCTCGCATGCGATGTGGGTAGAGAGGAGATAGCAGCCTCCCCCCGCAACAACTTTGAGTTTGCTGGGCGTAACGTAGACGATTGCAACGAACGAGCTCATCATCGGACGTGCGCTCGTACGTATAGCAGTGAAATTCTCCTTTTCCCAACAGAGGTGGCGGCGTGCTCAAGCTACTCGGTGCTCCGTGTCTTCCGTACCGACCATCTGTGTACAACATACCAGGTACAACGGAACGACCCCGTCAACGGACGCAGCGGACCTGTGATAAGCGCACGGGCACCGGTGACAAAAGTCCAGCCTTCAGACGAGCGGAAAACCGTGCCGATGAAAAAGAGGATATAATAGCCAACCTGCTGCCAGTGTGCTTCTGCGTGACTTGTCGTAGCTGCGGCGGAGCGTTCTTGTCGAAGTGCTTCCCCCCCTGCTTGATGGCGTGCTCCACTTCCAGCAAGTGGTTACCTACTTTCACCTGAACCAACGAGGTACACCGGGGCAGGAGTGGCGTTAATCAGCGCATAGATAACCTCTTTGCACGCTCGAGAGCTATGGCGACACTTGATCGAGACAGAGAGGCAGACACAACGGAGTGTACACCCGGTAATGGGCACCCACAAATGACGATATAAATAGTGTCACCATCAAAAGCGGACTTTCTTATGATCACAGACCCTCCCCCGAAGAAGTGCGCGGCGCTCAAGACCGTTGAACAGAGTGAAGAACATACACACGAATCAAGTAAAATGGTTGCTACGAGTGCAGGATTATAGTACTGCTGTGGACGACTCAACCACGTCTGCTTCAACGACTACGAGTACCACGTCTGACAGCGGGAAGACGAGGCGAGGCCAGAGGCGAGACAGGATGAACGGGCAGTGACTACCGACGGCCGAGCGGCTTCCCCCCCCCCTCCTTGCCTCACCTTGACGGCAAGAGGAGTGCTCGAAGGGCGGTCCGCCGGACGCATCGGGTACTGGAGAAGGTACCTGCCTCCATCGAGAGAAACGAAAAGGATTACATTTTAGAAGCTAACGAAGGTTGCGGTGCGTCGCTGTTGTGTCTTTCGTTCTTCACCACAAGCGGTAATTAAAGCACACATAAGCCCCACTGGCAGCACAGGCAGCTGCAACCCCCGGTGGCGGCGACACCGGCGACAAGAGGGAAAACAAGAAACAAAGTTGCACGCGACAATGTCTGAAAGGAAAAGCGCTACGACTTGTATTAACGAACGAACTTTATAGAACCGCACGCCCGAGGCTCCGCGTGTGTACGTGCGACTACAGGTTGTGAGTGAGTGCACGATGATACGGCGGTGCATGCAGCAAGAACGAGACGCCTTTTTGGCGACTCCGGATTTTAACCATACTTACAGCCTCCGGGCCGTATGCAGCGACGACATCGCACGCGTACATGGCACATAAACGGCAGCGCGCGAGGAATCCGAACCGCGCGTGAAGCTCCGGGCGCCCTCTCGCGTTCGGTAATGCTGGAGAACAACCGAGTGCTATATTCCTGGTAAAGCATGATCATAGGGTCTATGCGGTCGGAACGTGAGCAGCCCCACAGGCATAGCGCCGACTATCTTCGCCGCTCAAGAGGAGGCACACAGCAATGCGATACCTGGTATTATATATACCCTCGACATACATCAGTACTTGCTCAAGATGCAGTACGACGCTTAATAGTCAAGATGCCAGCAAAAAATATCAACGAGTTTTAATTACGCCAGCTGAAGTACAGCCGCCCGTTACTATGCTACCGGCGTCGTGACTTCAAGAGGGCATCACAAGCTGTGAGATTGCTGCTGCGTCCGGCGTGGCGGCGCGATCGATCGAAACGCTACATATGATTTATCTCGACCGCGCCGCACCGCACCGCACCGCACCGCACATCTTCCGGCAAAAGCATCCTTACGTTTCCAGTCCGAGCTTATATCAACATCAGGACCCAGCAACAACCAACAACGCTGTAAAAGAAAAGTAAAACCTAAAACGAAAACGAAAAGTAGACGGGCTTGAAATCAGGGAGGGACAGGCTCGCGACTAAGGGTGAACGCGAAAGGTAGCACCGCCTCCTTGGATGAAACCTGCCATTTGTCGCAGGCCGCAGGATATAACGCGAGAAAAAGCTGATAGTCTCGCACAAGTTGACCTCACACCACGAGTACCACCGAACTCTATTGTAAAACCAACAATGCTAAACATTCGATTGAGCACTCACAAGTGGTCCTCGAGCTCGTCGGCGAGGTATACGTCAAGCACTCTGTCGATAGGGTCGTCGGGGTCGCCGTAGGCGTAGATATCCTCCGCCGCGATCTCCACGCCTTCCATCACCACGCCCTCGTCGCTTCCCGCTGGAAGGTCGAGGCCATCGTCGTCGTCGTCCTCCTCCTCCTCATCGGACATGGGGTCGTCCATTGATGGGTCCATAGCCGCTGGCTTCCTTTTCCCTTTTTTCTGGCTCCTGTCTCGTGGGTGGGTAGTGCTGCAAACACGTTGCCCCGTGCTACCCTGGTCGTACCTCTGGTGTCTGCTATCTTGGACGTTTGCTGCAAGTTTATGGAAGGTGGCGGTGGCAGTGAGCAGCGGCGCGAGTATCATCCTTCTACTGTCTAGCGATCATAGCAGGCCTGTCCCGCACCTAGATGGCACACAAAGAAGTAGCATTTGAACCGACCGTAATATCACATGATTGAATGCGTACTATTAGCACGTCCAACTGCAACTGCAGTCCTGCTGTAGTCTGGGTTGTGCGACTGGTGTGCTGCTTGGTGGTGCTTTGAGGAACGGGACAGCATGATGAGACCCTGTGGAGTACAAGAAACGGTGAACTTTTGGTCGTCTTCCGCTGGATGCAGCACCTCTAAATGAGCACACAACCTGATACAATGCTCTATATCATCCCGGTCATCTCTCACATTCGTTTCTTCGAGTCAGTAGAAGCGGTTGGCCGTCAGTCGAGCAAGGTTTGCGAGCACACTATCTGATACCATGCAAACACGAGTCCGTAGGTGAAAACCAGGAGTTCCATTTGTATAGAGGCGTTCGTTTCTGGGGATGCTCGTCACGAAACGTTGCAGCAAGCTGCTGGTTGCGGTTGTGGTGTGCGTTTTGTTGGGGCTGTGACTGCGGTGACTGCTGCTGCTGCTGCCATCGACCCCTGCTGTTTCGCGGCCGGCATGCCGTATTTTGCCGAAGCTTCTGTGATTGGCGTTGCTTTGCGAGTGTTGCTTACTGTGCGTTCAATATCGGTATTCTCTTCCGCGCCGCGTATGGCTGCTGCAAGTGGGAGGACGGTCGTGGTGACAGGAGCGGATGGAGGCATAGAGAGCTCCTTCTGCAGGCATTACGCTGACAACGGTGACCGCGTCTTTCCGTGCAGGTGAAGCTTCTGTCTGCAGCGACACTGCTTCCGATTTCGCGCAAAAAATGCACAGCGACGTAAAATAGCGTCAACTATGCGTACCAGAGGTATACTGCTGTACCTGGTACGTAATTGCTAAACCTGGCACGACCGAAACAATGCGCCTGAGGAAAAAAAACGACTCGTTCTTTTCCCGATAATCAAGTGTGGCACGACAAGCAAGCGCGCAAAAAAAACGAAGAACGCGAAGCAAATACCGTAGAAACGACGGTTAGTTGACGTAGACTCTCTGAGAGCGAAGCCGCCCATTGCAATCAAGTGACAGCAAGACAAAGACTTCTTTTTTTTTTTTTTTTTTGCTCATCCCATTTACTCCGTATTATGTTCGCCCATCTTCTTCTCTCTCTCCTTCCAACTCGTAGCTCAGATCCGGGGTCACATAGCAGGCTCTTCTTCCCCCTTCCCGCTAAGGTACACGTGCCTTCATTTTTATCGCGAGAAGATTTCAGCCTTTTCTTCCCTCGTCGACTCGCATCGAATCGTGTCTACCCACGCTGCAAGGCGCTCTCAACAATTGAATCCTTTTTTTTTTTTTTTTTGCAAATAAAGTCAAAGTCCGACCCACCTGGGGCTCGAACCCAGGACTCAAACAAGTAGGATTCGAGGTTAACCGCTTGAACCACCGGGGCGACCAAATATAAGTAAGTTTATACTGGTACTGTGCAGTATACGTTCCCTACTTTGTCCACTCTGGACGGAAATGTAACGATCGTCTGGTCTTCATAATTATGTCTAAACGCTCCCTCTATTTACATCCATAGTGGCACGTACGTTACACCTGTTGACTGTGTAGGTAAGTTTTTCAGCAGCTTCAGGTGCGAATAACTGATCATGCAGCAGCATACGGAGTACCTGGTAGAAATGTTGGATACCTGGTATGCTGTGGTAGACTCATACGTACTCTTGTATCCATTGCGTTCACAATCGCGTGCTCACACACTGCATCCCCCCCCCCCCCCCCGTCATACTACTACGGCCATGCATGAGATCGAGTACGTATCTCCTATCGAGTGCACCCCCCCCCCCTCCCCTGCCCTTCCGATGAAAACGTGGGCGAAAAACGACCCCAGATGCGAGCGCGTTGTTCGACAACAACCCGAACATCCAGGTAGTGGACGGCGTTGATATCGCCAAAGACGAAGGAGCGGGACGTCTGGTACAGGCCCTTGAAAACGCTGGTAACCCTAAGGTCGACGTGCTCATCAACAATGCCGGGATCATGTCGCGCTCTCGGAATGCGCTTGACATCGACGTCCTGCGCGCGTCGATGGAGGCCAACGCCTATGGTGCAGTGAGAATCACTAGCGCGCTGCTCAGGAAGAGACTTCTCGCGTCGCCCGGCGCAAAGATTGTGCTCATCACGTCGAAGATGGGCTCCATGGCGGACAACTCGTCTGGCGGCGCGTACGCCTACCGCATGTCGAAGGCAGCGCTGAATGCGGCGGGGGTATCGCTGGCACACGATCTCAAGGGCGATGGCATGGCCGTGGCCATTCTTCACCCAGGTGAGAGAGGGCCTGACCCACCAAGGAAGGGGTGACTGGTAAACGATTTCTCTCAATGATTTAGCTGGTGTAAATTTGTGTGCACGATTCGAGCCACCCGAAATGGCGCAGTGCAAGACGCCTCTGTTTTCGCAACAGAGAGAGCTCAGCAATCCGGCAAATGATATGCGACACTCAGCTGGGCTTTCATCCCTTCGCCCGTAAACGTTAACCCCCGCAATGCAAAGTAACAGACTTGCATGATTCATCCAACGCGTCTGCTGTCAGCCAGTCGTGCCAAAACTCCTGGTCATGTCTGCAGTACGGCAGGCTGCCCAAAGCTTCCATTGCCCATGCCGTCCTCGGTGAGCGGTGTTGACGGAGATATCTTGCTTATCTTCGTCTATACTAGAAACCCATTCCCCACCACCAGCCGCGGGGGGCTGCATTCATGGTCAAAAAATGTTTCGCGATGCAGCAATATTGGGCGGATGTACGCAGCCATTGTGACTTCATACTCGCAATGAAACAAATAGTAGTAGAGAGTCTCAGCTGAGGATAAAATCGAATGGCAAAATACGTTTAGCGATGCAGCGAAATTGGGCGGATATACGCAGCCATAGTGAGTTTCTATACGTTGGAAAGTCTCACTTTAGGATCAGATCGAAACATGAACCGCAGTTTGTGTCGGCGTTCCGCTTGTGGCTTGGTCGCCCCCGTGCAGGCTGGGTGAGGACAGCGATGACCGGCGATTCTGGCTTGGTCGACGCGTACGAGTCGGTCGCGGGAATGACTGCAAGAACCGAGGAGCTGACCCTTGGAAACTCAGGAACGTTCTGGGGGTTTAAGGGTGACGCCATCCCTTGGTGAATGAACCAGGAAGCTTCAAAGCGTCCTTCGCATAGGCTGGCGGTCTTGCTAATAGCGAAAGCATGACGTAGGATCGATTGCACCTGCTACATTTTAGGCCGATGCGCGTGTTGCGGTAGGAGTATGGTAAGCCTGCATTTTTCTCGTTGCCTTCTCCGACAATTTCGCAAGACCAGTACACGCGGCGGAGGCGCCTACCAAACGTTCCTAAATCGCAGAAGATTGCTTCGTTGTTTGCACCCTTGCGCGTGGCGACACATCCGGTCCGCTCGTCGCTGGCGACGGCCACTTTCCCTTGGGGCTGCACCACAACGGCGATTGTTTTTTTGTGGGTTATTCCAATTTTGCGGGGAGAGACACTGTCTACTTGGGGCTGCACCACAACCACGACTTTTTCTTGTGGGATATTCCTTTTGGGAGGGGGAGAGTTAACTGTAGGCATTGCTTAGGCTCGAATATATTCCTGGTGTGTTTTTGGAGGTGGTGACCTGTTCATAGTGTCTCTGGTCAACCCAAACCCAGGCTCCAGCCTGTCACTGCGCTCGTAGATGTTCCATGGTTAGTGTAGCAGCATTGAATGGGTACTGAACGTTCCAAGCGTTTGAGCTGCTACCATGGCAGTGGCCGTACCTGGAATGCTCGCACTTAAAATGCATCCCAGTTTTTTTGTTTTTGCTTTGCGCATCAAAGCATTGGAACGACGTCAACAGGCGGCTCTGCTTATTTTACTTGTGCGTTCTTGTGGAACTTTGATAGCACTCAATACGAGTACACGCATCAAATTTGAGAGTTGTCTCTCTACGACGCCTTATTCTTTCTGGCCATTGGTTGCTTCATTGGCCATCCACGCGTAGGCCTCGCTGACGATCTCGAACACCTCCTGGGCTCGCGTAGAGTGCATTTTATGCCGCACCCAACGGTCTGGATGCCAAAGCAGCGACTGGCGGTAGTAAGCTCGTCGTACTTCCCGAGAATGCGCACCCCGCTCCACACCAAGCGTTTCCCACGCAGGTTGACTCCGAGAAGGCAGCCCTGCGCCCGTCTCCAACACCTCGATGCCAGGGTGGTACCACAGCCAAGCATTTAGCGAGCTTGTGCCCCGAGGGAGGTATGTGACGTGGACCCCGTTTTCTTCTAGAACTTGCTCGCAGGATAGCACCTGCCATGCGGCAGTACTTCCTCCAGACACAATCGAAACTGCTTCTGTGCATAGGGGCCCGGGGTGCCCCCTCGCCCCCCTGTCCGCTCGTTCTCCTTCGGCCTCTGAGGGGCAGGCAAGCTGCCTGAATATTCGACCGCAGCGTCGGGCAACGACGCCATGCTCTGTCTCTGCCACGATCACTAGAGCGGCTGCCAAGGGGGTGTTGCCCCCATCGCCCCCGTCGATCGAGAACTGGAGCGTCAGGCTTCCGGCTCCGCTGAACGATAGTTGGGAGAAGTGAACAAGGCCTTCGCTAGAAGTGTTGAAGCGCCCCACGGCGTTCACAGAGGCACCGTCGGACCCGCGCAAAGCAACAGAAGCACGTACGACTGTCGACCTGTCCGATGGTATTGCCCCGCCCCACTGATCCCGGACTTCGAGCGTGGCGCGCATTGGCCGGTCGACAAACAGCACCTCACCTTCGTGCTCAAGGTTGGTGATATGGAGTCCCGACGGCTGGGGAACGGCTGACTTACACTCCGCAATTTCTACCTCGGAGAGCGCTCTCGAAACTGAAACAGAGTTCGCGCACCTTGCGGGGGCGTTGCTGATTGCCCCCGTGCAAACAGCAAGCCGCCCTGCTTCCCCTGTCCGAAGCGCCATCATCGCTGCGCAGGCGGCGGGCGCGTCCGAGCCGGCCCCACGGCAGAGAGACGCGGCGTTTCTGCTACTAAAGCCAGATGCCAGGGCTGTGGCTGCACACTTCGCCGTCGGTTCCCCCTGCGGAATATTCGTGGCCGCACATAGGACTTCTACCTCGCCGTCGCTCAGTCGGGACGGCGCCGATCTTGCGCATTCTGCTGGGCTGTTATCGGATGCTTCGCGGCATAACCGACCCACTAATCGATATTCAAGGCGTCTTCGGGGAAGGTTGCCAGCCTCGGGGTCAAGCGGACACACCGCCCCGCCTGCTGGTGCGTGGAGTGCACGCGGCATCGCTGCGATCATACAGTGTCCTGGACTGGCGGACTGCGCCCCTGCGCAAGCCTCCACACGAATTTCTGCCGGAATCTGAGCGGGTGCTGCAACAAAACACAACGC
This sequence comes from Nereocystis luetkeana, assembly GCA_031213475.1. Taxonomy (NCBI): domain Eukaryota; class Phaeophyceae; order Laminariales; family Laminariaceae; genus Nereocystis; species Nereocystis luetkeana. The sequence continues at coordinate 7,535,164 of JARUPZ010000002.1, read as the reverse complement.
TGGTGCCAGTGAGCTTGACCCAGAGCACAAAATGGCAGCCAGATGTTTTTCAACGCCAGTCCTAAAGGCTACCTTGGCACAGTGAGCGGGAGCCCTCGAAGAAGCACCCTGGCACAGCTTCACGATGTCGTCGGTATCCCCAACCGTATGGCGGGCCATCTTGGCGCATTCGACGCTCTTGCTGCCGCTTGCCCCTTGGCAAAGAGCGGTGGCTATCGTCGACGGAAGGTTTTGTGGCATCGCTTTGAGACATAAAGCGGCAGCGGTAGGGTTCGATTCCTTGGCACCTTGGCACAACGTCACGCGGTTCTCAGACGACAAAGAGGGTGGCAAGGAGGCAAGGCATACGGCAGGGGCAGTGCTAGATGCTCCGCGGCACAGGGCGACCCTCTCAAAGGGCTCCAGACGTCGATCTCTTATGTTTCCGGCACACCTGGAGATCGCGTGGAGTGAGAAAACAGGAGCAGGACCCGATACAATTAGGTGTCCATCAGGTATTCGCACTACGTTGCACCTTTGCGTGTCAGGTCGAAGAATGTTGTCATTTACCTGGTACAACACCCACGCGTTATATTATGCCGAAAATGCTGTATTTGGAGTTACAGCAGTACTCCATGACGTGTGACGGTCACGGCGACAAACATGAATATGCTACGCATCAGTCGGTGAACATCTCTTCGCCGGCGTGATCGGGATTAAAAAATGCGGATCGTACCTTGCCGGGGCATCCGTTTTAGCGCCTATGCATAGCTCCGCACGATCATCCGTTGAAAGCTTGAAACCTAGAGTAGACCGACGAAAGCAATCAGCCGGCCCCTGACTGTCCGCGCCTTGGCACAACCTCGCGGTCAACTCTAACCCATGGCTGAGCTGGCCTCGGGCATTGGTACAATTGGCAGGCCCTTCAGTCTGCGCTCTGTTACACAGGCTAACCGCCGCCTCATGAGAAACAGCTCGAGGTAAAAGATCGAGACACCTGGCTGGCGCTACACTCGACGCTCCCGTGCACACGTCGACCACCAGCTGCGCCTGTCGTTTGTAGTGTTTAGAGTGTTCGACGCACTTCGCAGGGGCCTGGTTTTATAGAAATCAACGAAGGGGAACCATCCTGGGGTTACATTTTTTTCAAGCAGAACATGATTCACCGACCGACGAGAGGTTACGAGTTACGAGTAGCCAACTGGGCCGCTCGATGTTACGACCGGTGGTCAGAATCGAATGGCACCCAGGAGTCGTTTCCGTGTTTTTAAATGCACTATTAGCACTGGAAATATACTTTGAGTGGTAGATGATACTCGGTATCCAATTATCGTTCATGTGCAACGCCCAGGTATTCATTCACCTGCCACCGTTGCCATTCTTCTTATTGACCTATCGTAAAGAGCGTTGAGTTCGGACAGCGGTGCGATCTCCTTTCAGCGTTCGTTTTTTTCAGAACGGGGAGGTTCTCATCATCGAGCAAGGCATTGTCGGAAGTATCTGGTCGAGAGCCTTTTGAAACTATAATGTTCGACTTTATGCACCCTTACCGTTGTCGAGAAAACGAGCGCTCAAAAACGACGGCACCCCTGTGCGAAGTCAACGCCGTTTACATCTTACATTAGTAGTGGTATTTTTTATATATATATTTAATCACCACTTCCACTTTCCAGCATAACTCGTAGGAGGTTTGACCCTCAGCGGTATTCTTCTGGACAAACCGTGGGCACAGGTGTCGTCCCTTCTCCCCCCCGGGACGTGCCCTCATTTTAGTCGCGCATAGTTCAGCATTCCCACTGCTCTTCGATTTTTATGGAATGTTGCTAACTCACGCTTTCGCGCTTTCCGGAAAGCTAATCAATTTTTATGCAAGAAAAAATCCTTACTCGTACTCGTACGAGTATAATATGCACTCGGTGAGACTTGAACGAGATTGATCTTAGTAGAGGCACGTGGACCACCCACCAAACCACCGGGGACGCCGACCATACCAACCAGTACCTGGTACATACGATATGAGCACCTATTACCAGGAGGTATCAGGTACCTGGTATACAACAATTGAAGCTTGTATATTTATGGAAGATCTCGTACGAAAAGTCAACTACTACATTATTAATAGTGTAAAAGCACTTAAACAAGCAACAAAATACATCACGTTTGCAATCCAAAGAAGTCAACCAGCGTCAACCGTGTTTTTTTTTCGGTATGAACAGGTAGCCGCTGTTGTGTTGCTCATAGAGGAAGATGGTACAATATGATACCAAATCCCGCGAGACTAGCTATGATGCACTAGCATTATGTCTCACGTCCGAACGAGCATCCCTGCAGACTTCCACCCTGAGCTCCGGGGACAAATACGCTGCGATGCTTCTGGACATTGAGGCGACGCACACCCCTGGAAGGTCGTTCACTGCCCCAGAGCACAGCTCGACGACCAGAAGGCCTGTCAATCCCGGTGCCGTTCGAGCCCTCCGTGCGCAATCCGCTGGGGCAGAAGTATGCACTTGTTGACATAGAGCTGCCCGCTGTTCCGCAGTTAGGAAGTATGGTGCGACTCGTGAGCAGTCGGTCACACCTAGCGCTCCGTACCAGCATGATGATATCGTCAACGCCAGCAAGCAGAGCCCGAGACCGTTACTATTATTGCGGTCTGACCTGATTTTTCGCCCGGACCTTTGACTTGACCAGCCTCGCCATCGTTCCATAGGTACCACTGGGCTCACCCAGTGACACCAGTCCGTCCCCAACCCAGAGCTTGGCTATTCGTAACACTTGATGAGCGCAATACATGGATATACCTTGTATGAGCGAGTAAAAGATACCAGGTGAAGTGCGCCCGGGGTTACCGTTCTAATTACCCCGCTGCAAATAGAAGACTTAGCAGGTCACTACGAACTCCTTGAAAATAGCGTGCTTTGCTGCAAGGACTGCAGTGCTGACAAGAAACCTTCATCCTCAAACCAAGTGCACGGACGGAATAGCCTTACGATGTCTGGAGGTGAGCATACAGATCGAACACTTACGATATCCGCCAGGCCCCCAGCTCCTCTGGATGATAGAATAGGGCCTATAAAGCACTTGCTTCCCCCTCCGGTCACGGCATTGCAAACCTTCCACCTTCTGTGATATGCTCTACGCAAATATGGAAGGGTGCAGAAGGCGCAACGCATGTACGCCTTGTCATATACACGTACAGCAATAGCTTTGTGGCATACCGCTGTGCCGGAATATTGTCAGTTAGTTAGCCTCTCTACGACTGCTACATAAAAAAAAACTAGGTGTGTCAGGTGTCGGGCCCTTCAGAAACCGATAGGCTCATCTTCTTTCGAAATAAATACTCGTAGTGTACCTGGTATGTGGTACCTGGTACGTACCAGGAGACCAGGAGTACCAAACTGCTGTTGCGTGTTACCTGGTACTGGCTTTGGTTCCACCTTACCAGTACAACGATTCTGCGCTGACGCGCATCGCTGACGCGCATCGCTGACGCGCATCGCTGACCCAAGACTTTTGCGCAATGAAAGAGTTGACAGAGTGCGTTCGCTTCAGCAGCAGTATGAATAATAGTGATAACGTTCACCTGGTATGTAGTAAAGTAGTTGTTGAAATTGGTACTCTATACCAGGTACCAGTATCATGTACTGGTACACTCGTACCCACTCGTGCGGCTGTGTTCGTATGGGTATGCGACATCCTCAAACCACGCACCTGCACGAATGGTTCACAGTTTACAGAGTAGACTTGCGATGTCTGGAGCTAATGAGCATGCATATCGACTACCAGGTACCTTGTATTTATCTATTTATGGCACTCGCCAGCCCACCAGTATCTCTCGTTGGTAAAATAGAGCACGCAAAGCAGCTCGCCTCTCCAATCGCGGTACTGCAAACCGCCTGCTGTGGTATGCCGCCGTACAGCAACTTTTGTTCCCGAGACCGATGCGCAAACAACGGCGCGAACGCGCAACGCATAGGATGGTAACATGTGTTAAGTGGTTTATATTGTCAGATTGTTAACCCCTCTATGGCTTCTACCTGGTGTAGTATACGATATACACCAGGGTGATCTATTAGTAGACGTGTCAGGCGTCGGCCCCTTGAGACACCGATAGCGACGGTAGGGATCACGTTTTTCTTACGTACACAATCGTTTTGTTACCAAATACCCGGTACGGTACGAGTACGTACAAGGTATATACAGATGCCAAGTCGTATCCCAACAGACAAACCCTGTGATGCAGGATACGTGTTAAATCATGTCGTGTTTGCACACCGACGCACTCCTCGATCTGCGTGATCTCGTTCTAATATATTTATCTACAAGGAGTCCCTCTAACACCGACGTGCCTTCTGAGGGAAGGCTTCCGGCTTGTCGATCTGTCCATACCGTGGAATAAGGAACACACGTTAACATATACTCGTGCCTGGTAGCCGAATACCCAACCCAGCCTGTCCTCCGCCCTCCGTCCCCCATTATTTACGAGTAGACTCTACTGCTGTAAAGCCGTCGCTCATTTGTTGCACCAAATCGAGCCCTCAACGAGCGTACTATTTCTGCTTGTTCGACGTGTTGTTCAGAAAAACACCTGTACGCCATACACTGCGTGGATGACGCGTCCGTCGGCCGAGTCGAGGGGGAACCTCGGGGAGGCTCGACGAAGCGCATGGGCAACTACCCTGCGCATAAAGTGAGTAAGCGAAACGACGTCCCACGTCCCGCCTTTCGTTCTGTTTGTTTTTCCCGCTGTTTTGGTGTTACGTTACTTCAGCCCACGGATCAGGTATTTTCTCGAATAAAATGATACGTTCACAGCTGACATGAAGCTACCGCTGTTTTGCCCCACACCAGCTCCCCACCTATCACCACAGGTAGGCAGGCAGTTTTCTGGTCCATGTTCGCTAGGCTTTCTTCGTAGCATTCCGCATCATTTGGATGTATTTAAGCCGCGTAGCTGCTGTTTTTTTGGCATTCAAGTATAGCAATGGGCATCCCGACTCAAAAGCACCCCGTTACAAGCGGAAAGTCGCGCTCTTGACCATTTTAGGACCGCAGTCCCGTTTTAGGGACATACTACTTTTAATTTGAGTGGTTTGTCTCCGAAACGGGACTGCAGGTCTAGAAGGGTTAACTGCATATGAAACGGAGTATTGCTTTTATCTGTAGTGGGCAATATACTTCGAGTATAGCTTTAATTATAGGTGGGATACGCCGTTTTGACCGCTCTTAACTCCAGAATGTTCTTATCTGGGCGCTCTCAACTCTGGGAACCACCGTAGCATATCTGACTTTGTTAGGAGCATATGATACGTAACGACATATCTGGGCGAAAATTAAGAATGCATGAAGCACTAAAGAAAAAAGTACAATTATTTCTTAAAAAGAGCAGAGTGGATATAACCCTGATGCTCACACATATCACATGATACGAATAAATACATGTAGAGTATTGTTGGTGCTCCGCCGAGAGCGAGTCTCGGCATTTCTTAAATGTAATTTTGAGCCGTTTTCGCGATACCTCGTGATGAGGTGCATCTTTCGGCCCGAAACTCACTCATCGTGCTCACCGACCCCTACGCTGCCCACTCTGCCAAGGGCGGCCTCGTGTCTCGCGGGCGTGTGTTCTTGAAGATTTCATGCATTTAGGACAGGCTCGCCCTGCATGTTTTTTACAGTCCCCTGCGGGATAATTGCCTCTATGGGCATTGCGATCTACACATGAGCATGTCGGGACGTTGTCTCGCGAGGCGGTGAACGTTTTCGGTCGATTCATGCGCAAACGTGCCCACTGGCCTGCTTTGCAGCGGGCAAGACCTCACGTGCGCTCGTGCCGTGAACATGCGGGCGGTGAACGCTGCAACTTTCATCAACAATGTATGATGATCGAGAGCTTGCCTCTTGTTTTTCTTGTTGCAAAAATCTAGGTTGTTCGGGATTAACATACGTACTCGGAGTCCTACTGCATTTATAGTTGTCCCATGATCTACACGCAAGCTCCCAAGATTCCGGTTTTATGTCCAGGACACTGGATTTTTATGGACTACTTCCTGCTGATGCCCATATACACGTACGAGTACCACAGCTGATCATACAGCGGTACTAGTATAATATGATATTTGGTAGGTGCGTCATATAGTATGATACTTATGTTTGCTATTGTTGTTGGTATCGTATGAGTACTTGCCGGTATTAATAGTAGTGTTTTAATTACGAATATGCTTGTTCGGTACTGCTGTATATACGTGTTTACCAGGTACAGTATGTACTGGTATTTATGTATGAGAATCTGCTGCTGTGTGTGCATACTTCTGCTGTTGCTGCTTATGTTCGTCATTGTACACCTGCCACCCGAGGTGTTCTTAATACGGCAATACATACCGTCAATAAATACGAAGACGATGTTGTTGGCGCTTCGCCGTGAGCGAGCCTCGGGGTTTGATAAACGTAATTTTAGAGCCATTTTCGCGATACCTCGCAATGCCGTCCGAGGCGTTCTTCATACAACAGTACTTCCCACCAATCAGTTTTCGAATGCACGTACTTTACTGTACATCCCTTGGCAGTACGATTGCTTTTGTGTGGCTATGATTATACGTCTCTTCCCCACTACGGGCATGAGCCAAGCCGCAGGCGGGCGCCAACCTGCCGCGGCGAAGCCCCACTTGTATGATAAATTATACCGGGTATGATATAATATTGTACTGGTACCTGGTATCTCGCTATATACACGTGCCTTCTTTGTAGAGCTACAACAGTCTGTACGTATCGCATCATACGAATCATACCTGGTATGCGTATTTATAGATGTGCCTGTATAGACTAGATGTGCCATATTTTTTCACTCTCTGCTCTACTCGCCCATGACGTCTACCCTCAGGAGTACCAGGGGAGTGTAGCTAACCCAGAAAACCCGGCGTTCATCAAGAAGATATCGGCGGGGCCAATGTTGGAGGAAAACGGCAAATACATGATCGGCAGCTTCTTCCTGGTGGAGGCTACGCGAGAGGAGGCGCAGACCTTTGTGGACAACGACCCTTTCACAAAGGCAAGTCCAGTAATAGTCGGAGGACAAACCCGAATTTTGATGTCGGGGTTGCTGTCCAGGGTTACATGCAGACGGTGCAATCGCAGCTGCGCCATGGAGGGTCCGTTGGCGACTAGCCTAAGAAAAAAAGTGTAGGTACGATTTCCCACTATCGTACCTGATATGTATTTTGTGCTTTGGGCCCAGTGCTATCCCACCCCGTCACTTTTCTGGTTTTGGTTGCTGCATACCAGATACGCCAAATGTCTACACGAACGTTGAGAGCATGAGCGATATGCCAATAGTCTAAACGAACGTTGAGAGCATGAGCGGGGCGACAGACCTTCGAAACAATTCTCAGAGTAGTAGTGCTGTTGGAGTACTCGTACGTAGTCTGTACGTAGCAGTGCAAACCCCGCTTAAGTGCAAGCATATACGTACTCGTGATGCAGGCTCCCCCAAATGCGAGACTCTGATTTTTGGAGGCGTCCGCCCTCACGTGCAACCACCACCCCCTTGCAACCTGCCCCTCTCCCTCAACAGGGAGATGTGTGGGCGACGGTAAGGATCGAGCGCTTCCTGGACGTGATGAAGCCCGCCAGCTTGTGAGGTATCGACAACGACCACTACTCCTCAAGGTCGATAATTCCGACCTTTGCTCCTCGCGCCAACAACTCGCGGGGCGAAGTTTCTTCCCTCGGAAGGTTCTGTGGAGGTGGGGGGAAAGGCAGCACGTCGAAAAAATGCAATGGGATAAAAATGCTTCCAGAGGTGGGGAGGGTGTGTGCGCGAATCGATGGAGCGTCGAACATGGCACCTCTTTCATCCATTGCTTTAATGTGGGGCAGTGACGTGAATATTGTGGTTGACCAGACCACGACATGTGACTACAGCGTCGGCGGCTTGCGACGAAATTTGTTTTGGGGCTCATGTCCTGCCCCGTGATTGGTCCGGCATTCTTCTGTGAAAGACAGTTGGCGCACGTGTTGTTCTGCCGCAGCCGCCGTAGTCGGGATCGATTCGATCCGGACGCCGGCTTTGGGTGCATACCGAGCTGGGAGTCGTTGGCTTGCGGAGGAGGCAGGTTGCGTCGTATTTTTATGCGAGTATATGGATATGTGAGAACTCAACCCGTTCACTCGCACTTGTAATTATTTTTAATAAGGTGGGTTCTAGGATAATGTCTCCGTCGCGAATACGAAGACTGTTGAATCTCTTCAAACAGGCGTGCGTATTGATACTCGTGTACTCCAAGTACATCGGGGGTGCCTGCTGCGGCTCTTATCCTTCATGTTCTTTATTTTTGCTCGGTCTCAGAACATGCATCTTCCCCTACACACCTGATCCGCTTGGCTCGAGAGGGGGTTAACTCTTACATCATACCTGGTGCCTATTAATAGTATGATACCACCGCGATTGCCTCGAGGTGGTGGCGTGCTAACGGAGCGGGAGCCTGGAAATGCGGGGCTGCGTACTGGGCATCGCAAGTTTGAGCAGGACCAATCAGGACCAATACCAGCTGCTAGCTACAAACTCGCGATGAACACTTGCCACGGCACCATGCAATTCAATGTTCCAAGCGCCACCGGGCCTCTCAAGCGTGTAGGCCAGCAATGGCTTTTCTCACGCAAGCATGTTGTTGAACGTTACCCCATTCCGGCGTTACAGTGCACTCCTGTAGTACCCGTGCCCAAGAGGAGTTGCCAGGTATGTTCCGTTTTCGATACACTTCACGAGTGTGCTTGGCGCAGAAGAGGTTTGGTTCCGTGACAGATTTGTGCATTCCCCGCGGAAGGCTGATACCAATCGGATACAAAATGTGCCTTATCGAGACCCCGAACAAGAAAATAACTGGTACAGTATATCAGTACTGTGTAACAGTGTGCGCCTGACGTCTGGACGATTCGAGGCAGCTTCAAGCAATCGTTGAGAGAGGTGCCCACTGAGTTGGAAGAAAGAACCGCGTCAACAACGTGAGCGCTGGGCCTGCAGCGTCTATTCATCAGCCAAGCCGGGCAGTCGCCTTCGAAGGCAAACATGTTGTCTTAAAAGGAGACCGGTCTCTGTTGGGCCTGCAATTGCCTCTTTTTGGCCTTGCTACTATGGTCATAGTGTAAGGATGGTCAGTCAAGGGGTCAAACCGCGTTCACCTGGCACTGGGGCTCTAAACCCTTGTAGCACGCGTGGCAGTATCGCACAATCACCGTTCTGTGCCACCCCTAGCTTGACACTGAGATCGCCCGCTTTTGGTAGTTTTCCTACTCGTACCAACTATTGTCGAGACAGGCGCTGCGGGAAGACATAGGTGCTGCTTCCCGGGGAGCGGGGGTGCACACCCGCCCCACCACGCTGTCATTTCCTCCCTGGGGAATCACTGAAATCTTGTGATTTAACAACCCGGCGCGCTGAGTGTTGGTCGAAATCATCCCGGATTCAGTTGCCGATATAACGTAGGTCAAGTCACGCTGTAGGGCGGTCGAACACACGCCCACACGCTTGTCCAGATGGAGACCTCACATGCATTTCTCGAGTCTTACCGAAGAGCGAAAACCAAAACGACCAAATGCTGCAATAACCCATGGTAAAACTGTAGTATTGTAGTATTGGAGCAAAACGCAACTATTCCACAGGTGAAGAAAAGGCGGCGTCTTCTGAGCCTCGTCACGACAACAGAGTGAACTTATTCGGGCCCACGCTTCACCCCACCAAACCTGCGCCCAAATGTTGGAGGTGTCTCTGCTAGCAGTAGAAACGGTGCTCCGTCTCGAAAGGGGTGCGTAGTCAATGTCCAAATGACTAAGGCAAGCAACGAATGAGTGCCTCCCCACACCTGCGACCCCAATACAATCCACTACCACAATCGCTTCCCCTGCGACCCTACGGTGGCGATGAGTTCGCCCTCGCCCGCAGGAATCTTGGTCATGCTGAAGTCCCCCCCCCCCATCTCCGGCTCCGCAGCCACGCCGCTGCGTTTGAACACGCCACCGAAGATCTGCAGCTGGGGTTCCAGAGCCGCCCCCCCCTCGCTCCCACCGTCCACCGACATCACCACCCCGTCCATCTCCAGCTGCTGCTTCTTCTGGAAGGAGAGGACGATCGTGAACTTGAGCCGAGCCCGGCCAGTTTTCGTGTCGGAGTAGACCTGCCACTCCCCACCCACGGGCCGGAGCCCTTCCGGGTCGCTCCACGCCACGCCCGGGGTTTTCCTCACAGTGGGGCCGCCGACGACCTGGCCGTCGGCGCGAAGAATGACACGGCCGCTGACGTCTTCGCGGTCACCGGTGGCTCCGTAGAGCTGGGTGCAAGGTCGCGGGATGTCCGGACAGGGTGGGAGACAGCGTGGGCGGGACGAAGGAGGAATTACAGTAGTGCTGACAGGTGCTGACTGCGTTGTTGACAGTATGAAAGAGTTACTGTATTGGGGACTGGCGCTTTGGTGTGTTGATTGCTGTTCGGAGGGTAAGCATGCTGTCTGTCTGATGTGTCGCGCTCCTTGTTACTGTTTTTTTGCCGTGGACGAGGGTATGGGCCCTCGTGGTTTTTGGGAGACGAGAAAAATATGCCCCCCCTCTCTCACGCACAACTCTTACTGCCGCAAGGAAGATGTGTCGTGCTTTCGAAACCAGACGGTGTCTATTCGTGCGAGTACTCGTAGAGCGCAGCGTTAGATGTTAGGATGATGAATCAGTGTCGATCGCGCACGAGGTTCATCGGGATGCTGCCCTAAATTGCTATCAGTACCAGGTACCTGAAAAAGGCTGAGTGGGAACCTCAACGACAACACGGATTGCACTACAGCTGTCAACAGGCTTTCGTTTCGTACGTAGGAGTGAACTCACGGGCCCTGGGGGCAACCACTAACACAATTATGATTCCCATACAGGCAGCAGTTTCCGTACGTGCTCCCAGGAGGTGTGTGATGTCATCGGAAACTTGCGTTGGGCTATTGTGGTGTAGAACGTCTAATACTTGGTATACTGGTGGCTTGTATCCATAGAAAGCAAGGCTTCGATTTGCGGTTCACCCACAGAGGAGGTGGAAACGGCAGTCAATGCAGCTGTTGAATAATTGGTGGTCTTGTGTGTTTACTCAAATCCTTGGCCGTCTTAGGCTGGGTCTTATGCATTTTTTTTTGAGTTATTGAAAAAGGCAGGAAGTCGGATTTTCCACCGGCAAAAAGCCACACCAGATCGGTGCGCCATGTGCCGTCTTATCGTGATTTTGGTTTTATTTCATGGGAGAACTAAAAAAACAGAACACAACCGACATTTTGAACTCCACGTGGACCACGACACGAACGAGAGTCGCTCACGCCGGGTTGGGCGATCAACCTTCACCACCAGCTCCTCGAAGGAAGCAGCGGAATGTGGAACCCCCTGGGGAGCTGCGTAAGGGGTTTGCTAGTCGCTGGACCAGCAAGGAGCTCTCGCCTTCGCGGAGCATGGGCTGCTTGCGGCGGTCGTAGTCAGAAAAATACCGTTTGATTGTTTTGATACTGCTGCTGTAGTCTCGTCCTATTCGTTTCCAAAGTTGTTTTGCCTAGAGCAGCTGCAGTTGGGCAGCCGCAAGGGACACGATGGTGGCCAAGGTACTGATGCCCTCCCTCTCCGTGGTGGCCGACGCACAAGTGTTGGAGCCCAGCTGTGTACAAGCGTAACCAAGCATGTAGCGTCGTGACCCGTCATGAACCCAGTCTATAACCTAGACAAAATTGTATAATGCCACCGAGGTCTAGTGCAAAGCCAAATTTTATCACTTTCAGAGTTGATCAGAAAAGGCTGCCAAAAAAAATCATTTCATGGAATTTCAGGAGTGATAAAATCTCGGAGGAACATTTTTTCCACCAAACAGGCCCCATAAGACGTGATTTTGATAAAATTTGATCAGATATGGGACCAGATACCCCGAAGCCTCCGTAAACAGTCATATAATCACCTAAAAAAAAAATGCATAAGATCCGGCCTTAGGCTCATTCTTATCGGAGAGCTTTTTTTCCAAAATTTCGAAAGTTTGGAAATAATTGGAGATGTGTATCGATATACGGAGGCGTTCTGTCACTATTCGTGAAATTCTCCAGAATCAAAAATATCAAGTTCATTAACATTCCAATATTTGGAAAAAAAACAGGAAAATATGGAAGATTGAAAAATTGCGCGAAAAAAATCTCGAAAAAATGGGAAAAAAGCTCTCCGATAAGAATGACCCTTAATAGCCGAACACGCACCGCCGACATACGCGCATACTTGGATACGTGTGCCCATCATACTGCTGTAGTACCTTTCCATTGGAGCCAAACATTCAAAACACGAAAACTCAACATCCGAAGGGCAACCGCCCAAAGCCTACCTGTGGGCACAACCACTCGGTACGCGCTGAGTCTCTGCTTGAGTCAGTCATTCGATTAGAGGTTCACGTACTTCGTACGTACTCGTGGATGCCTACGGTACTCATTTTGACTTACGTACGTGCTGCTGTGTGCTGCTCTCACATCATATCGAATCATGCTGGTGCGTAGCTCTCGTACCTGGTCGTACATTCCTACAGCTGCTCTACGGGTACGTTTGCGCAGGAGACTGGAGCCGATTGTGATATGTACGAGTATGACAACCCTGTGATGGATGGTAATACATAACGACCACGCAGCCTCGCCGACATGCTGACAAACCGCTTTCATTTTGCTGTAAAAGTACGAGTATATTGCGGCTGAGCTCTCATCTGAAGAGTTTGAGCCGATGCCATTAAACACGCCCGCAGGCATAGAACCCTGGGGCTCAAACCAACATGTAAATTAACTCGTCCGTGCGGAGCAGACTTTCGATGAGCAAGCCGCCCAACATACCTTCCAAAACCCCACCAAAGCTTCCGGTTGTCCGGGCTCGAGCTTCGCCCCCTGCAGGGTGATCTCATCACTGGCGGAACCCGGGAAAACATCGCTGGGAAAGATGCCTCCGTCCATGCCCAAATCCACCGCCGGCGCCGCTCCTGGCTGTGTCGATGATCGGGAGGGCGATTGCCGCTCTTCCATTCGCCGCTCCCTCTGGCCCTTTCGAGCCATAAACCCCGCCCTGCCGACAAGCTCCTCCTCGTCTCTGTCGTCCTCGCCCTCGTCAGCTACCAGTTTCGTCGGTGGCGATGATGGTAAGGGCGGTGGCCGCTCTTCCATCCACTGATCCCGATCCCTCACCGCCTTTTGAGCCAAAAACTCCGCCATGTCGACAAGCTCCTCTCCTTCGTCGCCCTCGTCGTCGTCGTCCTGCTCGGCCACAAAATCCATCGGTGATGGCGGTGACCGCCCTCCAAGTAGCCGATCCCGATCCCTCACCGCCTTTTGAGCCAAAAACTCCGCCATGCCGACAAGCTCCTCTCCGTCGTCGTCCTCGTCCTCGTCGGCTACTGCTCGCAGAGGGTCTACTACTGCTGCTACTGCTGCGGTCGCCGCGGCTCGTCTCCATGGAATTCCCTCCCTGTGGTCGGACGTTGTTGCTGGTGAAGCCCCTGCTGCTATTGTACTCGTAAGTGTAGCAGCAGATCGAGCGACGAGAGACGGCGCAAAGGCTAGACACGATCGTATTGAGTTCGATGCAACCAAAAACGCACAAGCTTGACACCGTGAACGTCGCCTATTCATCATGACGACTGCAACGTGCTGGTAGGAGGTTCAGATCACGAACTGAGCAACTGCACACCGATGGCTCTCCTGACAGGTGAACATGAACACGGAGGGGTTTCCACCCGAAATACTATAATGTGTACACAGGGAACCTTTGTCCCAACCACCCGGGGTAGATCATGATATTATACGACAAGCAACCAAAGTCGCGCACACAATCAAACCATGATTCCCACGCGCGCACAGAAATCGAGGTCGGGGGACAGGCGGCAACGTCCATCGGTTGCCTCGGCAGCCGTGATGGCGATCGGCTGCATGGGCTCGCGCCAGGCATCGGCGTTCGTGGTTCCCAGCGCATCATTCCCGTCGAGGGCCGCGCTCGCTCGCTCGCCGGCGGACTCGTTGTCGGGAGCTTTCACGCCGACGGTCAACTCTCGCGCCACGATGTGGAAGAGCGGGGCCGCTGAACGGAGGTGCGTTGGGTTTTGCGTGGAACCTTGCTGCTGCACGAGGCGGACTGAATCGCACATGTCAGCACTTGCGGTGGCATTCAGTACTGGAGTACACACATGTACAAAATCAATATTAATAGCCGTATGTCATGTAATTTCAGGCTCTATTTTGTACGTACGCTGCTTGACGAACACCAGGGGTACCGTTCAGCACGTTCGCCTTTTGCGGGTAGATGGATGTGTTGCGCGAGGCTGAGTTCCGCAATGTTGTGGCTGGTGTGTTGATGGAACGTCGACCGCGGAAAAGCTGTCACGCTGTTGTCCGTATCCTCCCCCCCGAGGTGTTGCGTCACAAGCTTTCGCAGAAGATGCCCTCGTCTTCGCTTGACTACTCGTTGCATTCCAGGCGTCATAGATCATGTTAGCGGCACAGCAAGCAGTAGAGCAGACACCAATTTTGACACGAGCAGAGTTCTGTTCTGCTTTTGGACGTACTCTGTACATAAATGCTGGCTGGCCAAGTCGATCGCGTCCCATGCGACGGTCACGGCAGAGCGGCAACTGATGCCCCTGATTTTGCTATCTCGTGCCTCGTATACCGCTCAGCTCTACACTACGTAAATATAAAGCGCGCTTGCGGCCAAGAACACCACGCCATTTTCTAGGTAGTCCTACGTACTGGTATACCCTTGCACGTCTACTCATACTATTAATAGTCGGCCCTTGCGTTTGCGTTTGCTGCTGCTCCTTGCGAGTACTCGTGGACCTTGGGTCAACTGTGTGCGAGAAAGCGTAGTTTACTGCTGAAATCATCCGGCGCGTGCTGCTTGCCAACCTACGTTTCAGACGGTATAGTTTGCCACTGTACGTACGACCAACCCACCGCACCGCTCCGGCCCAAAGTACGGATGCTCAAAGCCGAGGTGATGGAGTCCATACTATACGGTGCGTCACGCGGAGCCCCACCGTGGCCCATCTTGCCATACCGCGGACAGCTCACCACCGATTGCTCCTCCGCTGCATCGGATGGAAGAGAAAACCTCGCGACGGCTACCATATGCTTTCATACGCAAACGCACTGGCCAAGACTGTTCGTATGGTCTCTTTACATGACAGTTACGTACCGTTTGGTACCATTTCCTACTGTGGATTATGTTACTCGTAACTTCTGAGGTTGTAAGCGGTGACGCACGAGGCTCACTTCTTTTCTGCCCCTACCATTTGGGAGGCCAATAATACATGACCTGAAACATCCATCCACAGACTGCCATGCAGTCTGGGCTACCGTTGCCTAGGGCTACGAATATTCTAGAATAGGTGCTGGTCCACAGCCCTATGGGGGATGGCATTGGAGACCTTCGGGGTCATCAAGTATTGGAACATGTTTGTGTTTCAGAGCAGCTGCTTCAATTGCGCCGCTTTTGGAGAAGCTGCCTCGAATACAGAGGGCGAGAGGAGTCCGATGGGAAGCAACAGCTTATCATCGCTGGTACAGCAGGAAAGGATGCTATACCACCACCAACGTCGGAACTCTCGGATGGTGGATGCGGGAGCCGGGTAGAGGATCCCGAAGACGGTGCCGTGGAGACGACGCCGCAGCTACTGCTGTAAAGTTGCAGTAGCAACGAAGCCCTATGGCGGAAGCAGAACCGTAGGCAGGGAGCGGCAGCAGCTTATGTCCTGCGTCTTGCGGGAGTTTCAGCGTATGCAGGAGGTCATCTTGTGCGGAACTTATTTCCCGTATGCGGGAGGTTAAGTCGTGCGGGATCTATTTCCCGTATGCAGGAGGTGAATTCGTGCGGGATTTATGTATGCAGGAGGTGAAGTCGTGCGGGATTTGTTTCCCGTATGCAGGAGTTTAAGTCGTGCGATATTTATTTTCCGTGTTCAGGAGGTAGCAGATGTGGGTATCGCAACGCGAGGAATATCCTGCTCAATTCGCGAGAAGCCGCACAGTTGCCATGCTGTGCACACCCCACCATGAGGGGAGGGGGAAGCCGCGTGACGTACTAGTCGCGTGCCCTCTGCTGCGAGACGTCTGGTGGCGGAGGCGGGCGCATGGGAATCGGGTGTTGTCTGCAACAGTGCTACAAACGAAGAGAATAGCGTCTGCACGGCAACAAATACCTCATGACAGCAGCAGCAGCAGCGGGAAGGTCGTGAAGTGGACAGCCAAATATCGAGTAGGTTTAGCAAGAGGTCCCATTACAATCTGGGAGAAAGGATCAGATTGCTAAAGAGTAGGTTTAGCAAGAGGTCCCATTACAGTCTGGGAGAAAGGATACTTAGGTTGGTAGGCTGTTCAGGTATTTTGGTTTCTGTTGGGATCAAGGTACGGGCGAAGACCCAACCCAATCCCCGACTCTGACCCTAACCCTGACCCCAAACCGCAACCAAAACGGGCCAAAACTACCCATAGACGCGGCTGCGCCGCGTTTGCATCCCAGATTGCTAAACCTATTCTTTAGCAATCTGAGAGAAGGGATCTTTAGGTGTGTCTCCCAAATGGAGATGTCATTTTTCGACCCGGTTTGGATTCGTTCTGGGTAAGTCGTGTATGATAGATCCAGTTTGCGACGTGTTGAGGGTTACTTAATTATATGGTAGGTATCCTGCTCCCCGCGTGAGTGGTGGATGATACATAGGATATGTGTCGTTCATCACTGGTTTTGGATCTCTGAATGGTATGGAATGTACTGCTCATCCCGGGAAAGTCGCGAATGGTACGAAGGTCGAATATCGTCTATAGGTGCATCTTGGATGGTACACGTAGCCTTTGTTTTCCCCCTGGTACTCGTAGTTTTGAAAGGTATGTTCATGCGCAAATCAAACAGTCTTTGTACGTACATCCGGAAAACGTATACCAGGTACCTGGGAGTGTTTTTCTGGTATAGACAGGACCAGAAGGGGATTGATTGATTCATTGGTGGAACTGATATTTTTTTCAAGTATGAAGTACGTCAGCTGTGAGTTCGGCTGATTAAATAAATGATACCTAGCTTTGCAAGCTGCGTGATACGTCTCGTCTGTACCCCCATTTATGTGTAAAGGATTGGCGAAGTAAGGGTACGTGGGTGCGCACCTTGAGAAGTGTATTGCTAATAAGTGGTATCGGTGGTGGCTACTGATTTTATTGATTCATGCTGGAACCTTTTGTGACTATTTACTGGTTGCAGAAGAAGAGAGGGTTGCATAATAATCCATGATTGGTTGCTCTACCGCCAGTATTGTTATGCGAACTTGGATTTGTTCGCGAAGGAGAAAAAATGAGTATTTGATGTCCTGCGGGTGATCGGCTAGTAACTTTACTAGCTGGGCGGGTTTAGGCTGTTTGTGTAAAGTTGCAACATGTTAATGTTTCTTTATTCGGTTGTTAGGAGCTGGTACACAAAAGCCAAAAAAGGAGTATTTTCGGTTTTATTATGTATCGCAAGCGACTGCTTATTTCGGATAATTGTAGTGCCTGATAAATCTATGTGAAAAAGGTGTATGCGATCTCGCGTTTACCGTCACGATCTGTGTATCCATGGCGGCGGTAGTGAGGGACTAAGGAAGGTTTTTGTCCGGGGAACCTCGCGATCTCTGGCATGATATGTTTCGGCTTAGTTTTTTTTTTTGTGGCGCGACTACTGTAATCTTTTCCGTGATTGCAATAGTTGTGTGGGATTGAGGGAGAGGTTTATGCTTGTCGTCGGGAGGAGTTTCCTCTTGCCATTACTTTGGTTGATGTAGGCCAAGGAGTTACGTTCTGGTTATTTTGGTCCGTCACTGCTATGCAAAGAGCCAGGGAGGGTGTTCGTTTGGTCTCTTTAAACGACAGGTATGTACCGGTTGGCGGTTGGTACCATTGCCTACTGACTGTGGATTATGTGACTCTTGACTTCTGGGGCTGTAAGTGGTGACGCACGAGGCTCACTCCTTTTCTGCCTCACCATGTGCGAGGCCAATAACACATTACCTGAAACATCCATCCATGCACTGCCATGCAGCCTGGGCTACCTTTGCCTTGGGCTACAAACAAAGACTGTCTGTGAGAACGTCGAGACGACGGTGCGAAAGCGGAGGGTACTTTTCGCGGGGCTCGTGGCTCGTGCGGGTAACGAGAGTCTGCCTAAACGAGTGATGTTTTTGGGGAACTGGAGGGGGGTAGGCAGGACTAAATGGGTTGTCTCGAACGCGACCTATCGTTGTTTAACCTGCCCATCTAAGAGAAACGACGGACGCTGGCAGCGAAGAAATCGGGCAAGTGGTTCAGACGTGTTGAAGAAGCGGTACAACAGTGCATGAAGCGCTGGTTCGTTAAGGAGAAGGAGGATGTAGCAAAACGACGAGCGCTTGAGGTACAAATTGCACAGCAAATTAATCAAGACGCCGTTGGGCCCAAGGCCAGGGGGGGAGGAAGAGGAGACACGTTGAAGGAGGCGTAGTAACAGCAGCTACGCCGGTTAAGAAAGTTAAGGCACCCCCCGAAACTTGGCACTGGCCGTCTTTCTAGTCGAGACGCCCAGTGACTACTGTCGATTGCTGTATTACAATCCCTGCTTTTTTGTTTGTGATGCCCTATTCCCTGCCAAGCCGATGGTATCCCCCTGTCATTCTGTGTCGGCTGCGTCACCTTATTGTTATACCAGGTATTTGTTCGGCCCTTTGCTATTTTTTCTTTCTTCCTTTTTTTCCGATTCTGTTGACATTTTCCTTGGTCCGTCTGTCTCTGTCCTCATTGTGTTGGTTTTGTCGTCCTTCACCCACCAACTGGACATAGGACTGCTCGTTTTTGTCTGTTGTTGTTTGTCTGTTGTTGCTCTTCGTCTCTACCCTCTTCTTGTCGTCTTGCCTTCCGTCTGGTCTTCTCGTGGCGTCTTTATGTTGGTCCATCAGCTGGACATACCATAGGACTGGTCGTGCCAGCAAACAACCTTGTCCTCCGGACTCGGCCTGCGCTCTGAGCTCATGTTTGCTTTGTTTTTCTTTTCTTTGTTCTTTTTCTTCTGTTTTTCCTCTTCTTTAATTTTCTTTTCTTGCTTCTTTCTGTTCTGTCGTCGTATTTTTTTTTGTGTAAATGTCATACCATGGATATGTTCCTGGTCCTTTTTGGTTGCAAGTGATACGGGATGCTATACCACAGCTCGATAGTAGTACCGTTTCCCTTACGGACTGGTATGGTACTGCCGTGCGCACTATTTCGTACTTGTTTGTTTTCTCCCATCGAGAGGCGCTTTTGCTGCAGCCTGTTTTTGTGACCATAGGCAGGATTTGAGGGAAGTGAGTTAATGGGAGAACATCATCATTATCATCATCACCATCACCACCGCAGTATTGTACTGCCTATATTTTCTCAAGTGGTACAGCAGACTACTCGTGCAGCAGCTTTGTTCGTTCTTCTGGCCGTGATGCGGGTATCATACCTACAATATTGTTCCGACAATATTTGGCGAGGTGTTCATGAGGACGTAACGTTAAGCTGAAATGGATTACAACAGCAGTGGGGCAAGTACTAACACAAACACAACACCTCGCTGCGTCTCTGTGGGCGCACAACCGCTCTCAACTCCCGAGCAAAGCCCCGAGCTCCTGTTTATGTAACAATCACTCCAGCCTCGGCGTGCGTACCGGTACATGAAACAGTGGCATCGAACGCCCAGATCAATGTGCCCAGGGGCGTCCGTGAAAAAGAGAAAAACGACTCACCACACCCCCAGAGGTCGGAATGGAAGAAAAAAACGTTCCAACCGTTGTGATCACATGGAGTAAGCAAAGGAAAAAAACAACATGGTTCTGATTTTCGTTTTTTTCCACGTGGTTCTAGTAACCCCCCCCCCCTGTCTAGCGAAAAATATTTTCTGTGACGGTTCACGTTTTTTTTTCCGGGCGCCCTTGACGTGCCTGCTGTACCGTACAGCCGATAGACATACTGATATATCAACGAACAACTGCTGTCTGTGAGATCGAGGATTTCGCCGAAACTCATCTTGGCAAGGTGTGCGTGGATGCTTCGATCGCGCGTACTTCGGGTTTTATATGTTTTATTAAAAGTATTACAGTATACTCGTACATGTGTCTATAATTTCTAGTGAAATAGAAGTAGGGTGTGTGGGGACCAAATCATTTCCACGTTATGTATACAAGTATTGCTTTATTAAAATTGCTACGTACAGCATACATGTGTCTATATTTCGGAAAGAAATTGAGGTGGGGCGTGAGGGCCATTTTTTTTGTACGGTATATATATATAATGATATGATAACAGTCTATATTTTCGAGTGAAATTGAAGTGGGACGTGCGAGGACCAAATTCTTTGTACGTTATATGTATCGCTACTGTATAGGTGAATGACATGAGTTGAAGGGGTGGGTGTCACCCAATACGTAGCGGGGATTTTTTCGCTGTGTAATTTACTGTTTTGTTAAAAAAAAACTGTACACCATTATCATAGCTACTACCGAGCAGCATTGAATAATAAGGATATGTGTCTAATTTTTTAAGAGGCATCGGAGTGGCGCGTGCAAGGACCAAAATCGTTACCAGTATACGGTATACATATTGCTACAGTATACATGTGTCTATATTTTCAAGTGAAATTGAAGTGGGGCGTGCGAGGACCAAACTCTCTTTACGGTATATATATGGCTCTATATTTTCGAGTGAAATTGAAGTGAGGCTTGCGACGACCAAATTCTTTTTACGGTGTATACATTACTACAGTATAAATAACATGATAGCACACCAGCCAGATATACCACAACTCCATATTCTTGAATGCAGCTGGCATTTTGGCCAAAGGCGAAGCTGAGACCCTCTTCAGCGCGGCTAGCTTCAGCGTGGCTAACCAGCTTGCCCTCCTTTCTGTCTGTCTCCACGGCTCACCCATCGGCTGCCCTTTTTTTAGGCCAACCTCTTAACCCCCCCCCGCCTGGCACAATTACGCAGCTGTCCTGCCCCATCAACAAGGGTCGCCGTCCTTGTAGGGAACGACGCGGTGTTGCTGCTGTTGGCATACTGCTGTACCAGGCACAACGGTAGTTGCGCTGGGGACGCTGCCGCCTTCGCGGAAGTTCCGCCGTGGCATCCGCGTCCGTTGGGTAGTCCTCCCAGTTTTGAGGCCCGCCCGCCCGCCCTCCCGCTGAGAACATCACCCACTCCCCCCCCCCCGCCTGTCTCTCGGGGGAGGCAACGCAGCCCGTGGTCCGCGCACCGCCACACCGCAGGCACGCCGCCGTTGTTGCTTCGAGCAACGCTCGCTGGCTTGCTAAGTCCACTCCCCATCCCGCAGAGCTGGCCACGTGCTCGAGATGGGCCGCGGGCTCGAGATGGGCAGCGTGCTCGAGATGGGCCGCGTGCTTGAGATGGATGTGGCCGCCATCACAGCGCAGATAATATCTAATTTTTTATGTCAAACCAGGTGTGTAATTGACATTTTTAGTACAAGTAGGGGGGGTCTGTGGCGTCGTTGAGGACAGCATCCAGGCAACACCAGCATTGTGCCCTTTTTATTCAAATAGTAGTTTTCGTGTGGATTGTGGTTATGTTCGGCCTTGTTGGGTTTGCTTCGCATAAGTGGCTGATTTTCTGGATGCTTGCGGGCCACCAGGTAGCTTGTCGGGGGGTGCCTCCCCCCCCCCCCCCCCTCTTCTCTTCGTAGGGATGCGATCATACGACTACGGCCTTGCATGATAGGAGTACGTCCACCCACCCCTCTTTGACTGTTGCTTCGCTCTTGTCGAACGCGAAGGTGGCCGACTTCTAGCATTTGTTGCTAATGGCACGCGACCTCAATACCTGCAGTAGTCTAGTCTGAGATGTTGGATGCAGGCTGAATGTACATTTGTAGTTTTCATGTTGCCTCCAATTGTGCGCAACCTTGCGAAAGGGGAAAGCCGTACGCGACCTATGTACAGGGCAGCACCCCTTGTGAGCGCGAAGCCGTGGATGCCACCCTCACCGTCCTGTGTCTCCGAAATAGAAAGCAAACCTAAAAATTCACGCACAGCGGAGAGACGAAGGTGCCAGGGCCGGCACATCGCTGTACATTCGGTTAGTCTACGAGTATCTCCATGGAGTCAGGCCCAGAATCGCTGTAAATATACTTCGTATGATTCGTGCTAAAATTACGTCAAAGATGTTTTTCTACCCAATGGGATGTAACGTTCGGGGAAGTCGACTATACACCAAAGGCCTAAGTTGATATCATACCGTACAGCAGTATGCCCGTTGAAGAATCCTGCTGGAACGCACATCGTATGCCGGGGGAGAACTTCATCAATCAAAGTACGGCTGGCAGAGGAGCGTATGAGGAATACTGCTGATTTACGGAAGGATATTCGGTTTATATTGGAATGGCATTTACGCTATTTTGTCGGAAGGGAAGCATGATAATAATAATGTATCTATGAACCTCGTCCAGGAGGCGCATGCTCTTGTAAACAGACTCTTTGCCCCCCAACGAGGCGCGGTCGCATCTTGACCATCCCGCTGTATGTACCCCGCTACGTACATACCTGGTGCTTCCGTAACACCCACATTTGGACCACGAAAGCGTACGCCAGTCAACCCAACCCCCTCCCCACCCCCCCTCCCCCCTCGGTTTCTCCGCCTCCGTTGACTGTCCATGTTCATCCCAGGCGGCTGCGCGCTGCCCTGCGCATGGTGACCGCTGGAACGGAGGTGGCCGCGCCTACCATGGTCGGCCCGTCGCCCATCGGAGGCCCGCTAAGGGTGGGGATGTTCGGCGGGGGGACCGTCGGCGGAGGCGTGTATGAAATATGCGAGCAGGTGAGCAGAAAATTACCAAAACATACACATATACATAATATGTATGTATAAATCGACCAACGAGAAGACAGGGATTTGCAATAAGTTTTTTTACATGCCGCCCTCAGTATCGGAAACTCGAACCTCTAATTCGCGAGGATTTTTCATTTATTCGAGCGCTCTCTTCGACGATCGGCTTCAACGCCCCCTGCCTTTCGTTTTCGGTTGCATAACTCACCGAAAACGCGTGCGTGGGCCGAAAGAAACAAACGAGAAGTAGGCACGATTTTGTATTTTGGGCGACAGTCTCGAGCTTTTATTTGGATCTTGATATGAAAAGGTCGCGTAAATGTACGTAAACCGACTTTTAGACCAATTGGCATCTATTGTTTTCTTGATTTTTTTTCAGCACGTTCTATGAGCACAACGTATGAAAAAACAAGCCGCACACAGCACTTGCAGCAGTAGCTGCAGCCCCGACTCGAGCGTTGATGTACGAGCAATAGCACATATGAGTATGCATACGAGTACAAGTACATACGACTATGTATACGAGTACAAGCACATACGAGTACAAAGACATACGATCATAGACGAGTACGAGTACGCGCTCTCAAGCTTTTCTTTGAATCTTGGTATTGTTCGTATGGAGAAGTCGTACATGTACACACGGAATGACTTGAAAAAAATTGGCTCCTTTTTTCGTGAAAAAAATATACCTGGTATGACACTTTTCAAGCACTAAGGTGAGTGCATGAGGAAACGAGCTGCACACAGCAGTTACAGCTGTAGCTTCATCCCGGGCTCGAGCGTTGTTATACGAGTACGAGCACATACGAGTATGTATGCGAGTACAGGCACATACGAGTACGTATATAAGAGTACCAGTACGCGTGCTAGGTCAGTATTTGGCCTGTTTTGAGCACAAAAGTGAGTGTATGAGGAAACAAGCTGCACACAGCATTTGAGGCAGTAGCTGCAGCTCGGGCTCAAGCTTTGCTGTACGAGCAAGAGCACATACGAGAGTGTGTACGAGTGCAAGCACATGCGAGTTTATACGAGTACGACCACGGGCGCTCTTGTCTGTCAGTCTGATATGCTGTGCAAAATGACACATTTGGAGGACACTTGAGTGCTCGAGCACGTGTTAAGCAAGTACTACTGCTGTGCAGAGCACCAACCCCCCTACAGCAACTCCCTTTCACAGCCAACTCGTGGTGTGAAGTGCGTGGACACGCTCGCTCCTGGCGGGTTGATCTGCTGTGTAGTACTGCTGTATGTAGTACCGGCCCGAGTATGGGTGATTTCATTGAGAAGTGTCTGCGCGAAAGAAAAAAATATTACAAATTTTGCTCATCTATTAATAGTCAAAAAGTCAATCAAATTTTCTCAAAAATGTCGAACTCACGCATTTTTGGATAGCATGTTTACTATTAATACGCAGTGAGCCATGTTTGCGTTGGATATGAGATCCTACCGCTGCATTCTGTTGGCCGAAAGCTCTCCGACGCTTTGGAATGGCCAAGCTTGCCCCGAGAATGGCCTCGGTCCAAGTCTGCTACCGGCGGGGTTTCGCGAGAAGAGTTGCTGCCGCTGCTGCAGCATGCCTCTGCTGCCTGCTGCTGCAGTAGATAGGTAGGTGCTCCTGCAGCTGCTCTGCTGCTGCTGCACGTCACGGACTCTGCTACTGTATGTAGTGTGCTGCTGCTACAAGTATGTATGCTGTTTGCTGTAGCGCTGTTGCTACAAGCGCTGCGGCAAGCAAGCACTGCGGTAAACAAGCGCTGCTGCGCTGCTGCAAGCAAGAGAGCCGCCTCAAGCAAGCGCTGCTGCAAGCGCTGTTGCAGGCGCTGCTGCTACTTGCTGCTGCTGCTGCAAGCGGGTGCATCCCTGCCGCCACGCTCCTGATCTTTGCGACTACAACCCCTTTTCGGGCAGAGAGGACAGCGAAGAAGAAGGACCGCACTTCTGCTTGTTCTGTTGGTGCTTGGTGCTGCTTGCTGCTGTTGCTACTGCTGCTGCAGTCAGGTACTACTGCTGCTTGCACGACTGCTGTTCTGCTCGTCTGGTCTTGAAAGTGCTGCCGCTGCTACAAATGTTTTATTTCCAACATAAGAATCCAATATTTGGCTTTTTTCGTCTCCCATTATGCGCATGGCGGAAGGTTTTCCAATATGATTATTTCCCCGACGGACATCCTTGATGAACGAAAACATTATGCGCAGACACTCGTATTATTTTTTCGTTGGTTTTCGGATCTTGAGGCTGGACCTGGCATATTTATCATGAAAAGTATTCCTTTCATTTTGTGGCTTTCATTTTTTGGCTTTGAATTTTTCGAGAACACGTGCGAGAGTGTATAAATGAATGAGCATGTACGAATACGTCGTACGAGTACAAGTAAAATTTGTTTCTTCGTCCCGCCCGTCCAATCGAAACTTGATGCACCGGCCGGGCGGCCAACGCTGTAAGCGTATCGTGATGTCCTCCGCATACTCCGTCAAGCATCGACAACCAATATTCCGACCAAAAGATGGCTCGATAGACAGGCAGACAGACAGGCAGCATGTAGCCCTTGTTTTAGCTCTCCACAGGATGCAGTCCATCCCGAAGGAAGGGGGGGGGGTGTGCAGGGCTGCCAGTTGCGCGCGGGGTCGCGAGCCGGCCTGCTTCCCCATCTGCCTTGTCGTTGGCTTCCTTGCTGGACGAGGGTCAGATTGCGCCCGACCAGGCTACGCTATCTGTCAATCGATCCACCGTCGCGGAATAGGAAGAGTGGGCGTGAAAAAAACGACGACAGCACCGAAAGCACGGCTTCGCTACATACAGCAATTTCTGGACACCGTTCTCCTGCTCCCCCCCCCCGCCACTGGCCCGCTTCTCCCCCGACTTATGTTTTTCTTTCAGGACAAGAAGACATTTTTCCAGGGGCTAGGCTGTGAAGCAGAAATCGTAAAGATTTGCGTCCGCGACATCAAGAAAACCCGAGACTTCAAGGTGGAGTCGAAAACGGAGGTGAGCCGAACCGGCGTACTTTACACGAGTACGAGTCCGTAGGTGTAATTTTTGTTTCGTTGGTGTGATTTGTCTAGACAAGAAGGTTTCTCCGCTAGTGCTCGCTCACAGACATCAGAGCTCGAATGGTTGGGGTGGAGTACCGGAATGAGGGAGGCCTAGCCGTCCTTCTCTTTTCCACGTAGCCCAGGGTACCCGTAGATGTACACAGCTCCCGCCCGAAGCAAACGCTTGCTTAGTGCTCAGTCGATGCTCATTGTCGGGCGAAAAAGGTCTGCACTCTGCGGAGAAGGCGCAAGAAAAGCCTTCCTGCGCTTGGGGCTGGAAACCCCGTGGGTTCATGCCGTCATCGCAGGGACGCCGACCGTACAGCAGTGTACACGAGGTAGAATAAGTCCAGCTGTTCGGGAAGGCAGACCAAAAACTGGAGCTGCGTGCAGCGGCCAGTAGCTAGGTGTCGGAGCGGCTATTTTTTTTGTAGGACTTTGCTTTTGACAGGCGCGCGCTCCGCTTCGTGTGATGTGCTTTGCCGCGTTTTCTAAGTTGTGCGATTACCTCGTGTGTATGTATGTATGTATGTATGTATGTGAAGGTGGTGACAGACTACGACGCGATCCTGAACGACGACTCGATCAACTGCGTGGTGGAGCTGATGGGAGGCGTCACCGACGCGAAGGATGTGAGTAACCTCTCCACGGACTCGCGCGACCGTGCCACGCAAGCACGCAGAGATCGCTACACCAGCGAGTAGGACAAGGGTGATATGAGGGCAGCTCTCCAGCGCTTTCCGGGCGCAGGGGGCGGGCGTACTCAGTTATTGCTTGCCATCGTCATTTTACCATTGACCACGCATCCCTTTCGAGACGGAGCACGGGGTTTAGGGGATTGTGTTCGTGTGTATCTGTTTATTTTTATTTCGTGTCGGGGGGATGCGCGGCGAGTGCCTCCACCCTTGCGGTCTTTGCGCGTTTGACGGCGTGTATAAGGCGGTGCCGCGGGTACGGTTGGGCTTGCGATCTCCCCACGGTGTGATAAAACAGCACGGCACCGTGACGACCCCCCCCCCTCCCGACAAGTCCACCTGGGTGTAGCATCACAGCGAGGCACGAGGGAAGGCCTGTAGTGTTTTGTTTTGTTTTGTTTTGTTTGGTGATGTTCTCTCGCATGCGCTGATGGAACTGGCCGTGCCGCGGCTGCTTCTCCAGCGGGCAGCAGCCGATAGAAGTTGTGAGGAGTTGATGTTATCATCAGTTACACGTTCGTTGCTGGAAGGTGCCTTACCACTGCTCGTTCGCAAGCGCTGGAGTGTATACTATTAATAACACTACTCTTAGTTGAAGGGGTGCACGTAAACAAAAATTCGGGGACACACCACTACGTACCCTTTTTCGAGACCTAGACAGGGGGGGGTATACCAAAATATTCCAAGTAAAACTAGCTTCATGAAGAAAAAAAGTTTGAAGTCTTGTCACTTCATCCAGAAATCCTTCCGCACTGGTTTGTCTTTCATTTTGACCTTTTTTAGGAGTGTGTGTGTCGTTTTTTCCCTTTTTGTCGTGCACCCCTGACCTTCTGCGAGAAACAAAAGGTGCATTGTTTCCAAGCAGTTTTGTCCCCTCCAAAACACCCTTGCAGTTGTTCTAGCTGGATGAAACCGCTACCGCCGACCACGGACCGTCGACCATCGAGCAGGTGGTGTTCGGAGCCATCCGTCGAAACAAGCACGTCATCACGGCAAACAAGGCCCTCGTCGCGACCTACCTTGCCGAGATCCAGGAGCTGCTCAAGGAACACCCTGGTGTAACATTCGGATACGAGGCTGCGGTATGCGGGGGTGAGAGCTCTTGACGCGTGTTTGCACCATGAGGGTAGCTCCTAGTGTTTGCCTTACAAGCGAAATTCCCTAGGGTTTGCCTTGCAAGGGTAGCTCCTAATGTCTGCCTCATAAGGGTAGCTCCTATTAATAGTGTTTGCTTCATAGGGGTAGCTCCTAGTGTTTGCCTCGCAAGGATAGCTCCAAGTTTTTCTGAGGCTCTCCTCACTTGTTTATAGTATATATGCTCTCCTCTATCTCTCTTTTTTTTTATCCCATCAAGATGGACAATCCCATGGCCTACACTAGGTATGCACTGAATAATACAGTGAAACATGATTGCGGAATCCCGACGATATTGGTCACGCACTTCCTCATTGCACTTAACCCTTTCAAAACCGCAGTCCCATTTTGGGGGCAAACTACATAGAATTCAAAGGGTTTGTCCCCACAATGGGAGTGCGGTGCTGATGGGGTTAAGGAACCCCGCTGGGGTTAGGGAACCCCGCCAGCCAGAATTGTTTTGCCTCAAAAGTGCTACCAGGTACATACCTTTGTGGTAGCACAGGTCTCTTTTACGTTGTTTTTGAGTCCCGCGCCAGCGTGAGCTCACTTCGGTGGGTGGTTGCCTCAGGTTGCGCGCGCTCCTTCGTCGCAGTAAAAAAGGAGCGAGCGTTTAGGAACGCGCGGTGGGGTGCGAGAGAGACGGTATATGGGAGCGGTAATGGCGGCGGCGGGACCGCGCGTGGTGGTCTTTCTACATAGGCGGATGGGTGGCGTGTTGGAAGGAGGGTCGCCTTCAAGCGGAATTCCGAGAAACGCCGTTTGTGTTAAACCCCGCTGTTTTTGTTGTGGAGAACTACTTTATAGGATAGTATCCCCCGTGCTATTTTGCGTCCTTTTCCTTGGTTGCTTGGTTGCTTGCAAATAGTGGGTGTACGCTATATGATTTTCGCTTTGCAGAGCTGCAGAGGCGTGTCTGTTTAGCGATGCTGGTGTTGCGAACCCGCACACACCCGTCCGCTTGCAGCCGGAAAGCTCAACGTCGTCACTAGAATGGCGGCAGCCGCTGTGCCGTCCCCCCATCATTTCGAGCGTTCGCGCTTACGACCGTATCCCTCACTAAAGCAGTACGCTTGGCGGCTACTACATCTCTTCCCCCCTTCCCCCCCGCGCTCTGCACGCCATGCCGTGGCGCTCCGTCCGTTGCTACGTGCTGTCGTGGCGCTTTTCGCGTTTATTTAACACAGGTATCCCTATCATCGCCACCCTGCAGAACGACTACTTGGGGGACAAGATCCTAAAGGTGACGATTTCGGCTACTTTTGGGCAAAACGTTTTCGGGACGGGTTGACTGTTGCCTACGTACGTGGCAGGGCTGGCTTCACGAGGCAAAGGGCCGGCCGCCGCGCCCCCCGCCCCCCGGTGGCACAGTGACCACATTGTACGTGCGGTATTAACGTGCGGCACTTGCAGTATCTACGTATTTACGTCCTTGTACGCACAGCATTCAAATGTTGTACATGCGTACAGTAGGTACAGCAGTATGCCTGGTAAACCTAGTATCACGTATTTGACGTACGCGATACGTTGAAACTGCATTCACGCACTGCTGTACGTACTCGTATGGTGCATCCCTGGTACGCACAGCATTTTCGCCCTGCTGTATATTTGTAGCGGGTACAGACGTGGTACCTAGGGGTGCGTGTCGAGGGTGACTCGCTCACCGGCTTCGCTTCGCTTGTGCGTCGATTTCTTTTGTCCCATTCATTCTGTATGCAGGTGTGCGGTATCATGAACGGAACGACGAACTTCATGTTGTCCAAGATGGAGGGGGAGGGCGCCGACTACGGCGACGTCCTCAAGGAGGCCCAGGACTTGGGCTACGCAGAGGGTAAGAGTTTTCGCTTGACTTTTTTCCACTCCATTTTTTTTTTACGCCCTTCTCTTTTCTCTCTCCCTCTTAGTCGTACGGCAGATCTGGGATCACATGGCAGGCTCTTCTCCCTCCTCCTCACTGCGGTTCGTGCCTTGCGTTTTTTTGGCGAGAAGAATTCAGCCTGTTCTTCCCTCGTCGACTAGCGTCGATTTGCACTGTATGCGATAGTGAACGGTAGACACGGTAGGCCTCCTGCAGCAGCGTCGAGGGCTGCGATGCTCACCATTCACAGCAGTCATCAAGAGGTCTACCGCATACGGGTGGCGAGACTCCACGGCTCTGATGGCGTTGCGGCGCGTGGCTGTGCCAGCCTGCCTGTCTGTCTAGCGGCGTGTCTCTTTGCCTGGCTTGCTGGCTTTGTCGGGTCGTAGGTCAGATCGCAAAAAGTGCTATTTATAGTCGTCACCCCTTCTTGTGCCCTTAAAAACGTTTTTCCTTGCTTCTCGTGACAGCAAAACGCGGCCCCTACCCTTTTCCGTGTTGTGTACCATCGTTTTATGTACGTTGTTGCCTCACCCGCCGCCGCCTTCCGTCGGTCGCTCCTGACATGAACCTTAGCGGACCCCACGGCGGACGTGGAGGGACTCGACGTCCAGGCAAAGATCTCCCTTCTCACCAAGCTTGCCTTCGGCGCAACGGTGTCGTCATCCTCGGTAAGAGAGTTTGCGGCTGGAAGGCGTTTTATCTGAGGGTCTTATCTCTATGTGTGTGTCTTTCCGTCTGTCTGATTGTGTCTCTCTGTTTTGTTTCGTCTCGCCTCCCTTGATGCCTGGATGCTTGGATGCATGCCTGTCTGTATA
Organism: Nereocystis luetkeana; assembly: GCA_031213475.1. Classification (NCBI taxonomy): domain Eukaryota; class Phaeophyceae; order Laminariales; family Laminariaceae; genus Nereocystis; species Nereocystis luetkeana. The sequence continues at coordinate 7,504,783 of JARUPZ010000002.1, read as the reverse complement.
TTTATATCCCCGTCTCTTCTTCTGGCGCTTTGCCTAAAGATGAACAAGGTGTTTCCCGTAGTCGATGTGTTCGAATGGACGCGGAAACCGAAAAAACTCCGAACCGGGAATGGCGTTGCGCCGCGTTGCGTACGTGGAGACGCCTTGCTTCGGTTAAACCGATTCGTGTGGTGGCGGCAATGTGGACCAAGCGTCATCAATATAACGTGTACGCCGACCCCTTCCCGACTGCTTTGTCACGCACACAATGTTGACCCCCCCCCCCCCCCCCCGATCCCTTCTGGAACTCGACCGCCCCGTTCACCCCCTTCCTCAATCTCTTGTGTACCTTGAACCCTGTTCGGCGACTGAGTAGGTGCCCTGCCAGGGCATCTCCGACCTCTCAAAGGTGGATTTCGAGTACGCAAAGATGATGCGGTCGACGATCAAGCTGTTGGGCACGGCCATGGTCTCCACGAACGGCGATAAGTTGTCGGTTTTCGTGTCCCCCGTCCTGGTTCCGCTCAATCACCCCATCGCCTCCGCCAGAGGAGCGGGCAACATCGTCGCCGTCAACTCCAAGGTACAGTGCGGGGCTGGGCTATGTTGGGCTGCGCTGTGTGCTGTACTGTATTCGACGGGGGTGTGCGGCGGTCTTTTTGCCTTCGCCTTCTCCTTCCCCTCCCCCTCCCTCTTCTTCTTTCGTTGCCGCGGCTGTTTCAATTTTTCAACCCGACACCTTCGCCGTCGGTGGGTCGATCGGCCGGCCGATCAGGCATTCGCGTCTCCGCTTTTCTTGCTAGGTTAAGCGGTTAGGGAATGAATGCGTCAATTGCACTCTTTATGTGCGTTACGCCGTCTGTCAGAGGGTCTCGCGGCGGCGCCTCTCTCCGCCCCCCCCCCCCCCCTTTCCTCCCTCCCAATACGCTACGAACACCACACTACTACGTACTGTGTTGATAATAAACACGAGGCAGGTCCATGCAATGAAACCGCACGCTCATTGGCTTGTCGCACGGGGTGTATGACCCTCGCTCTCTCCTCCTCCCCTGCCTCATGACCGCCACCGCCGCCGCCCACCCCCCCCACCGATCCGCCGACCCTTTCCCTCTGTCGTTTTTTTTTCTTGCGTTTGCTTCGCAGAACATGGGTACTACGTCGTTCTCCGGACCCGGCGCGGGGCGGTACCCCACGGCTAACTCGGTGGTCAACGACCTCGTTCGCCTCGGGGTGGGCAAGGTCGGAACCCCCTTCCCCTTCGACAAGGTACGTTTTGACCATGGTCATGGAACGCTTGACTCCCGTGGCTTGTGCATCGAGGAGGAAGATGAAGAGAATCGAGGCGGCTCAACTTCGATAGAGCCCGAGAGGTTGGGAGGGAGGAGAAATAAGTTGACAGCCGGGAGTTGTGCCCTCCCCCCCCTATATATTTTACATGATGTATAGGTTGGGCTGGGTTCGGTTGGCAACGACACCGGTAGAACATGCCGCTCACTACTCGAGCTAAGACAACCAGGGTATCGTTTTTGCTTTTGCTTTTTTCGGCGGCCAGTCACAGCTGGTGGTCGAGGTAGATCAATTGTGCCATCTGGAGAACCTTTACTCCGCACAAAGGGAATGATCGTATCACGTACCTGATGGTGCTTATGGTAAGGCACCCAAGAGGCAGTTACATACAGTAGTACTCCCATTGCTGTCTCTGGAAGTGGCCACACCGGAAAAGAAAGTAACTCGTTGAACCTGTCATCAATATGCAAGTCCGCCCCACAAGCGGCCCTTTAATCGACTCGGCTCACCCTTCATGCGACTCGCCAAACACTTCACGGCGCTTCGCGCTTGGTGCAAGCAATGCCTTCCTGGTCGGTGAAAACCCGACATGCTCCGTCACAGCGTTGCAGGGATGCGAGAGTCTATGGCGATGACGACTACGGCCATGCATGATATCGAGTACACTCTCCCCCCCCACCTCCTCCTCCAGTCCATACTTTCTGCGAGCGTGCGCCTGCGCCGCCATGCTCACTTCGCGATCCTCCGATCGTTTATCGCTCGCTGTTGACAAACGCATGAAACGCGTATGGATGACGCAAGCGTGTATCCTTAGTACCGGACTTCGCGCTTGCCACAACGGGCTTTGTTTTGGGAGAATTGGTCTGTGTCCGTCGGTTAACGCATACAAAATAATAGGGGACATGGTGCGATTGGTTTCGTACGACGGGCCACTTGCTGGTGTGAGAGATTGTTGGACGAGCGCCGAGGAGTTTATTTTGGGGGGGGAGGGGGCGGGAGGGGGGCTCTCGCTCACTCGGCCGGGTAGCGGTCGCTGGCGTGACGTGGAGGTTAACGCGCGACGAGCACATCCGGGGCAACCTTTTGCGTGTTTAAAGGTGTAGGCGTCACTTAACCCGATCCAACCCAACCCTGCTCTCGCTGTATCGACGCGTATTTGGGTGCTGCGTGTGTGCTGCGCATTGATCGATTTTTCAGGAGTGGGAGCTGGAGACGGACTTCACGGCTGCCTTTTACATGCGCATCACGTGCCAGTAAGAGGGGGTGGGGTCTTATCTTCTTTTTTTTTTGCCTTTCCCCCCCCCGATGTTGTCATCCCCACGAAACGCCGTCCTAACTATTGGGTGTCCTATTCGATGACAGCATTAGTAGGGTGGCTGGTTTTCGCGCGTATCTCGGGCGGCGTGGTCTCCTACTCCGAGCATGAGGCAAAACAGGGTTATAGAGGGGCGAAAAATATAGTTCGTATTTTCTTTCTGGAGACGATGTCTAGATTTAGCGCTGCCGTGATCAAGCCACGAGCGCGCCCACCGGGCGAAGGTAAACAGGAGGGGAAAGGTTGTCGATAACCGGCGGCCGTTCCTGCGGTGTATATGTTCGGCTGGTTCTTCCCACCGCCTAGAGTTCGCCGCGTGGGTGGAGGCAATCGTCTGGTCGAGTTGAACAACAAACATTTTGGGGACTTGCGGGGCTTTAGTGGGGCAGGAGCAGCCCGCAGCCATCTAGCTGTTCTTGCATGTACCAAATCCCGCGGCGGAGACTGCTTAGTTTATATTTTTGTCTGGTAGCTTACCGCATCTGCCGCGGCCAGAAACCCACGTTTACTTGATTGCATCGAGACAGAGAGTCTCCCGAATTTTTTTTTTTGTCTTTGCTTCCGCCGACCGCCGATGGCATACTTCCTGCCTTATCTCTTCCCTCTCTTCCTCTACCTGCTTCGTTTTTTATCATCTCCTTCCGTTTCTTGTTATATCTTATCTCTTGCGTTTCCTCCCTCCTCTCTCATCTGTTCCCTCTCCCCTCTCGTCTGTGTTGATGGGTCCGGAAACCCAACCAACATCCAACCAAACCAACCAACTAACCAAATCAACTACTCAACCGACATATCCAACAAAACAACCGATCGGCCAACCAACTAACGAACCGACCAACCGATCGGCGGCGGTGGCAGGGATGACCTCGGCATCATCAAGCGAGTGGGCGAGCTGGCGGCGGACAACGGCGTGTCGATCCACGCCATCCTTCAGAACCCTATCGAGGACCCCTCCCATGTGGACTTCGTCGTCACCACCGACCCTTGCAAGTGAGCCTCCGACCAGCGGACGGCACACAGCCCCCATCAAAGATGTCAGGAGACAGCATTATCACCACTCCATTCGACAACAAGTTTGCCCTTATTCTTTCCTTGATTGACACCAAACTACTACAGTACCAGTAGGCTATACGTGGTGTGGAAGACACGGCGCTACACCCTCGACAGCGCACGGTTTTCCTTGCTTGACGTGTCTCCTGACCCCTGACATATTTTGGCCCTTCATAGCGAACAGCCGACTGCGGCACTTTTGATAATGTTCATACTCGCGCGAATTCCGCCCGATTGACGTCTGATTGAGAACCGCTGTCCGCCAGGAATGTAACTATGGTACGATGCCGTCATTTTGTACGCGCAAAAATGAAACGCGTCGTTTTTTACTACCCTCTTTTTTAGCCCTTTTATCACTGCACCCGCGTTTTGGAGGGAAACCTACTTGGAATTACTAGTGTGGGATGGTTTTCGCGGAAGTTGGATGGTTAAGGCCGCGATCGAGAAGGGGGGGGGAAAGCAGCGGTCGCCGCCCACTCATGCTATTCGTTCGTCAGGCTGATTCGTTGGTTTTGGTGTAGAACGGGAAATGCATCGATTACGACAACGGAGGGATAGTGGCTTCTTTGTTTTCGTTCTCCGCTAGGGAAAGCCAGCCAGCCAGCCAGCCAGCTTCGCAACAACTCCGTACGTGACACAAAGCAAGCGTGGCCCGACATGGCCGCTGACGCTTTCCGTTTTGGCCGATATTTGTGCCGCGAGTACTCTGTACAAATGTGTGTAGCTTAGCTATACGTGCGGCGCAGCGGTAACAGTCGCTGCTCTCACGAGTGGCGTCCGCATCCCTCCCCCCTATCGTACCTCAAGCAATATCTGCCTGGTCGGTGAACACCCGATGTGCTCCATCTCGTCATTTTAGGGATACGAGGGTGTGTGGTCATACGACTACGACCATGCATGACATGAATACCCCCTCAGCCTCCCTCCTTCCTTACGACCGCCACCGCCGCTGCCGCTACTGCCACCGTCATTGGAATGCTTTGATGTCCTCAGGCAGTCGCAGGTCGACAAGCTGTCGAGCTCCATCGGCGAAGAGACGTGGGCAAAAAGCGCGCCCCTCATTCTGCCGCTGCTCTAATCTCTTGTGTGGGACGGACACACACACGCTCGGTCGACCGGTCGGCCGTCTTGCGTCGGCGTTGTTGGCGTCAGCGTTGATCAAGGCCTTGAATTCAAGAGCTTCAACCGCGCATGGGCGCTGTCGCTATACGAGTAATAACTGTAGCGCCAAATATCTTTCTATACTTCGGAGCAGCTGATAGCGAGTGCGAGCTATCGCAGTCTGTCGCGATCTGTTGCGATCCGTCGCAATCTGTTGCGAGCTGTCGCGAGCTGTCGCTGGCGTTTTTTTTCTTCGCCGGGCGTACTGTGTACACGCCGCAGCAGCTCAACCCTATGACGGCACCCGTTTTGGGGGGGGGCATTCTACTTGGAATCGATGTAGGATAACTTCCTGCGGTAGTTAAGAGGGTAAAGAAAGCGCCGCGAGGCAGAGGGCTGATCGTGGAAAGGGGAAAGGTTTGGACTACCACCTTTCTTTGTGTTTTTTCGATGGGTCTTCTTCTGTGTTAGTCTCCTTGTCTATCTCGTCTCTTTTGAGGCGGCCCCTCTCATGTCTTGTCGCGCGTGGCGGCAGCGGCGGCGACGGTGGTAAAAACACGCCCGATTCTGCTGTTTTGATTTTTTTTCTTGTTTGTTCAAGCGGTCGACGGGAGGGAGGGAGGGAGGCAGGGAGGGGGTATGTAATGGCGGGTGGGTCGGACACCACGGTGGTAGGGCCTGGGAGTTGTTGGACCAAAAGTGCTCACACGCCTGTACCTGGGCGCGCCTAAGCCTGCTTTGCTGCGAGGGTGGTAGCGTACGGTTGCTCGAACTTTGTCTCGAAGCCTACCTTGTGCGATACCGCGGTTTGCTGTTAGCGTTGTTGCTATACTGTTAGCGTTGCTATTGTGTTGGCTTACGTGGCTATTTTGGTGTACCAGCGGTCTAGTCCGCTCTGATTTGGTTTGGTTTGACTTGACAAGGAAGTAGAACGGAAGCTTTCCAGTTTCTAGGCTACAATGCGTGTCGGCTTTCCTTTTTTGTGTTGTGGAATCCGACGAAAGCCGGGGAGGGGGGTGGAAGAAGGGGGAAGGAGAGGGGACACACCGCCACGAATCTCTTCGCCATGGCGTTACAACAGCGAGAGATCGATCCCGCGACCGATCGCGATTCGTGCGCACACACGCCGGGCTTGCCACGACTTCAAATATTATATAATAGCCGCATACTTTTTTTGGACCGTTTCGCTGGAAGGGGGCGTAGTGTTGATTGGCCGAAGTTCATGGCGAGCGCCATCATGCGATAGGGGACGGGGGACGTTATCACGATTGGCCGGAAGTTTGTGGCGAGCACCATCGTTTGATCACCGAAGATTCGTTTCTTTGGTAGTCCGTTTTTCGTTTTGAAGGAGGGGATGTCACCTGGTTGGTCGAAAAGTCGTGCGCAATGTCTGACGTCACCCAATCAGAAAGCTGCGGCGGTACAATAGTCCATCACAGGCGGTGGGTATAGAAGCAAGTTTGCCTAGTGTAGGAGGGGGGGGGTTCAGACGCCAACGGAGGCGGAGAGCCACACAGCGTGTCTTCTGACACATGAATGTTTGACATGATCGAGTGTTCGTACGAGGGTACAGGCGGCGCCTTCTGCTGCTGTTGATAGAGATCTACAGTATCTTTTATAATAGTTAGTCTCCGGTTAAAAGCTCGAAACGCTCGTTTCTCAGGCGAAGTGCTACTACTGCTGTATTACAAAGAGTAACGGGTACCAGGTACGCGTTACTCGTTCATACCAGGTATTAATCAACAACAGAAGACACGACGTGCCTGCAGTTTTCCAATGTGTAAAACTTTTCCTACGTACAGCAAAGGGGACATCTGACGGGTGGAAAATCCTTGTGAAGGTCTCGTGACGTCGTCCACAGAGTTATGACACGTCACAATTGTTTTTTCGCGAACACTTTTCTTTTCGAGTTTTGTTTTCTCGAGAAGGACAAGGTGCCCGCACTTTTCATATTGGTCAATATTGAACGATGGATGTTGTGAATGGTCGAGAAACCTCGGATGCGTTACGACGTCGTTCAAGGTCTGACGTCGCGCTTTGTGTTCGGGGTACGAAGTGGGAAAGAGAAAAGGTACCCACAAAGTTCCTATCATTGTTGTCACTCACCACTGGACCGTAGTTTTGTTGTCGAGCTTCCTATTTGAAGCTAGTTTTTGGTTTGGGGGTAAAACCTTGGATGCTACATGACGTCATCCAAGGCCCTGACATACACACGTTTTTTTCTGGGGTATTGGTGCCGTGGACGACCTCATCAAGCAGCAACTAGTGTGCCACCCCCCGAAAACGAGATTATTAATGGCTTATATGACGGTCGCTCCGAAGCTGTTAGTGGCGCCCTGCACCTTTAGCCTTTCTTCCCCCTCCCGACTGCCGAGCTTCGACGACGCGCCTTTTTACACATCTTCTTGGGTTATCTTGAGGCTATCAGGAACCATCGCCGGTTGCTGCGTCGCACACGCGGTTCGCACTAAGCCCCCCCCCCACCCCACCCCGCCGCCGAACCGAAGCCACTCTCCTTTTTTTGTCATTTATTACGTTATTTTTTCTTCGTTTTCCCCTCGTGTATATATCTGTGCTCCGTGCTGCTTCGGTTTCATCGGACAGTTTGCGACCAGGAAAGAGTGAAATTTCCGTGATAGAAAAGGAACCTACAAGGTAGGGCATTTTAAGGTGTCATTAACGTGTAGCACCAGGGTAGGCAGCGTAGACTATTTAAGAAAGGAATGCCCGCCCGGGCTGGATCTCTCGCTTAGCAAAGAGTGCATTCTCCACCACAAACTTCAGTATGACGGTTTCCGGTTTTCTTATTTCCTCGTGAATCTCAGCCTGTCCGCAGTGAGTGCTCGATCTATTAGCAAGCGTACTGTACGCATGATCGTACTTGCAGCATACAACTAACTGTATCTAATATCTCCCTCCAGCTTCGATCGTTTCTTTCCATTAATTTCGCGCTATTTGCTGGAACATCAGTACAACTACGAGTATCGTTTTTGATTCACCCTTGCTCTTTGCTTCTTGCAACATATCACCTCTCGCCTGTCGCCCACCGTTGCAACGAAAGCACAGCTCTCGAAACGACAACAAACCTGGTGATCAAACAAATCGGCGTGCGACAGGAATACCGTATCATGTGTATATCCTTTTCTAGTTCGGATACGGAGACGCACCGAGATATATAGATGAAAAGGTGAAGTATGAACGTGCACCATCGGGGTCAATGCGAGCGGAATACGTGATCAGTCTGCCCCCCCCTCCCAAGATGAAAAGCTAACTACAGTATGTAATCAGTGGTACCATCAAAAGGGGACATGACCTGGTATCCACATTACCCCACTCCTTTTGAGAATTAACTAAACATGGAGTGGTGCGCGGTCCGTCACGTAAAAAGTGTGGACCTGCAATACCGACTTAGATGCCAGAGTGGGCCCATACATCACACGCATCAGTGAATCTTTCAACATCATACGTTAGTGTACCAAATACCTGGTGCTTGGTACAAGCATACACACAGCAGCACAAGCATCTACTGTAAGCTCTACTAGAACAGCTGTGTTGTGTGAGGAGCATCCACGACGTAGGGTTCGGAAACATGGGGAAAAAACACGCACGCACACACGATGCTCAGTCTGGCCCTCTCCGAGGTGTCACGACAAGCGTATAGTGAGGCGCGGTACCAAATAGGGGACACACGGTGGTATCCACACAGCAGTCAGTAGCTGATAACTAATACTAGGTACCATTTACACGATATCTCTCGTTCTCCCTCTCCCTCCCCTCTCTCTCATTTCTCGTCACTCTGGTGAGCCTAAACTCGTCGCTCTAGATGGGCGGATAGATTAAGCGGCGTCCGCGCCAAAAGCGAGTTGCAAACACACTCTCTCAAACCATGCCCCATCCATGCCCGAAAACACCCCAGAACCTCCCAGGGTCGACCCCAACACCACCACTACGTCCCCGCCGACCATGCCAACTCTCCCTTCTCCTCCCGCCCCACCTCCTCCTCCGGGGGCGGGCGAGACTCTACAGAGGACAGCCTGACGGCACGCCGAAGGCAGCAGCTGCATGGTGGCCTCATCTCGATCGCTGTTCGTCGCGGAGGAGGTACCTTCGAGGTCGCCTTCGGCGGCGGCGGCGTCAGCGTTTTTTCGCGGCGATGAGGACGCTCTCGTGATGATGGCCGAGCAGCCCTGCTCTTCCCCGGCGGCCCGCTTGAAAGCTGCCGCGAGAAGGCCCGGATCGTCGGACTCTCCCCCCGTATCGCCCGCCCTGTGCGCAGGCGGCGTGTATGTAGCGAAATGTTACGTAAGCGTGGCGTTAGGATACCGTCAGCGCATACATATATAGCGTAAGGGTACCGTAAGGGCAGCGCAAGGATAACCTAAGAGTAAGCGCAAGAATAGCGTAACGGCAGTGTAAGGGTAGCGCAAGGGTAACGCACGGATAGCGTAAGGCTACGTAGCGTAAGAACAGCGTAGGGGTAGCATAAGGGTAGCGTACGGATAGAGTCAGCGTAGCGTAAGCGCAGCGATGGTGTAGCGTAAGGGCAGTGCAAACGTAACGTAAGCTTAGCGTAAGCGCACCACGCCGCGCAAGCGTTTGCGGTGGCCGGAGCGCGAGAAGCAGCGAAGTTGCGGTAGGTGGGTGCGTGTGTTAAAATGTTTCTACACAGAATTAAGCGACGCTCGGTGAAAACACGAGACGCCAATTATACCTTAACCAAGTGCGCACACTGCGTACGAACGGGCACTCATTTTTTTGCGTTTAGGGGGGAAGGAGCGGCATAACAACAACCATAAGCGGCGGCCGCAACCGGCTGAGGCCGCACTAACACCTAAGCATACATCGTCGGTGAACCACTGTAACTTGAGAAGTTGAGGCGTTCATCGTTGTGCCGGAACAAAAACAAAGCGCCCGGTAGGGCAGGACTGGGATGGGCGGCTTGGCGCCCGCGAAAGCTGCTCCACTTAAACCGGCCATTGCTGTTGTCTCGGCAAGGCAAGGGCACCTCGTACCAACGTGCGGCAAAGACACAATAGTCACTTTCGAGCACGGCAAGGATGTTCGAACGGTAGAAAGAGATGCCATACTCCTGTACGGCAGTATGGCAAGGAAAATAAAACCGTAACCGAGTGCAAGATAAACGCAGACAGCAACTAAACCTGGACTTCAAGTACAGCATATACCTGGTATGCGTTTTCATTTCATGGTTTTCTTCAAGCATATCGTCTCCTAAAGAACAACAAAGAAACTAAAGTTCACCCCTATACAACCCTATGTATCTCCGACAGGGCTCTTGTTACTGACCCCCGTATTATACTTGTGATGCTCACTACTGAAATACCTACTGCTTTATGTGCAGCGGTCCGCCGCCCGTGCGCTTCCCCCCTCTCAACACCCCAAAATACCATCAAGCTTCCTCCCCTCACTTACCTCGCCAAGACTTTTCCGTCCGAAAACACCAAGACGGAGCAGCCTGCCGTGAGCTGCAGCAGGATGTCGGCAGCCCACTTAACCCTGCCCTCCCGATCGCTCCCCAGCGCCGTCCCGTCGAAGAACGAAACCTTTTAAGCCCAAGGAGGCGGTTAGCGGTTGGGGCGGCACATAAGTTTGGCCACTGCACGCGTTGGCTTGTCGGCCACCTGCAGGTACACTGAGATCGAACAGACGACCGAAACAGCACTCTCGAGGGCACGGTTGCCTGCCCTCTCGACGTGCTTGTCTCGCTTGCAAACCTGGCGTTTGCTTGCTTGCTCGCATCGCATCGCTCGCTCTCAGCCTTGCTTTCTTTGCATTTTATATTTAATTTCTTGCTTTCGCTGTACGAGGGTATGTATAAGGTGGCGTGAATTGTATCTAGAGTCAACAAACGACAGCTTGAGAAAGATGAGGGGGGAAGCATAACTCCGGGCGCAAAAGTCCGCCACGTGACACCTGTTTCGCGTCGAGCCCAAAACTTCTTGAGAGAGAAAATTTCTACAACGCGTGGCACTACGGTATACGAACAAGAAATATTTCTGCACGCAACCTTTTGGGCGGAAGCGTAAACGAAACGCCGTTTCGCTCCTATAGGAGAGAACCCCCCCCCCTGCTTGCACGGGGCCCGAAAACAAGACTCCCATGGGCCGCTCCGTCCGCCACACCACCGTGTGCGACAAGAAAAAAACACGCATTTTCATCCCGACAGCGGTGACATGTGAAAGTTTTCGCGTGATATATGCAGTATTACTGAACTTTGCGATGTTGTACTGCTGTAGACCTACAATAAAACGGTGTTTTGAAAGTAACAAAATACACCAGTAAATACGATAAGTAAATGTAAAAGCAAAGGTAACAGAATACCACCTGTAATTTTAGTTGTTCAGTTCGAGCGTTTTTTCGCGTGAAAAGTACCTGTCCCTCTCCTGCCGCCGATGCGTCTTCCTCTTCCTCTTCGCCCTTAGCCTGCGCCGCGGAAGCTGACGCGATCGCATCCCTCCTCCTCTGCGAGGGTGTGTGTATGCATGCGTGTGCGTGTGCGTGCTCGTGTTTTTTGTTTGTTTTGGGGTCGCAACGGCCGGGTTCACGAATCGAAGAGAACTCAGCAGTATTGTGGGCGCGGCACATACATATCCCAAACGGCGACGGGTTCATGAGGAAAGCACCGACAAAAGAAGGTCCAGTCATTCCATCGCTCCATCGTTATACAGTAAAACGCCCGTCGGCCGGGAGGGGAGGGGGGGAGCGAAGACGGCGGAGGGGGGGGGGGGGGGGGGGGGGCATGAAGCACGAATAACGCCTCATGCGCGCTACAATGTATGAGCGCGTCCTCCGGAGGATTAGCAAGACTCTTCCACGTTAGTTCGCGCCCGACCAGCAGGGCCTGTTCCACGATTTTCGGGAAGACGTTACTACTGTAATACTATTGGTGCACTCTCCGCTCACAGTTCGTCGTTAGGACTACAGCACAGGAACACGCGAGACGCAAGTCGGGTGCGCCGTAAAGTCACTCATGACATTCACGCTGCAGACGACGGAAAACACACACATTGCACACTGTACACTGCACACCGCACAATGCACAACGCACATAACACATTGCGCAGAGTACAATGCGTAATGCACAGTGCGCATCGCACGTTACACACGCACAGTGCACAATGCGCATTGCACAACGTGGTAGACGACACGCAAGTCAGTGGAAACTAAAAACATTCAGGGCGAACGGAAGCCACCGACAAGAAATCAGCACCAGCACCAGCACCAGGACCAGCACCCTCCGCACCTGAACAGCCTGCTCCTTCCTTTGGTCCAGCAGAGCCTGCACGAGCAGCGCCAACCCCGCAAGACCCGCCAGCGCCTCGCTCACGATCTGGGAGGTGGTCATTCCCGGCCGAGAAAAGCCGTCCAGGCTGATAAGACCCAGTATCACTACAGCCAAAACCAAACGCAGCCTACCGACGAGATGCAAGAGAAGAGAAAGGCACCGCGAGGGGGAGGGAGGGAGGGAGGGTGGAGCGGGGGGGGCGGGGGGGAGGCGGAGGGCGTAAAAACTATCACGACTATCAGGGTCACGTGAAAACGTAAGACCCGCCACTCTTTTTTTTTCTAATCCTCCGCGTTGACATGTGTGCGAGATCATATGTTTCTTACCATGTATCACTACCATATTGCATTTCGTGCTAATTTAGCGTACCAGTAGACCTATGGCACGACGCTCCGACCGACGAACTATCATCATATATTATTAAATATTATTATATACTAATAATAGGTGCCGTAGTGCCGTCGTGTTCGAAACTGTATCGGTCGTTTTGTACAGCGGCGGCCAGCTCCCGTGCCGGATTCGTGACGAACAGGGCGGTGCAGAATAACAAAACAAAAAAAAATCACGGAGGGACCGACGGACTACGCCTAGCTATTAAGCGTGTATGCATCGGATACGGGATGCTTCGAACAGTGTTATGGTAGTAGTAGTAGTAGTAGTAGTAGTAGTAGTAGTAGTAGTGTAGTAGTAGCCCCAAATGTGCTGCTCCAGTTAAGCATCGGGTATGCGCAAATGCCAAGATGCCATAGCAGCAGCAGCAGCAGCAGTAGTACGCGTAGCAGTGCACACTCTCCCTGCCCCATTAGTGCTAGGGTAAACGTTGGGTCGTATCATACATACACACGAAGTGCTATACACCTGTTGAGGGGAAAAAAGCGCGCACACACACACCTGAACCCCTGCAGGCCGGGCACGAAGAAACCCCCACCCTGTTCGATGGCAGCCGACGGCCGCCGGTAGTAGCTACCCAAGTTTTTCGTTTTATCGCCCGGTGGTGAACGGTCCACCCCCATACTGTCAATCATCGGAGGTGGCAGACCGCACCACACCACGATGAAACAGCGGCGGCGGTGGTGGCGGTGGCGGCGATGGCGGGATAATCGGAGCAAATTCAAATGTGTAGACGTGACGCGAGGAGATGCGCCATCACACAGCGAGAGAAGGGAGGGGAGGGGAAGGGAAAGGAAGGGAAGGGAAGGGAAGGGAAGGGAAGGGAAGGGAAGGGAAGGGAAGGGAAGGGAAGGGAAGGGAAGGGAAGGGAAGGGAAGGGAACGGAAGGGAAGGGAAGGGAAGGGAAGGGAAGGGAAGGGAAGGGAAGGGAAGGCAAGGGAAGGCAAGGGAAGGGAAGGCAAGGGAAGGGAAGGGAAGGGAAGGCAAGGGAAGGGAAGGCGGGGGGGTTGGTACTCAATATCGTGCATGGCCGTAGTGGCGCGGGAGGGGGGGGGGGGGGGGGTGCGAGGGCACAATTGGTTGTCCCTTCGGAAGCCTCTGCTTTATTTGGCTTGCCAGGTGTGGCTATCTCGCGAGTGTTTGCAGCTACAAAGTAGTTGTAAATGGTGGAATTTGGCGGCGGCTGCGTCGGGGGGCGAAGATAGTGATTGTTCTCTGTGGGTTCGATCCCGAGGGGCTGACTTCGGAGCATACCTGCGCAGTCTCATACTTTACCGCTTGCCTTGCGCACTCATGTCTGGGACAAAACAGTGGCGAAACCTGCGAGAAATCTGCGTGGTTACAAAACAAAAAAACGGCAAACTGCCCATACCATACTGCCCACATTGCCGCGATACTGCTAAGCGGTACGATGACGCATTGTTTGCATCTCTTACGCTGTAAGGCACGAGTACTCAAACATACAGCAGTAATTATCCCAGTTTTTCGCAACACTGCCGCGGGACCGCGCCAAGCCAAAGCACCGAGCGTGTGTTGATACTGGTGTGCTATTAACACGTAGCTCGCGAGTAAGGGAACGCCCTGCGGCGGTGCCCCGGCTTTTTCGCGCATCGAAGGATGAAGGCACAGCAACAGCAGTAGACGCAGGACATTCATATATGGCATGATGGGTAGCATGATAGCATGGCATCACACTTGTAAATCGACGCGTGAATAGTAACGAGTACCAGGCTGTGGTGGTGGTGGTCGTGATGATGGGGGTGCTGGTGGTGTGGTCGTGGTGCACTGGTAGCTGGCTGATACAGCAGCGATACCGTACGCAGTACCTACATACGAACGGACAAATTGTCATGAGAAAAGCTGACAGTCTCGTGAACTTCTCATCACGTTCCATCGCTGATGTTTAAGCGTTCAGTGCATGCAAACCGCAGCGTCCCATCTGTCTGCGGCGCGAAGACTGCACTATTGTAGAGACGCGCTACGTATCCACGGGAAAAAGTGATTCCCTTCTTCAGATCAGACATCGCTATCCTCACCTGAGAACAGGCAGCTGCTTGTGGGTCACAGCCGCTGCAGCAGCCAGGGTCGGTCGGGTAGCTGGAGCAGCTACAACAGGAGCAAACACGGCGCCATGTGGAGCATACAAGCAGCGGTCACCGGCGGCAACGCAAAGAGGCGCTGGAACGAGAAACGCAAACGCATTCCTGCCTGCGAGGGCGAGCGACAGCAACCGCAGCGGTGGAAAATATCGCATCTTCCGCAGGCAGGGAAAGCGAGAGCGAGGCAGTGCGATAGAGCAGAGTGTTCACTATACCTGTGCAGTCAGGTGTTGTGTAGATACGAAGGCTTTTTTTCATAGGGCAATGTGCGCATTTTTCGACGCCCAGCTGGCAGCCAAAACCCTGAGCATTACGGAGTACTGAGCAAGTGCAAGATGAAGACAGCGCGGCAGAACCCCTGTGCGCACAAGGGAGGCCTGATCTCAAGTAGCACCGATGACGACGTTGCTGGCGAGTAACATTTCGAAGAGGCCAAAAACAACATATTCTATTGTCTCAAGTCAAATATTAATACCTTGTTGGTTATATAGCACTACAGGTGCAGCAGTAGTAGTACTGCTACAGCTGTTGACCTCTCAGTCAGCCGCTGACTTGGTGGTCTAGAAGGTTATCCCTTCTGATCGAATGAAGTACCTGGTATACCGATATGTTTTGTGAGTTCGACTCAGTCTCGGCAGCCTTCTTCGGAGGGAAACCTCTCGCAACGCGCTGCTGATGATTACCGAGAATCGAGCTCACGCACATCATATACTCGTATTGGGCCGAAGGGCTGACCTGCTACTGGTTGGAATTAACCATTTTTGCCCAGAAACCACACATCCAGCATTTTATTGGACCGAACGGATAGCTACTATTATTAATAACAGACCTCACAGTCCGCCGCGGATTTTGTAGTTTAGTAGGTCATCCCTTCGGCCCGATATATGTGCGTGAGTTCGACTATCGGCTATCATCAACATTTCCAGGTGGGAAAATGTGGAAGGCGGGTTCCTGTTATGATACTGCTTTTCTATTCTGATCAGCAGCGCGTGGCGAGAGGAGTTCGCCCCGGAGATAATAATGCCGAGACTAGAGTCGAACTCACAAAACACACATTTTGTTGGGCCGGAGGGACAACCTAGACCACTCAGTCAGCCGCTGACTGAGTGGTCGAGCAGGTAGAGCTATGTAAGCAACACACCTCTACTCACAGCTTGATACATCTATCGAGTCTATCGATCGATCGACCAATTGAAGGTCGATGCTGCTCGACACGTTCCGCTGCCCTCGCGAACGCCCCCCTTCCGAAATCGAACCGATTTTGCCCAACCAACCGCATACGATCCACTCTTCCGGAGCCACAAGGCAACAGGGATAGTAATAGCGTCGGCGACGACGACGACGACGACGACGGCAGTGCCAGTGCCAGGACCACCACCACGGGAGCGCCAGCGGCAGCGCCACC
Source organism: Nereocystis luetkeana (assembly GCA_031213475.1). Taxonomy (NCBI): domain Eukaryota; class Phaeophyceae; order Laminariales; family Laminariaceae; genus Nereocystis; species Nereocystis luetkeana. Next base: position 7,488,857 of record JARUPZ010000002.1, on the reverse strand, counting down.
GGGAGCGCCACCGGGAGTGCCACCGGGATCGGCAGTAGCAGTAGCGGCGCGAGCAGAGGGTGCATCAAGACCGGCTTCCCCAGCAGAGGCGCGAGGGCGGGGACGCACGACGATGCGACGCCGGGGACCACAACGGTAGCGGCAGAGCCAACACGTTATTTGGTTCCGCGAGTCACAAGAGCGCGACGTCGTGCCCCTGTTGGATGATCTCGCGTCCACGCGAGTTTTTTCTTCGCGCAGAGACGAAGGTCTAAACGGCACCGGTAGCAGCGCCGCCGGTAGCGGTGCTGTCTGCGGTGGCCGCGCCATCGGTATTGACCTCGACGAGAACAGTATCGAGGGTGGTGGCGAAGCGCCGTGCTTTGACAATAAGACGTGGTTCAGGAAGGTGAATCCAGGGCGGCCGTTGGTTGTCACGCCTCCCACGGCGCAGGAAATAGTGTGCTCCTCGTTCTTGTTGAGGGGCACGAGACGGTATCGGGCGGATTTCGCGCTGCCGGTTCGATGGGATGGGAATATTTGGCTTCGTGTCCGAACAAAGGACGGCAGTGCATCGGGCCATGGGGCGTGATGCACGGGCAGTCGTGTGGGGGGCAGTGAGGCTGAGGCCTGACACCGAACTCTGGAGCAGATGATGTGAAGACGGCGACCGTGTGGCCAGCCATACAGACGATTCAATAAATGGGTGCTGGTCGTTGTGTATTTCGGCGACCCGCCAAATAATCGATTATCTGCCGAATTGTGGGTTTAGCCATCGCGTGGAGGCTACGGGCGCTCTGGTGGCCACTCACCTGGTCAGTCAATGTGCTCATGCGGTATGCCACTCTCTCCCATTGATTTTTGTGTTGGTCGGGGTGGGGCGGTTTGTGCTGGGGTGCGTGCGGTGCCGTTGCTACCACCAATTCGTCCCCCCGGTTTGCTTGAGCAAGGGAAGAATGTTGGCGACTGTCGTGAATGCTGTTCAACTCCCAACATACGCTACTCGTTGGCTGCGGATAGTAAGAAAACTTGCCCGTGGAATTAGGATTGATGCCTCTGAACGGCACGCATTCCTCCCCTCCCCTCGCCTGTAAACCCTCCCTCATTTTCATCGTCGCTGCAACACCATCTGTAAATTTCCCGCCCTGACCACACCCATACCATCCACCCCCCGGTCTTACCACCTACCTTCCCACCCACCCATCCTCCCAACCACATACGAACCCACACACACCACCTATCCCACTCATACCCTTCCTTCCCAATTGGACCACCACATATCTGGTGTTCGCTTCTCAGACGCGCAAAGGGGGGAGGCGAAGTACAACACGGGCCGGCACAGCACCCGATTTCGTGAGATACCTGGACCCGTTGTCTCCCAGTCGCCAGGACGGGGGGGGGGCAGGCTGCCACTCTCAATAGAGTCGCCGACGAAACAAGTGGGTCGGGAGAGGGTGAAACATGTTTCCAAAACTGTAGAGGACGGGGGGGGCGGGGGGGGGGGGGGGGTCGGATATGACGGCTAAGAGGTGGAGATGTATCATGCACGGGATTGCTGTACACTGTTGCCGCGGCACTCAAGGCGTTTGGAGCGGAGGTTGTGTGAAGGATCACACACGCCTTGGTTAGGCCGAACCGCCACCGGAAGCTGGGGAGTGTCGTTAGTGTTTTGTATTGTATGGCGTTCAGTACTAAAATAGGGAAAGTGGGGGTGGCTGTTGCAATGGCTGCGGCTGTTGATGTCGCTGTACCGATGGCTGTGGCTGTTGCGATGTCGGCCGCGACTGTTGGAGAGCTCGTGGGCTGTGTGTTATCCTTTGCGTCCAGCTGCGTAATGGGTCGGGAGAAACACGAGAAATATCATCACTAGGGGGCGCCTCTTACATACGACCGACATGCACGCAACACCCACGCACGCACAGTGGAGTCGTTGTATTAGACAGCAAGGAAAGGCGGTGCAAGCGCTTCTTTCAGTCTACAAAGAGCGAATACGGCCCCATTGCGCGACCATGATTGTGCTCCTCTAGGAAGATAGTTTGCATGGCTTTGTTCGATGTCACATCCGTGTACAGTATCGTTTATGCCCCCGCTTTCTTTCGAAGTGTTTCGGGGTCAGAGGGAGAGCCGTCAGCAACACCGCGGCTGGTAATTATCAAATGGCAATCTCCCCCACAATACTAGCGTAGGAAATGTTGGTCATGAAGCACTATTCAATGCGCACCCTTTTTTTTTCCTAACAAAAATTGGGAGTATTTCTACCGTTCATGTGAGGTTCCATCGTAATCTGCTTACTGCTGACAAGAATAACCCCTCGCCAATATCGAGGGGAAAAGTAAAAACCCTGGTGTCTCTCCGGCGGCGGCGCATGCCTCCTACGAACTGATATTCATTCCTGCACACTATTATACTACATCACGCTTGCACTAAGAAACAAAAAACATATCGCTGTCTATACAACATGACAATGGGCTCTTCCACATTAATTCGTGCTGGCGCCTGTTCAACAAGCGGCTGATCGGCACCTTCCAAAAGCTGCAACAAACGTTAGGCTGCTGCACTCAAATCTGCAACGAGAACAGATAAGTTTGAAACCTAAAGCTGCAGCAAACTACGTGGGCTCCATCATCAACTGCGGCGGTGCGGCGGCGGCGGCGGCGGTGGCTAAGAGTATACGACGAGGGTCTCGGCGATGTTGTTTCGGCAAAGCGGGCACAGCGTCAGCTCCGGTCGCTCGGAGCATCCCCTACAGACGCATAGGTGTCGACAAGGCAACAGCAACACCCCTCGCTCGTTCTCCTGTCGGGTAAGGAGGAGGCAAGGGTGGTGGGGGGGTGGGGGGGGGGTGCTTTTCGTCGACAGCGGCACAGGGCAACAACGAGAGTGGTCCAGCCATAAAGTCGTCCAAATCGTCTTTTGGGTTTCCCGAGGTTGGTTTTGAATGCTAAATAGAGTGTGGGTTTGCTATTGTCGTACAGGTTGGATACGATAGTATAAGGTGGCTGTTGAAAGAACCGGTGGAAACACGTTTCAATTATATTCATGACGTCCATAAGGAAGGGGGAAGGGGGGGGGGAAGAGGGGGGGTAACGGTAAGAAATGGAAAATGTTGTCGGTCGCAGGTCGACCGGGGGATCGTCGCCGCGCGGTCGGTTGCGAGAACGTTCGAAGCGTGCATTATGCTAATCTTCACATCTATGCCCCCGCACGCCTATTGTTGGAGTTCCGCACAACGTACTCAAGTGCTTTCCCCGCCCCGCCCCGCCCCGCCCCGCCCCGCCCCGCGTCCCTCCCTCTCTATTAGTAGTGTCGTTTGCAAACGAAACACAGTCCTTGGCGAGAAAATTTCATCGTTCGATTGCTGAAATCTCGCCGCTGCGATTAAAAACCGATGGAACCTTTGGGAGGGAACGTTCAACCGGGACTATTTACCTGGCACACGACACAGAGTCTCTGTTCTTCCTTAGCGAGCTGCCCCTGAACGATCCTGTCCCTCTCCCCGCATACGCCCTCCAAAGCTTTCCGGAAGTCCTTCTCCAACTGTTCCAGCTCTTGCAACGATCGTCCCTTGGGATTGTAGTAGTTTGCGCACATACAAAGTACCACGTATACCGGTATTTACTCACACGGAAACAAAGGACTGGCCGGTAAAAGAGGCATTCAAACTGTTAATACAAGAATAACTCACACCGTTCAGCCTTTCTGTAGAAGGCCGATCAAAGTTGAATCACAAAGCGGCAGCAGCAGCAGCACTTCCCTCCAAGGCTGTTTGATATTTTCGCTGTCTACATCCGTATCCGACACCAGATCAGTGCGGGAACCAGAGATCTACGATGAAAAGAGGTATGCGACATTCCGAGTAACGACAACACGGCGGCGGGGGTGAGCGGTTGCGCGGGGGGGGGCATGTATGTAGAGCACCAGCAGTCGCAGCTCGCCTCTCTCGGAGCGACGACGCCGAAGCATCGCCAGCACAGAAAATGAGAGCCGCCGTTGGCAGCATCCGTGCTGCCCGCACAGCATATGGTCTCCGACGGTATCACGTCACAAGTGGCCGGGACCCCCCCTCCCCCATACCCAATGTGGGCGTGAAAACCAATCATTATGGAGACATTGAACAATGTAGCAAACCCCACAAGATGTCGACAACCTCTCAGTGTGCTTCTCCTGATGGTGTGCTAAATTGTTTAGCTTCTCCACAAGTTTTTTTTATGCCCACATTGTGCAAGGGGGGGAGTCCCGACCACCTGTGTTGCGGAGGACGACAGCGCTTCTGGCGCAGACACAGTCGTCACCGAAAAGTCCTCCAAACCATTCGCGTCAAATCGGTTTATTCAACAACTGTCCTCGTACTGAACAGTAGCAAATCCCATTAGCCCTACTAATACTGTAGATATTGCAGGTGTACTATACAGTAGAACGACCCAATACTACTGCTCCTGTATTCGTGCATGGTGTATGGTCGTATGGTATTTTTATAATTTAGGTATTCATACATATTTGCGCGCGTGTGAGGAGGATGAACCGTATGTGTGACGACACTCAACGTCCACTTATTCCCCATGTCGTTGGGGTTCTCTGTTGCAGAAGCTCCAAACGTGTCCGCCAGACTCGAACAGCAGCCAAAAAACGGTGTACAGGCGTTTGTTCCGCCATGTAACGGTACACAATCAAGGGACAAAACGTCACCGTAAAACAGCTCAAGGAATAGCAAACCTTAAAGTACACCGACTCCTGTCTCCCCGGTATACCGTTTTCTGTCGAATGGCCCACATCCGAAAAAAGCGTTATATTACTGGAATGTATACTGCGAATGCTATATTAAGAGAAACAAGGAGATATTTAAGCTACTGCTTAGTCAAAATAAGCCACAATAACCGGTAGGCTTGCCAGATACCGGTACGAAATACCCATGCCCCCTTTTTTCCGAAAGGGCAACGCAGCTTCACCTTAAGTCCTTGGCCGAGAAGGGTAGCTTTGAGCGTGTCCCGTTCCTTCTGAGTTTTTGCTACAGCTTCCTCCAGGCTCAACACCTATTCACAGTTTTCACCGATGGCGGTTTCGTCCGGTTACGCACGCAGAGAAGGTGGGCGGAGGAAAAGAAAGGATTGAAGGAGAAAGTCAGAAAGATAGACAGAGCAACGATAGCGTGCTCTGCAGGGAACGGGAATCGTCGCTAACGAAATTCGCTCAACCGACGTACTGCAGCCCTTGCATGCGACATTCCGCTCAAGCATACTTTTAGGTTCAGCAGCTAGTCGCTTGCTCTTCCCGTGTGTTTCGCACGGGGGGGGGGCGGCGCCACCGCAACGACGATAATATATATATCGTGTCGTCGAAACAAAAACCGCCGCCAGCAACGTAATTAAATGTGCCGTGCTACTTTGCGCCCGGCATCGTGACGTGGAGGGGGCTGGCTGTCACTTCCATCGTCTGGAGGACATCTGAGCGTTTTTTTTGCTTTAGTTTTCCATTTGTACCTTCGATGATTCGCCCAATACTATTCTTCAGCTCCCTCCTCTTCGTAACTCAGATCCCTCCCTTAGGTCACATAGCGCCCCCCCCCCCCCCCCCCCGCCGCCGACCTGACTATGAAAACCTGTATATGTCCAAGGCTAAACACACAACACTGTGCCCAGTGCATGGTTTGTGTGGTTTTTGCTTTCACTCGGTGCATGCCTGTGGCTGAGGGCAGAGCAACCCCCCCCCCCCCCCCTGCCCTTGCCACAAACCAGGCATGCAGCACCATGCGATATTATGTTCATGGCATCGTGTACTACGCACCTTCTTCTCGCTCCGCACAAGCTCGTTCCATAAGCGAGCGCTCTGATCCCGGACTGCTTCGGCCTTCACACACAAAACCAAAAATGCGAAAAACGTGTTTGCCGGTAAGAGGAGGGCGACGTTTGAGTAGTTTAAAAAAGTCGGGAGCATAGGAAAGCAGGGGAGGTTGTCTCTGTTTGTATATATAATGGAGCGTTTTGTCTTCGACGTCAGGAAGGTCGGCCACGTGGTTTGGCATGCATGTCTTCTTGTGGGCATCGATGACAACACCCGGACAAACAAGCTGCATGTTAGGTTTCTGAACAAGGAAGGAAGGAAGGAAGGAAGGGAGATGCTGTGTTTGTGCGTCTGTGAAGGTATTAATCTATCTCGTGTCGGGGAATGGGGGGTCCCATGTAGCCGAGTCGTTCCCTATCGATGTTATACGATTTCGTCGAAAATAAGCTATCAGTAGAAACTCGAGATACTGCAACGCGTCCGCTTCAATGCATCACAAATGCGTTCGTTTCGAGTCCCCCCCCCCCGTCCTCTTCAAAGGAGCGTGCGCGGTTTACGGGGGGGGGGGGGGGCTACGTCCGTATTTCTCCTCGAGATACAGGTGATAGCTTGAGGTGCTCTCCGCTACCCGTTGCGCGCCATCTATGCAGCCTATATTGCGCTTTAACTGCATCTCCGTTTTGGGGACAAGGTAACTTGGAATCAGACTAGGGTCATGTTTTTAGTTAGAAGGGTCATACGAGCAGACACATACAAGGTTATGTAAGCACACCCTCACCTTTGCCTCTGCGGCCAGTCTGCTCTCCTTCTCCTGCAGCCACAACACCCTGATAAGCTCTACCTGCTCACACCGGTAAAACAACGGGGCCCGACCGAATCTGCGCTATTGGTATATACGTCGCAGCAAAGTTTATATGCAACAGGCGTGCCATCTTTCCTCCTTGCTTGCTATGCCTCAGGAAATAGAGGGAAGGAACGTTGAAGGTTGACAGGGGGCGATTGAGTCTACAGTACGCCGGAGCAGGGCATGCGGCAGGCGAGACTTGTTTTCCTGTGGTTGCGTGCTGTGGTGCTACGTACAGCCAATAGAAGGAACGTTGCACGTTGGATACGGCGTATACCGTGAGGGCTTTTACAAACAGCCCTTAAATAAGGGTTGATATCATCTAAAAACTCGATCCGTGGGAGAAAAAAAACGCAGCGGCCGATAGATAAATGCGGGGCTACGTACCCACCCCCGGCGATAAAGAGATGAATCAATGTATCGGGAGCGAAAACGTGCTGCTCCATACATTAAGGGAGTACAGGACTACAAGATAGTGCACAGTAAACAAACATAAAGGAGTAACAGCTCTCACGTGATCGTTCGTGCCGCTCCCTTCCCCAAGAGCGTTGAATCCGCGGCGCCTAATCTCTTCTCTATCCTCGGGAGAGTCGTGGGACCCCAACAATGCGACGGGTGCATCTCCGGGTCCGAATTGTCCCATCAGCTCCCCGCCCCCCGCGCCCCTCATATTCCGCTCTGCAACCCTGGTTGAAGCAGCGCCACCACCCACCTCCGCCGCCGCCGGGTTTGTGGTACTCGTAGAGACGTAGAGCAATGCTGGTGTGGGGGTGCTTGTCGTCTGCGTGTTGTGGGGTGCTTCTGCTATGCTGCTCCCTCCAAGATTACCGTCGCCGTCGCCGCCGCCGTTATCGCGACTGCCTCGGCTACCACGACTGCCGTTTGAACCAACCCCTCCCCGGGGGGTCGCGTCAAGCGGTTGTTGGGACGGTGGCACTAGCGTATCTGGCGTCGTTGAGTAGGCCGGGTTGACGTCAACCGGGGGGGAGGCTACTGGCGATGTGATGGTAGTCGCAACGGCAGCGGACTTTTTTTTCATGTTCCCGAAGTTTTGTTTCAACGATGTGGTGTTGTGTGCCGAAGACGGGCGGGCGAGGTGGAACGCAAACGGTTGTTCTCGGTTAAAACGCTACTGACAGACGTTTAAAAAGCTGTATCGGCAGGCCGCGCGCTTATAGGCGGGGCTCGGCTACAAGCAGGGGTGGCTGCACATACGTACTCTGCTATGTTACAACAATGTGCGACTGCTTCGAATGCTCATTACTCTCTTGCCTTGATATCAACCTCCGGAGTAGTGAACACGGTGGCAAGTATGCGCCAATAACTACTACCGTCCCTGCCACGTATCGACCGTAAGGTACAGCAGTACTGGCATTCTTCTCTCCAGGAGGTGCTACATCTCCATTATCTCAACTGCTGTGAATCCGCAAACCTGACTGTATCGCCCGACTCAGCATGGAGTTTACGTGTACATAGAGATAGGGCTGCGTCAAGAATCTTGCCCAAATACACGGTGGGAAATGAGAACAAAGAAACACTAACTGGGAGGCGGGGATATGGATGGTGTCTCACCGCGTGTGGTACGGGGTCCCCCGCCGATACAAGCCGCATGTTTTCGGGGAATGAGTGGCGCCCTCGATGGTTTCTACGGGGCAAGATCGTCTGCCTTGTGTTAGAGCCGAGGCAAACGCCTCCAAGTTGCCGAAAGCCCGTTCCCACCTCAAACAACTCCTGCGAAAAGCAACAGTCGTAAGTTGCGTGGTTAGTTGATCATTTCATAAGAGGCATGTGCGCCCTATTAATAGAAACACGAGGGGATCAAGAAGGTGTACTCTAGGCCACGCCCTGACCCTCCTCTCAAAACGATTTTTTGTTTACTCAAGGGTCCTGCCGAGTACTCTGCTCTACTCTGTGGTCCCCGGGGGTGCAAACGGCGGCATCGTTTGTCTTCGACAGCAGTGTTACGGTTCGAGGTATTGGCAGCTTCGGGCTATACGTCTCGATGTTGGCTGTCGCTTGCGAGCCGTACCTGCCGTCGAGTCGCACTTGCTGCCCACAACGAGGACAGTCGCTGTTGACATTTATTCTGCACATTACATTGTATTGAACGCATTTATAGCAGGGCTTTTCGCGGGTCACTGGGTGTTCAAAGTGTCACGGGTCGGGTCGGGTCGGGTCAGGAAGTGTTTAAAGTCTCACTGGTCGGGTCGGGTCAAGAGGTTTTTAAATCTCGCGGGTCGGGTCAGGTCGGATCAAAAGTTTTCCCAATCTCACGGGTCGGGTCGGGTCAGGCCAACAAATTTTCAAACTCACGGGTCGGGTCAGGTCGGATCAGGGGTGATGAAAAGATCACGGGTCGGGTCAGGTCATGACCCGTGAGAAACGGGTCACTCGCGGGTCGGGCCAGCATGACCCGCGAGTTGTTTTCTGCTGAGCCGCGGGTCAAACCCGCGCATCCGGCTCGCGGATCCGACACATAAAACACTGTCCGCTCTCTTATCCAAAGGGTTCTCTCGTACCAATACTCTCTACTACTCCTTTGGTATAACATGAAGACATGAAAACACCGCCAAATCCACATACGCATACCCGCGTCAATCCATACCCACTACAACCAGGCCACATATGGCTGCGGAAGCAAAAATGAATATTTAATTATTTCTCAAGTGCCGACCCACAGGCCGGATCCGTGGGTCGAACCCGCGGGTCAACATAAATGGTCTCGCTGACCCGACCCGCATGAAACACGTTTATCACGGGTCATTCGGAAGGTGGCGGGTCGGGTCGGGTCGGGTCGGGTCGGGTCGGGTCGGGTCGGGTCGGGTCGGGTCGGGTAAACAGTTTTTGAAATCTCGCGGGTCGAGTCGGGTCGGGTCAAAAGGCTAAAGATGTCGCGGCTCGGGCCGGGTCAAGTCAACTCACTTCAAAAATTTCGCGGGTCGGGTCGGGTCAGCCGACCCGACCCGACCCGACCCGACCCGACCCGTGAGGTTTGACCTGGCCCACGAAAAGCCCTGATTGATAGCTGCTGTACTGTTCTTGCTACAATATCTTCCCTGGTGTTTTTTTGTCTCTAGCCGAGTAAAACAACCTGAGTCAGCGGGCACAAACATAGCACGCAGGGGAGGAACAAGTATTCTCCCAGCGGAGCCGTCTTGGGATGAATGCACGACTGTTTACCAGCCTTACTATTTTTCTGATAATCCCAGTGACTTGCAGAATACGAGGGTGGCGCTCAGCAAAACCCTCCCGTCTACGACTCTTGCGACCAGCAAGCGCAGCCCGTTACGTTAGAGGCTGTTCTACTCACATTGCCGTCTTCGTCGTCGCTGGACCGAAAGCCTTCGCTCGAGGATTCCCCGCGGCTGATAGCGGCCAAGTGCTGCGTTCCAGTGCCTCCAGCTTTGCGCAGCGCCTCGGCCTCCCTCGACGCGTGCCGATGCATCTCTAGGTTGCGACTGGTTACCGACAGGTCGACGCCGAGACATGCTCCTCTCTCCGATGGAGCCCTCGCCGCGTATCTCGGCGTTGAGAATTCCTCGGGTCGTGGTGGTCCGCTCTGCGAAGTGCTGCAAGTTGAAAAGTTTCGTGATCCGCGTTGTAATGTAGCGGGGGGGGGGGGGTCGTTTGCATGCCGCGCCCAACGCAATTTCCGAAAAAATAGTTGGGTGTCTTGATAGTAAAACTTCTCAGAATGAATCGTGGTATAACGAGAGTGCGTCCCATATAAGATCTCAAGGTGTTCGGCTCAACACTCGGGGTGCCACAGGTTGAACCCAGGAGCGTGTTTTGATCGTGAACTTCATGCTTCCCGACGGCAAGCTGCCAAGAATAGCAAATTTGACATCTACCTAGAATAAATCATGAGACGGCCTCGTGCTCACCGGTGTGACGTGGCTACTGAAGGTGCGATTGAAGGGAACGTTGTCCTTCCCTCCTCGTTTGGAGAGTCCCCCCTACGTACGTGCGGCAGAAGCAGGTGGCGGAAGAAACGTTGTGGCGGTGCTTGCCATCGAAATGAAAAAAAACTGTATCACTACCTCCTCTTCGAACACTTCGATCGATGCCGGGGATTTTGAGGTGCGTGGAAGGACAATGGTCCAAGGTGCACCTCTTTATACGTACCCGGTGCCTTTTTTGCCCGAAACAAAGGAAACACATTTGTACCATCGCTGGTTCTATCTGGTTGGCTCTCAATTATTACGTTTTTTTTAGTCCACTTGTCGTTTTCAACTTCAGTCAGCCTTTTTTGCCCGAAACAAAGGAAACACATTGGTACCATTGCTGGTTCCATCTGGTTGGCTATCAATTATTACGTTTTTTTAAGTCCACTTGTCGTTTTCAACTTCAGGTAGAAGCTGGTGCGAGGAAGGAGGAGGCGCTCGCAATCACACAAGGGCGAAGAGTGATGAGCGTCTGCAGAAACACGCAAGGTGTAAGGTGCTCAACGTACTTTATCGTACCCTGCTCCTTCGTCTCGTTATGTCGATTGGGCTACATGCAGGAGGAGGCGGAGCAGCTGCTCGACCAACCTTGCATAACTGTACGATATATCCTCACCCGCACATCATGCACATCTTCATAAAACTAAATTTCAGGTTTTTATCTTGCTTGCTGATTTTTCAGCTAAGCACGTAACTCACTCGCATCGTGAAGCGACTAAATTGTTGGTACCGACAATTCACCTCCTGCCATGGAGAGCAGCTGATCTTAGGTTCCATGCTCTCTCTGCAGCAACGTCCATAGGGCGCTCTTGGTGACCACTGCTTCGCCGCCCCGACCTGGACTCTTCGTTCCCAGATCTTGCGTTGCCAGATATTGAGTGACGGGACAGTGCGTCAATACCAGGTATTTCGTCAATGTCAGGTCTTGCGTTAGGATGTCGGAATAGTCGCGTGTCGGAGATAGAAGTTTCGGGGGTAGACGTCGACGCGCCGCCTGGGATTGAGACGTGCCCAGCGCTGTCGTCGTGGTCTTGCCTACGCTGGGCTATAATGTTGAGCCGTCGAAGCATACCGGTCGGGACGCGAGGCCCCGGACTCTCGAAAGCCGTAGCACCTGCTATAATATAACGCATTTGGTTGAGCATAGCACGGCGGACTCAGACTATTGAATATTGCAAGGATACTCCTATTACGTTCAAAAAACAATCCTCATAACGTAGGTGCCAGTTATAAAGGGTTTTAGAGTACAACTTTTGGTGGAGCGCGCGGACCAGCCGACGCTTATTTTGGCGACAGCTGTGCGCATTTCTTATGGCCGGTGAAACCTACAGAATATAACAGGAGTTGGATCATACGAAGTGCCGCTGGGTAATGATATACCCACCGTTGTACATTGAGTGTTCATTTCGCAAGATAACAACAACGAAAAAGCAAAAAAGAGCGGTGCTTACGACGACAACAACCTTGTTGGCCCGTATGCGAGTGAGTGTACTTGATACGCTGGGTTTTTCAACTTTACAAACACATTTTGGTGCGTGTGACTACTTGGCACGGTTTACGGGACAAAGGGTTTTTGCTTGCAGGCCGCTCCTCTTGCGGTCACTCCCCGACGACGCGGACCTCCATATTTGTCATGCATTAATCCTTTTACTAACACCGTGTGTGAGTACTGCAAACAAACATCGTACTCTGATTCGAAGTGGTTTGTCCCCGAAACGGGACTGCAGTGATTGAGTGGTACAAGGGGTTAATACCCGCATTTGCCGTGTAAATTGCGCACTCGCCTCTATTGTCTCTGGCCAATACGCTGGCCCCCCTCAAAATTAAGGCCTCTGCGATCGCTTCGTTGCCGTGACGGCAGCAGAAGTGTAGAGCTGTCTGTCCGTCGCCGGCAGCCAGATCCACCTCGGCGCCATTGTTGAGGAGGCAAAGGGCCGCAGGGAAGTGCCCGTTTCGGCAGGCGGCCAGCAAGGGGGTATCGCCCTCTGGACTTACCCAATTTACATCTGATGATTAATCACGCGCGGCACGAGCAACATGACGCTTCTTAGGATACTGTATAATACTGTTCCGCCAACCAGGAGCATCTACAGCAGTATCTTACGAGTAAGCCTTGAGACCTATTATGACACTATTCTTGAGCAACCCTGAGCTTGCCAGGCAGGGTATTGCTTGTTCGTGGGCCTCTACTGTACAATACGATGGCGTTTACATGAGGACATCGCTTGCAAGAACGACGTCGAAGAGGGACTTGCGCGAGGTTCAAATCATCGTACCGTATTTTCGTGCCGATCCGGTGCTGTCTTTATGTGGTATCTACAGTACGGTGCAGTACAGTACATCACTTATTAGGGCCGCCCCCTCCGCCTCAACGGTGGAGGGCCCATAATTTGGAACTAGCAGATACCCAAATGATAAATGTGGCAAAGCCTACTACATCGTAGTCTCTGTTGCTTGCGGCGCTCTACATCGCTCTCGCGCGAAGTGTTCTATCCCACACTACATCTTAGGCAAATCTCTTTAAAGAGTCGGCAGACATGCTAGCTACCTGGTATATTATATTAGCATGCGTATGCCCTACTATACCGAGTAGAATACCATAATATGTGACAGGGAAACGTACCTGGAACTCGCAAAATACCGTGCAGTACACTTACAACGTTTCTTTTATAGAAACGCTTGCGCGTGCGTTCCTGAAAACATCTCTCCCTGGTTCCCCAGGTATTGAAACGAAGCGGGTAGGTCAGCGTGCGGCCGTACACCGTACCGACGCCCCAAAGATCCCGCCGTTCAGAGGGGGGGAGAGTGTTACAAGGATCACCCTGGACTGGGTTATCGATCGATATTTTACCCCTATAGCTCAGTAGGTACGAAACACCTTCACAGTTATTTCGATTTTGGGGTCAACTCCACGTCGACCATGGCGCACATCACACATGCAAGCACTTCAACGAGTATGTAGGGTGCAACAGTATCCTCGGCTTGAGTTGAAGTGCAAACTATAAGCACAGCGCAGGCAGACTTCCTGGAGGCAACAAAGAGCAACAGCAAACAAAACGCCCGCCTCTCGAAATAAAAGTCCCGTGCGCTCCTGTTGCTTTCGTTGGGTGGGAGAGATTCAGCTCATCATCATCACTATTATTAGCTCACCCGTCCCCATCTGCACGAGCGATTCGCACTCCTCTACTCGGCCTCCTTTCGCCGCGGCCCAGAGGAAGCTTTCCTTGAACCTGCAACGAAAGGTGCCGGTTTCGATGACGGTGTTGGTGTCGGCGTGTCGGTGTCGCTGCATACCCACAGGGGAAAAGATTGTACGTACGAACTCTGTATGAATTAGAATAATAGTACGAGGAACTACAGTATTACAGGGGAACATGCTACGGGGGGCCACAGCAGTAAATAGGACCTAATATTGTTATTAATACCGGAGTAGTAAAAATAGCGAAATACATACCAGGTACCAGGTAGGTTTTTGTGCGCACCGTAGGTCCTATTTAATACGGTCCCCCGTAATAGTAATCAGGACCCAATATGCTTCGTAAAAATACTGTAATATGTAGGTTTTTGTGTACATGATGGGTCCTAATTACTATGGCCCCGTGCAATAGTATACCAGTACGACGTATGTAACAAGTTCATGCGCATACCGGCTGATCCCTGAGGGGAGCGGCCGTCCCAGATACAGAGACTTTAATCGAACGAGCTCTTGGATTCGCGTATCGTAGCTTTGTGTGATAGATAGATGCGGCAGTTCCCGCTGACAACGCAGTGGGATCACATTTTGATGAGATCTTCTATAAATATTACAACAGTATTAATATTAATAGTAGTACTTACAGTACATACATGCGAATGATACACGCCCATCAGAAAAATCCTAACTCCTGCGTATCTGGTATGAGATCTGAAAACGAAATACAAAAATAAAATAAATATCCTCGTGCATCGCAACTTCTACTGCTGCTGTACACAGGTATGCAACAACGTGGACTCACCGTTCCAGCTGCGAGAGAACATCGGATCCCGCACTTGCCAACAACATCGGTACATGGAGATGCGAGCCGTCGGTGTTTGACAGAATTGTTATGTAGCGTGGCACACCTTTGATATGCGTACGATATTGTCCGTATCATCGAGTCATCGAGTCATCGATCGCGAATCCCCGGTTCCGGTTCATCTGAAACCGTCGTTCGTACATCTAAAAAAAATGGGAATTAGGATTTTTGTGATGGACGAACTCGGGATTACTTGATAAAAAACTTCCTCGGACAGTGCGGACGAGGAGGAGCTCAGACAGCAGTACGAAGACGTACAAGTGTTCGTACAGCACTCGTGCTACGACAGCTTCGTAAGCTCTCGTCATACCAAAGCGCCTACCTTGAGTCGCGAAAGACAGGACGCGTCGAAGGAAGTCGGTATATTGTAGGATGTTTCGCCCACTACGCACGGACCAGGATAACAATAAGGCCAGTAGGGCATACTTCATGCTGGCGGCGGGCGGACGAGTGGTGCGATCCCACCACCACCTTGACGCTTCCAGCAACAACAGATTGATGGTGCCGACCGAGAAAGAGCTCAAAACGATCCTCTACGACCAGGTCTGAACTGCGACAACCTACATGCATGTGTGTGTCTCCACACATAGCCGTTTTTTCTACCAAACGAAATGACTACTACCTGGTACTTAGTACGATACAACATCCAGTGTCCTGATTCTCCACCCTACTACTGTAGATAGATACCATGTACCTCGTATAAAGTATATATATATGTGGTCACATCGCCGTAAGGCATTTTGATTAATTGGCCTCTCGCCTGCCTCAGTTAAAACTACCGCGAGCATATACGAGTACGACGAGTATATACGAGCACGAGTAGTACGGGGGCGAGCTGCCGTCGTGGGACCGGCCGGCCACAGATCCCCCCCGCATTTTCCTGGCGCGTCGCATTGGTGCTTGAGCCCCAAACGAGACAAGAAGCAGCAGTCTACATACTCGTACAGAAAGGGCGTGGCTGCTGACCACCCCGCCATACCTCCATATCTCCAGATTTTTTTCAACTGTTTAGAGACCTTCTCCGCACTACGTACCGTTGTACTGTACTACATGCTCTGTAGGTACCAGGTATAATACTCATGGGTACGACGCACGTACGAGTACGTACGTCTCATATCTTCTAATGGTAGATTCATACACATCATACAAAATACGAGTAGTATCGTTTTACTCGCTGCGTGGTTTCCTTTGGGTTCGCGATTCCGTCGCCTACGTATATACGTACACGCGCCAGACTGGGGCTCGCGCGATGGCGCACAACCGCCGGGAAAACATCGATTACGTCGCACTCCACGCCGACCGAAGACGCAGGCGTGCTACTCGAATGACTGAAGACTTCGAGCGAGAAAGCCATCAAGTCGCTGTCAGTGCGATCACAGAGTCGCCATGCAGAGAGCGCGGGTCAGCCAATCCCTACCGGAGACTCGCATCCAATCCTCCCAAAGGCACCTACCTTGGGCACCGCCTGGTCGGGCCCGACGATAACTCGGCACAACAAAAGGTGTGCCTTGTCACATACATACCATTTTATGTCCGTAAATGTAAGGAACGCGGTTGTATATTCATATTACTGTGTGTGAAGTTTAGTACCCAAACGATCCTTACATTTCCGGACATAGTGGTCTTTCGTACAAGCACCTTTGCCGTTTGCTGGGTGGTTTATATCGGTATACCGGTAGCCTCAAAGGAGGATGCAAGGTAAAAGTAATATTTTCTTTCCACGCGCTCGTTGAGTCTAACACGAAGGCATGTCTTGGTGTTGACAATGTGTGTGTTTTGTTACAGACAAAACGGAAAAATGAGAACGAAACAAAAAATGGGAACGGACGGTTTTTTTTAGAAAGCAAACCAATTGTGTACAACTCCAAGAAAAAAAGTTGACAGTCCTGTGGGGCTGTACAGCAGCCTTCGAATGAGCTGTCGCTCAGGCTGGAAGTCCTCGGCATCGCCGCGGTAGCCAGCATCTAGAGAAATCACAATAGAGCCAGCGTATATCGCTTTTTGCGCCCACCCGAAGGCACGAGATGGAGCATGACCGTTCTGACGAGCTCCTCTCACAGGGCTGGCCAAGGGGTTTCGCAGGATCATTTTGGTTCTCTGATACACCTCATGGTTCTGGAGATACGGCTTGGTTCTCATTTTAGGCTTCGTTCCCATTTTTCCGATTTGTCTGTATGTGTATAAATATCCCCTGCACCCATCGTATAAGAGGGCTTCTGCCAGTTCTCTCGTTGTCGTCGAGCTCCTATCCAGGGGGGGGGATAGGGCCTGCCAGATATTAAAATCCACGACTTACATTATTAGCTGTGTCGCCTCTATTCTCACTTGGTGAAGGGGGGCAAAAGCTGCGGGTGTGTTTCAGTGGTCTGAACTACCTTGTGTTTGTCGTGATACGTTCCCTGTCTTTTTGCTGTGATGCGTACGGATCCCCCCAGAGGTTGTCCGCACTCGTACTGGTGACGATACACCAGCGACGCGATGTAGAGATATCACTCATGCACGGCAAACGGTATGTATACCCATCGCTTTTTAAGTCAACCCATTGGCAACTACACGTACCAAGCTCTCACTACGAACATGTTCCGGCTTGCATCATGTGTCGCAGATGGAAGTCGACGACCTGCATCCTTGCCCCAGTCCCGAGGAAGAAGTTCCGGTTTCCGTGTTCCTAGACTCGTTTTCCGCGTTTGGAATGACAACGGCGGATACAACCCAGGCGGTGGAGGTTGCGCCAGATTCACAGCCGTCGTGCCAGGACCACGCGCCTGGGAAACCGACGGACAGAGCTGAAGCAACTGCAAGCACGGAAGCTGCGTACGAGCTCAGCGAGCCACTCGCGAAGGTAACTTGTCATTGTTGGCATAAGGTTGGCATGTTTCGACTCGTGCACGTACTATTGTCGTCTCGTTTCTCTAGAGTTGTTGTCGTTGTTGTTGTTGTTGTTATCGTTGTTGTTGTTGCCGCCGCGTCTACTGTTTTGGTACTGCTGTAGTTCTACACAAGACTTACCAAAATAAACTTCCTTCTCTGCGGCGACGCTGATACTACTTGTTAACAGCCAACATCGGCGAAAGGACTGGCAAACGAACCGGGTGCAAGCACGCATGCCACCCGACCGTGCTACGAGTGGCCGTTCGACTCGAACACGCGTCAATTTGTCCTTTTGTTTTCAGGTCGACCTATACAGCATCCTGTGCAAAGCACGCCCCGCCGAGACCAGGAACGGACCGAGCGGGGCCGAGGTGGCTAGCAACCTACAACTCCCGACGAGAGGGAAAAATAAGCGCTTTGGGAGATCCACACAAAGAAGAGAGAAGGCCGGGGGCGGCAAGCAACGCTTGATAGAAGCAGCGCCGACACTGAAAGTGGCATACCTTGCCAGAGATCCGCTAGGAGATGAGGTCGCTGATTTGGACGCGAAGCTTCAGGAAAATGCCCGGCGGTGAGAGCGAGAGGGTGGTCACATACAGAATCCACATCCGTCCTCGCATCTAAAAGGGTGCATAGAATGCCCTTGCTTGAGTAACTGCCAACATGCGCAAAGGTTGGGCGTTCTCGTCAGAGGCACTACATGTGCAGAATTAGAACAGTGCGAACTGTCGACCGTCGTGCCGTGCCACGCCACGATTTCAGTTTCATGGGTATTGACGGTGTGCCCACGACGATTCTTGAAGCTGTTTTTTTCGCCGCTGGTAGGCCACAATGTACCTCACTCGAGCAAACTCTGCGGCAAATCCGTTATCCGATTTGGTTCAATCTCCGATATCTTTACGTGATACATGTTGTCGGGTCCTTTGTTACTCTGCTGTATCTTAAACCACGGAGAGCATGCTGCTCTCGCGATCCACGTATATACATACGCGCTCTTTCTTCGCGTATTTCATTCGCCAGGCTTAAACAAGAGACAGCACAACAGCAGCCTCCTCAAGCGACCGACATTACGCGCCAAGCGGCGCTCCTTGCCGAGAAGTTGATGCAACAATCATCACACAACGTCGAAAGCTCCGCCCCGTGTGCCAATGCCAATGTGAACCCGATTCTAGCTACAAAGAAGAGCGATAGGGCGACATCCACCCAAGGGTTGGATCGTCACGGCGATGGTGCGATGCGACTCGATCGCGGACAAAAAAAGCGCGATTTTGTATCGACGACAAATACGACAACAGCTCTTCCACACCGAGTCGGGAGAAGGGTGTGGGCGGGGTCGACGGGTGAGAGAGGTTTCGCTAAGAGGAAAACCTGTCGTTGCAAGCCGATACAGCTGAGGGTAGGGAACGGAGAAATGGTGTGTTCGGAAGAAAAACCTACGGGGATGACTGCTGGTCGTGTATATGAGACGAGAACAGGACTCGGCGATTCTGTTTCTGTCGAGCACGCGGGTGGAAAAAATGTTCTCCAAATAGAATTTCGGAAAGGTGTGGATAGCAAGCCACGACGGCGGTGGAAGGGACCCGAGCGTAAGGATAGGGAAGAAGTTCAGTCGCGGGACGAGGAGACCTCATTCCAATCGGGAGTGGGCAACGAGAAACACGCGTCCCGAGGCGAGGCCAGCGTCACCGGGACTGAGAGCAGGAAAGGTTTGTCTTGTTCAGGCGGCACTGTGGAAGTTTTAACCGAGGACGCCGCTGCTCTGCAGATCGAGGCTTGCTGGCGAGGATTCCTAGGCAGATGTGCCGCGAAGCACGAGCTACGATCTGTTCTTCTCGACGCACTGCGGAAGGTCGGGGGAGGGAGGATCTCTAAGGTTAGACGCCGAGAACAAAGACACTCGGCAAATCGACCGTGGTAGATGCATACAATCTTGACGTTTGGTCGAAGTGTATGCATACTTCTTGACAATATTTTGGTCGACTGCACACATACTTTTTTATATTCAAGGATATCCCTGTACCTCCCCGCCGTCCACCAGTCCAGATCAGAACCCACAAACAGACCAGTCCACAGCAACGCTTTGTGTACAATCATTTGGTGCTATCCCAATCCCTTCTCATCGTTGCTGGTTTTTCACCTGCCTCTGTGCGGCACCGTGGTTCAAGGCAATGGCGCTGGGAGATGTTGCAGAAGGAGATCGCCTTCACCTTGACCACGCGCTTCGCACGGCCACCCAATCACGACGTCCGCTCCGCCAGCTTCCACCACAGGTACAAACAGTAGACGCGCATACAACGGACGGCACACCACGATTTTCCCGCTTCGGCGGTTGCGGGTACTGCGGTGTGGTACGTGCACAATGACGAAGGCACAAAAGCCGAACCATGTTTTCACCGACAAGTTGATGTACGTTAAATTAGTACATAAAGGCATTTGGTTCGGGTACTTGCTTGTATTAAATGCCTTGCAAATCGTTGTTGGGGGCGTGTTCGGTCCATATCTATTCCTAGGGCCTGTGGTATTTTTCGGTCAAGTCGCAATTTAGCTTTTGATGAGGCTGGAGAGAGACTAGGAAGCGCCTGGGGGTGTGTGCGGTCCATTTTGACAAGGGAAGGTTTGGATAGTCCTTCGGAAATTGAGAGAGAGGTTGGTAGGACTAAAGAGACACTGATATGCCAGGGGGCACAAACGGTTCGGATTGAATGTTTTTCGTTTTTGGTTCTTGGTAACTAACCCGCTGGTTATTTGTCGACAGGCTTGGAATTTCTACCATCACGTTAATGTAGAGTTTTATTCTTCCTGATTCGGTTAGGCCCTATACTGGGTACTGATATATCCAAGTAATCGAGGATATTCAGGGAAGGCTTGTGTTTTAGTTCTTGAGAGTAGACGAATATATTTAGACCAATTCCGCGGAAAATGCCATTTTACCTGGCTGGATCCGAGAAGAATTTAGTTTTACCTGGCGTTGGATTTCGAGAATTTTATATGTTTGCAACAGAGAGGCTTTGGATTCGATTTTTTTTTTGTTTTTGTTTGGTATGAGGAGGTGTTTCTGGTCTTATTTTCTGAAGATGGACGTTATGGTTTGAGGCGTGGGTGATCTTGACGTATTATTTTTTAGTACGATACTTTGAACTTGGGTTTCGGGTGATCGTGGTTTATCATCATGGTATTTTATCGTGAGCGATGTTTGGTTATCCCATTCACCAAGTAGAGAGCAGAGTGGCTGTTCGGGATGCTCATGTACTTGGTGCATGGATTCATGTGTAACGGCATTTGGGAGTTCCACACAGGAAATATGCGTGTTTCTGTGTGGAGCGGTCAGCGGGTTGGGACGTGTTCTGTCCACTACTTCTCTGTCTACTTCTTTGTCTTCTATTTCTACTACTACTTCTACTTCTTCTTGATGTCCCCCCCTTTCTTCCTTGTCGTGTGTGTTCTACGTGGATAATATATTTATATATACCCTGAGGAGCTCAAATGAACTGACTCAGGCTTGGCACATCATATCCGTGAGAGTATCGAACAATCGTTGCTCGCCGTTGCCTGCTGCTAATGCTACGCGTGTTTTCACAATGCTGACTGCGAACTCACGAACTAAGGCACAAATCCTGGAATGCGCACACTTCGTAGCGGTGTTTCAGAGACGACACGCCAAAGAAGTGAACGTGAGGAAGAAAAGGTGCGGTGCGAATGACAAAAGGTGTGCCTGCGCCTGTGTTCATCACATAATGCCTGAAATTTTCTTGAGGTGGAGCGTGCGCATGATGCCGCAACGGCAGGAATCCGAAAGTTAATGAAAAAATAATGCACTTATTAACCAATTCGGAAATTGCTGTATTGTTAGAAGGATCCTCCGTCTATTCCGACAAGCTTATTTCAGGACAAGCGCCAACGGGGGAACGGTGACATACATGGACGACTGCCCCGCGTGACGATCCCTCAACTATACGCCCACTCATAGCAGTCCAGAAGAACAAAAATTGACTCGGGACTACGCCGCTCACCCCCCCGCACGTGCTCTCCCCTATCTGTCTCTATAGCTTTACAATTGCAACTTATGCGTTGGTGCTTGCCCAACACACCCCTTCCAGGTGGGTGGCCGAGAGGAAGAAAAAAATGGGAGTTGAACGTGCGCGAGCCCGCTGCGGCCTTTTGAAACCCGTGCCAACGGCTCAAAAGCACGTGTTGTGCTTCGTCCAAGCCTGCGAGTAGCTGCGGGCGATCTGTTTCTTCTGCCGAGCATCCTTCGCTTTGCGTCATCAGGAGTCTGGCATCGGTTGGGGCGACCGCGTAGAGGAGACGGGCCCCCGTTGTTATCCCACAACTAAGCACATTTCCAAATGCTATACGCGTACGCATATCGGTACGATACCTCATGAGGTCGCGAGTGTGGCGAGATATGGGACGATCGCTTTCCCGTCAGTGCACGCTGGGAATATTCGGGGACTGCAGATATTACCGACAGGGCTACTGTACAAGAAGAGCAAACGAAGCGCTAGGTGGCATGACATTCAGGAGTAGGGGAGGAATGAAGTAAGGAGGGAAGGGGGAGGCGGGGGGGAGGGGCTGTAAACCATGCGGTCAAAGGAATGCCTAACCCGAATCCGCCCTGCTCCCTCTGACAAAACAAGTGTTATCCTACGATTAATGGCATCTCGGATCCTGCAGAAGCATACGTATTGCAAAAGAAAGGTGTTTAGCGCGCGTTTGCGTTATATAGATGACCGTGGACCCCCTATAGAGTTGACTGCATTTGCAAACATGATGAGGGAGGGGATGTTGATGCTCCTTCCTCCGTTGGAGCATACACACGCAACGGCGAAGTTAACCGCCTCGCACTCACCAGTCAACCCGACGCACACAGGACCACTCGTCAATTGCCGTATATGATGGCTGCAAACACGCTTGCGGTATATTGGCCTCCTTGACTGCAGGGGCAACTCCATACAGTACTGCTGCCCATGCCTACCCTTTCCTGTTTCCTCCTGTCCGTGGCAGAACACATACACGACGATCACCCATAATCAGCGCAAACCGTTGTTTTCTCCTACACACGCCCCCCCCCCCCCCCTAACAGGCCACAAAGTCAAGAACTGTGCCATCCATACGTTGACACCACGTTGTCAATCCAAAAAAGCAACCACAACGTCACAGCTCAATCAACCTTCCAATTAGCTTTTGAAGGTTTTATGCCCGCTGAGGGCACCTTTCCAAGATGAGAATTTGCTCGAGGCATTCTAAAGGAGAGCCAATGCCCGAGGGCGAGCTGGCATTGTTGTGGTGGGTTCCACTTGACAGCGTGCCCTCAACGCTTGGTATAGATAGTCCCTGATGTTGTGACCAGAGGGAGGGAGTGTTCTTGTTGCTTGCCTTAGTCAGTTGACCATTGATCACGAATCCCTTTCGAGACGGAGCACCAGAGGGGGGAAGTGTACTCAGTGTCATGTATGGTCGTAATCGTATGGCCGTAGACCCTCGCATCCCTACGAGCAATAATACCGGAACGGAGCGCGTCGGGTTTCATGGACCAGTCAAACATCGCTTGCACCAAGGGCGAAGTACGGCGAGGTGTTCGATGAGTCGCGTGAAGGGAGAGTTGCACCCTACGAAGAACCGCTTGTGAGGCGGACTGCGGCACATTACGAGTGATTTCTTGCATAATATGGATGACAGCGTCGGATGAGAGAGGGGGGGGGGGGGGGGGGGTCCGTCAGTGAGACCTCCTTGTTTCCTAGAGGTCGATGAAGTCACTGCCAAGCTGTCGAACCTCTGCTGTTATTACGTGTTGTCGCCCCTCTGCTGTTAATAAGTAGCACACACTCATCGTGAATGTCCGTACCCATTCCTCCCTTTCACAGCCACGGCGCACACACTGTAGGTTGCTGCCACCGCCAAGTGCCTCCTAATGTCTCGTCCGGGCCCCGGGTGCTGCATTTATTTTGCAAGCTGACGCGTGGTCCGACGCCACGATTTTGTCTTGGCAGGGGTCTTTGTTCCCACCAATTTCTGTACAATGCGGTTCTCCGCTAGATAGCCCGGTCGGTGCTCGCCTTGGGTAAAGCCCATAATCATTCTGCGTACGGGTAGACCTACTACTGCTGTACGTATATACAACCCGCTGAGGGGGGCAAAACTTGACACTTTTTTCAACGATACGACCTCGCTCGAGAAAATAGCCCCACCTACACCTAAAGCTAATGAATTCCTTGTACATACATACATGCATACGTACGTCGTTTCAACCAGTATGTCGCAGGTATACCTGGTTGGCAAATATTCAGTGGGGGGCTATTTATAGTGCTCGCAGACTATCGCTGCTCAAACGTTTTTGCTTGGGGCAGCAATGCGATTGACGCAGATCGTTTACGAACGATGATGCATACGTCACGTTGGCGTACGATAAATACTCGTTCCGTTGATGTTTCCATGAGCATGCCGCATGACATATGTGCTGTACCCGTACATATATATACATATCGGCGCTGCTGGACATTTGTCAGGTTTTCAGTACAGTAGCAACACAACCGAGCGACGCACTTGATACTACGAAAGCCCTTGGAAACTCGACCTCAGACACTGCGGGGCAGTACGCAAGGCCCAATCGCCTCGTTCTGCAAGCTCTACTACTACTACTACGAACTGTACCACGAAAAAGGACATTATATTAGGAACAGGGAGTAGGGGGAGCTCAACCTAGGGAGAATGACGTCAATTTGTTTTTACGAATGGCCACAAAAAGAAACATCACAACTGAGCTAAAACGCAAAGCCGCTGTGGAGTGGAGCGACCCGCAAGCCGAATCACCCAACCTGCCATAACACGGTTCGTCTCTACACGGTTCGTCTCTACACGGTTCGTCTCTACACGGTTCGTCTCTACCGAGACCAAGGCTCGTATGAGAATCGCTTGTCCGTTATAGATATTGGCGAACTTCGTCTCACCGTGGGGCATAGACACAGGCAAAGCGGTGGACTACCGCAGGTACTTCCTGCGGTACGACAACACGACAACAACACTCATAGTCTACCCCGGCCGACGTACAAGGTACATACACAGCACGTACGTATGTATCTTTTGGTCCCTAGCCTCCGGCCGCAAAACCATTTATTTGGACTCGGGATGATCGAGGGCTGACGACAATAATAATATGGTATCTGTACTACATGTAACAGTAGTTCAAGCATCGATACGGTGAAGTTGAACCCACAGCTACTCGTAGCTCGTACGTACTCGTCGTGCACTCGTACGTAGTTGCTTCGCAGCTCTACTCACACTCTACTCGCAGGCTACCTGGTATTATTTATTTATTTTAATCATCACTTTTACTTTCCAGCCTAACCCTCAGTGACCTTCTGGACAAGCCGTGTGGTCACAGGTGTCGTCCCTTTTCCCCCGGTACGTGCCTTTATTTTTAGTCGCGCATAGGGTTCAGCATTCCCACTGCTCGTCGATTTTCATCGAATGTAATAGAAGTCATTATTATTATGCTTGCCATCCGACAATGTGAAGTGATTGTTAATAATATCAGTGAAAGGTTGGATATTGTATCTCACCGTCTCGATCTGCCGGTAGTCGAATAGCCCAAAAAAACAAACGCGGCGGAATACGAATGTTACTCTTCGAACTTAGTTGTAGAAAAAAACGGTTTTCGACTTCCGACTTCCGACTTCCGACAGACAAATAAATGCCAACATGTCGTATGCGACATGCTCCGTGCTTAATATTCGTTGTCTTGTACCCGCACGCCTCAGCTGCTGTGGGTACAATCGTGCTGGTCGACTCTCTCAGCTTCGCTAATCAAGCGACACGTCGGTCTCGCGCGTGTGCCTCGCGTACGTACAATCTGAGAGAAAAGTATCGTCACCAACCACGACACCACGGCCAATTATGGGAAACTTTTTTATTACGAGGGCGATTGTATCATAGGACTACGAACAACATCGGAGGCGGCGGATGCTGCAAGGCACGGCGTACAAGAATGGCGAAGGGCCCGGTAAGGGCTACAGTTCGTACCCTGTGCTCTGGTTCAGCCTGTCTCTGAGCGAGCACCCCTACCTTACATGTCGGACCTTAGAGTCGCTGTCATAAGACAGCATGGTCGCCTTTGCCGCTGAGCGTTCCCTCCGGTACCGGGCGGCGCAATACGAGCCTGTGCCATAGGAACGGAGTCACAAAATCACGACCCTGCGCGCAGGGGAAGTCATGTTTTTGGATAAAGTCGATAACATTGCTCCGTGTACGAAGGTCTAGGCGTGAACGTACGGATTCTGTCTGGGCTCCATGGGCTCATCGCCGCCCGTTGGCATGTAAATTGCGAAATACTCTAAGTATACCGCAACGTAGACAACCGTACACGTGTAGTAAACGTTTTATTTCGGGTATACCATTTACTGGGTATGTCTGTGCGAGAAAAATAAAGACTGGGCGCACAAAGTGGTGCCCGAAGGACCATCGCAAGTTGTGTTCTTCGTGCAGGTTTAGAAACAGGATCAATGCAGAGTGCAGATCTTGAAAAAACACAAATTGAACTTTTGAGTACACAATTCTGGACGTAAAAGTTGAGTCTGGGGTGCGGATCGCGGCGATTGGCCTGAAAAACCTTCGGTTTGGTTGACTTTACGTTTGCGTACATCATACCCGTGCCAGGTATATAGCTGTTGTTTGTGGTATACGGTAGCTTGATACCTTGGTACAGGTCTGCGGATATTGGGGGTCCTGTACACAAACAGCTGTCCCCACTTCGTTGTCTCACGTGGCGCATACCTGAGTTTGATGAAATTTCCCATCTCACAGCTGAGGTGTTGTATACCTCTCTGGACTCAGATATAAGGAACTTTTACCAGGTACCATGAATACCCAACGCTAATTATGTTTCCGTCCAGAGTGATAATTTTTTCCTATTTTGTACCAGGTATGTATGCACCTGGTATATATATCCTGGCATGTCTGTGTCTTCAGGGCATATTTCGTCTACATGCCCCGTAGACCGCTCGTACATACCAGGTATTCAGTACCTGGCACACATTTCACCATAATTTTCTGTAGATCGATCGCTGCGGGCGGAAAACGTGTCTCGCCCCTTTACTGCCTGTCGACGGTATGCTCAACTATGGCAGAGGGTGGAAGTGCTTGAATAACACACCGTGCACACGCCGCTCCCAAACATAATGCTGGTGTCGCACCAACTACGCAGGCAAGAGCTGAGGGCGGGGGGGCATGAGCCACCTTCTTCTGTCGACACCAAGCGCAAGAAGAAGCACGCAAGTGCGGCTTGCTGTGGTTTGCGAGCTCGTACGTGGCGCGGCAAGGCCATTTGCACATGCCAGTAAGTTAGGCGCAGCCTGATTCGTCGGAAACTTACCGCCTAGAGTCGGAGGACGTGGACGCCCTGGCGAGTGTCTACAGTTGCAATCACCGAAATTAACGAAGCAATGGCCGAAGAGGGGGGAGAGAAGGATGAGGGGTCCGAGAGGTGCATCAACCGAGTGAAATCGTCGTTGTCTCTCTCTGCGGCAGTCGGAAAAAATGTTTCCGCGTCGAGTCTTTACACTGGCTTTACTGATTCGGCGAGCCAGAATGCTGGGTGCATTGACTGCACGGTCGCGAAGAGATTTTCGGGCGGTGGCGACTCTCCATGGAGTGGGTCATTTGACGATGAGCAGCACCAAACGAGGGACGCTGCCACGACCACCATGAATATCACGAAACCTTCGTCCGCTGAAGGACGGCTTAGCTCATCTGCGGCGTCGAGCAAGTGTGCCGTTACCGACTTATGCCGTCCGTCGCGAGGCCACTTACAGGTGCAGGTACCGTTGCGTAAACGACCCCACCATAGACGCCAGCAGCAGCAGCAGCAGCAGCAGAAGAGCTTTCTCAGCAGTGTCGATGACAATAGCGAGGCATTACCGTCCCCCAGTGCTGAGCTGGCCGAACGAGAACGAGATCAGTGGGGCCAGTGCAAAAGGGGAAGCAAAGGCGCCGCAGCTATCTCGACCGACCAAAGACGCCGGACAATTCCGGGCGGATCTCCCGTTCGTAGACCACGAAGGTATAGTTTCGGCGCGTCCCTTCATGCGGCGATGCAAACATCGCTGGCCACTTCGTTACCATCTCCGTCTCAATATCATCGAGGTGAAGGTGGAGACAAAGAGTCGCCGCCTTTGAAAGGGTTTCCACCGCTCGCAGGTCAGGGGCAGCAAGCGCTCGTTCCGAGGACGGCTTTGACCCTGATAATACCAGAAAGGGAGAACGGCGCCCTTCTACACGGCGTCTGTCGGCCAACTGAGTCAGGAGCTGCTGCCGATCGGGGGGGGGGTGCGGTAAGAGAGGGGATCGAACCCATGCATCGGAAGGCTCGTCGCGCAGAGATATCCCACCGCATGTCGTGTTGGGACTCGATGCACGATGATGAGTGGCTGCAGGTACGCTGGGCTTGGACGTTTTAAGAGGTTGTGGATCAGTTGTTTGACGTTTTGCTGCAGAAGGTATACTTTCAGAGAACCCGGCCGACCGAAACTCTTGGCACGTTAGAACACGGACGTGCTCGTGGCCGCGTTAACGTGGGCCTTGTTAGTTTTTTACGTGCACTGCATTACTCGAGATAGCTGCTGGTTTCGCCTTCGCCAGTCGCATGGAGGGACAGAAAAACGCTTGAATCAGCGTCCCGGTCGTTGCGGCAAAGACGTAATTTTTTGGGGAGGATCTCTTCGGATGTACGTGATATACGAAGGAGGGCCCCAGCAGAAGCAACACAAACCGCGCGTGTACAGTACGCATCATCCCCCTGACTCGTCTCGCCGGCCCAAAATAGCATTTTAGACAAGACAGCCCCATGTATTGTGCTGGGGACACCCCCATCCATAACTGTCAAGGACGAGCAACGCCACGCCGCCGGTACATACTTCCCATACCTCCTTCCGAACGCACCGCTCGTCACAAACACTACGAGCCAGGTATCCGACGAGGAGGATGGCAACAAGGGTTCCATCGCGAATACTGATTCCCCAAGGCCCAAGGAGCTAGCGCTGGATACTGCGCTGGAGAGCGTGGCCAGCTACAGCTTCACTCCAAATGGGGCTATCTTGTTGAGGGGCTTTCAATCGCCCATACCGCAGTCGGGGCTGATGGCCGCGGCCTTGCGAGAGGAAAGTCTCACCGCGGAATGCTCCCCACCGTCGGGTGGCGGCGACCCATTGCATGATGTATTTGCAGAGAATGCGGACGGATCGGTGGGAACCGGAACCGCCGAATGCGGCGTGGTGACCCCGATGAACGAGCGGGTGGTGTTGCTGAGACGTGTGGGCGAGGGGGCGACAGGCGTGGTGTACCGTGCGTTCGACCTGCTCGACCTCCGTCTCGTGGCCGTCAAGGTCATCCCCGTCAACAACCAGCAGAAACGGCGGCAGCTCGTGCACGAAATTTCGTCTCTGTACGACCGGCTCAGGACACAGCGGCGGAGAGAGTGCTGCAGAAAGGATGCAGAAAGGAGGTCCCCCTTGCCAGATTCACCGCCGGCGGCCGCGAAACCGTCGCCCAGGAAACGTTTTTCTTCGTGGTCCCGAGGGGATGGCGGCAAGACGGCGACGTCGCCGACCAATCCACCCGACGGATCCGAGCACATCTTAGAGCTTATCGATGTGTTTGTCACCAAGTCAAATTCGACCCTATCGCTTGTCGTGGAGTACATGGATGGCGGCAGCTTGCAGGTGTGACATGCGTGTAAGATAGGGAAGGGAGCCTGAAGAGCGTCTCTGGTTTTGTCGCAGTCAAGATATCAGTGTAGCGATAGCGAGCACGCTGGTTCCGGGTGCATGCTGCTATTATTGCCGGCCCCTGGCAGTGCGCGTCGTCAGAGCGACAAAGCGACCCAACACGCGTTCCACGTGTGCGTGCGTGGAACGCGTGTGCGGGTGCCCTCGCTGCTGAACTTCTGATCACCAATTTCAGATCTCGAATCAATGTTGTTGCATATAATATATATATGTATATATATATATATATAAATTGGTCACGAGCCATCCTTCAGCGAGCATTACACTGATATGTACCACCATTTCCGTAAATGTATTCACCTTTTTATATGATCGTATTTATACCTAAACTTCCCTTATATTGACGGAGAGATTTGATACCTGGTGGTAGTTTAGTACACGGCCGTGTTGACTCGTCCGCCTATGATACCGATTGCAGAGTCGTCTTGGGGATGTATGACACTTATCCCCCCGGCCCCCTCGCCTACGTGTACCTTTTCTTGAAGGACCTGGTCGACAAAGGAGGTTGTCAGGACGAGGGCACGCTTGCCCACATGTCGCTCCAGACCTTGAGAGGCTTGCGCTTCGTGCACGCGTGCAAGCTGATCCACCGAGATATCAAGCCAGCGAACGTCCTCTTAAACAGCAAGGGGGAGCTTAAAATAGCCGATTTCGGACTCGCGCGGTCTCTGGAAGACGATGAGTCGTCAACGGAAGGGGGAGGCCAAGCCAAAGGCCGGGGAGGTCGTCGTTGTTCCCAAGCGATTGCGCCAGTTACCGCGGAGACTGGAAGCGACATTGGACGTCTAAGCGAAGGCGGGCGAGACGATGGTCGTCCGCCCAGGCGACCCCCAGAAAAATCACTCGCCGGAGACGACAACACCGGCCGGCTCGTGACAGACGAGTTGAAAAAAAGTGGGGGCGTCGACGGCCTGGGAGAGGGGAAGGAGGGGGGCACCAAGACCGAGGGGGGTATAGAGGAGGGCGCCGAGAGTATGGGGGAGGCGGGGGAGGCGGGGGTGAGAACGTTGCACAGGGCGCACACCTTCGTGGGCACAGTGACGTACATGTCGCCAGAGCGCATCAACGGCGACTCGTACTCATTTTCGTCCGACGTTTGGAGCATGGGTATGATGCTTCTCACAACTGCGCTCGGAAAACTCCCGTTGGAGACAAAAAATGGCTACTGGGGTGTCCTGCACTCCATAAGGTGGTTTTCCCTGAAGCTCGTGTATACATCCCACACGCACACTCTATCCATCTTCGCCGGCTCAGGTTTAGTTTCACGCTCGGTATCAACGAACATATCGCCCTTTGGATGGTGGCGGTGATGGAGACCTTCAAAACACGCACCTCAACGCAATGAACCAAGCCGTTCGATTGAGCCGTACTCTCTATAACTCTCCCGTCCGGTTTTCAACATTGCTACCGCCACCTCACCGGTGGCAAATTCATATTTGCCGACACTACGTCCTCGTTTCGACTCGCATCCAAACAATCCTCAGGGACGCTGACGCGCCAACACTTCCGAAGGACGGGGCGTGGTCGCCGGAATTTAGAGAATTTATTGGCCTTTGCCTGGAGAAGGACCCAGTAAGAAGGCCGGACTGCTCAGCCCTTATGGAGACGGCGTTCATTCGGCGGGCGGCAGCTACGTCGAGGCCCAGCACGAGCAGGTAGGAGGCCGACTCGGAAGCAGAAGTTGCGCTCGTTCTATCCGACAGCATATTTGTACAGTATGCTGTTGCTGTGAATGATCCCGTTCAATCGTTTGATCGTTGGAGGGTTGCAAATAATGTATACAAACACAAATCCTAAATCGTCAATTCAATTCTGTCGTATGTCTCGTAGCCGATCTTTGACGCGATTGTGTCAAGCGAATGCACATCGACGTCGCTCATCATCCCGGCCCTAAGGGAAACAACTCAACTCGCGCCGTGCTTTGTGGAAATTCAGCAGTAAGAGCGAACACGGTTTGTTAGGAGGCGGCGTCTCTGAAGTGAAGACCCAAGAGCTCAAGAGTACCCTCTCGATTATTTCAAAGCACGTCACGTCTCTCATCCGGGCGGCTGAAAACCGTGCAAGAGACGGTGACTCGCCTAGCCCTACCGCGCGGGGAGGCCTCGGCGTGGCCCTACCAACGAAATCAGCGGCACGAGCAGCGGCGGCAGCAGCAGCGCAAAAATCGGCAGCAACACAAGCAACAGCAGCACAAACGGCAGCAACACGAGCAATACCAGCAACAACGGCAGCACTCTCAGCCCAATCAGCGGCGGCGGGGCCCAAAACTAGATTGGACCTCCAAGAAGACACTGCGGCTCTACAAGCCGTAACACCTGTTATTGCACCGAGGCTTGTGGGTGCGAAGGGTTTCGCGTTTGCTGCTGGTGCTCCTTCGGTGCTTCCTGCCCACGCTGAAGATTCACCGGTGGGGGTGCCGGCACGTACGAGGGTGCTGCGCCGGGTGAGCTCCATACGAAAGCTGTTTCTTGGGGCCACGAAGACAGGCGAGCAGCTGGAGCTCTTCGCCGAACAGATGGGGCTACCGCACGACGTCGTAGTGACACATTTTCAGGTATGCACTCGGAAGTAAGCCGGCATCGAACGCGAGCGGTAGACTATAAATTATGTATCGTGTTGCTTGTATCCGTCTCGCGGTTGAAATACCCCCAGCCCTTCACACCGGCTGAGCGAAAGACCAAGGAGAAAATCTGCTGGATATCCATATAGACTGGCCATTCACATCTCATGTTGGGCAGAATTCTGTGGGATACCCACATAAACCGTGGGCATCTCATTTTGTGCACCGGTGTGTTTAAGCTGTGGTTTTGATCATTTACATGGTCACTTAAAATATAGGGCATGCCTTACTTTCGAGCTGAGTAAAATAAATTCTATAAAACGTATGAAGCCGGAGATCCGCCGATCGAACATCTCCAATACTGAAAAAAACAAAAATCACCGGCTGACATGGCTGACAACACGCTACAAAAATTCACGAGCGCAAGTTCGTAGCAAGAGCTACCCTATAGTATACCTGGTATACCATCTGTGTCTCTTCGGACTGCCACAGTTTTCATCTTTGAGAGTAGCCCGATACTCGAAAGAGAAAGTATGGGCGTCGAAAACAAATATTGCCCTCTATACCGGTCGCCGACGATCACGACGCGCCCTCTATTACCGCAAAGGCAAAAGTACAGTCACATAATTAATTTGTAAGGTATTATTTGTGTCAACCTCTTCTGATTCTCGCACTCGTCGCTGCCCCGTGCTCAGGAGCTTGTGAGCGCGATGGAAGCTGACCAACCAGCCGCAGCGTCGAGACCCAAGTAAAGAGGACAAATTTTTGTCGACTGCTGCTTGCTTTTCCTTGGCATGGACACGGCACCGAAGTGGCGACGGGAAACCAGAGTTTGAACAAAGAGTCACATAGGATAAGCGCTATCCTAAACCTTGGGTGTCTGAAACACGATGGTAGATACTATTTTCGTTGCAATGGATTCCCGTGCGCACGCCGTATTTTGACGACTTCTAGCAGTACGTCGACACGCGTCGGGCAGAGCTGTCCCCTGTTACGAAAAAAACTGCGGACATTCACGTTGTAGTCGTTTTGAGTGGTGGTTGGGTCTTGAGCTGCCCCGCCCTCGTGTTTGTTACGACCCCCCTCCTTTTTTCGACGACATTCTGCCGGACAAACCGACAAACCGTGTCAGCCCTTCGGCGTAGCGCACCTATTGGGTTTTCTCCATCTAGTCAGTGTTACTGGCGTTGAGCGTCAGTCTCGATCCTCATTTTTGGTCTGGATTTATGTTTGTAGTGGTGGGGGGAGCACATCGAGCTTCGGCACAGGGTTTCACGCAAGGGGGGGTCTATGTGAACTTTATGGTTTTGCGCGAGGTTCACTGTACGATTTTCCCAGGCGTGGTGGTCGCTGCCTGTCACAGCCAGTCTTGCGGATGGCAAACAGAGGTTTCCAGGAGCAGAATGGAGGCATATGTTGACTTGTGGGTACGAAGAGGTCCCGGCTGCCTTCTTGGAGGGGGAAAGCTGAGTTCTCGGTTGTGTACGCAATGTTTGATACGGGATTTGCGCATTAGCCTTGGCGAGTGAAAAACCCCGTCTGGTGGGGAACAAAAAACAATTCCTGGCGCAACTGACCATACCAGTTACCTACGGAGGCAGAGGAAAAAATGTCCGTGCGCCGGGGACCGCGTTGGTATATCCCGAAGACCTCAGAACCCTGCACGCGACTGTCAGTCCAACATGGCATGCCAGTATTTGGAGGCGGCGACGGGTTGACGTTTTTAGAGCGCGACGCCACGCAAGCGTCGGGCAGACACGACCTTGAAAAACTACTCTAGGTAAACGCCCAGCACGAGAAAGCACGCGCAACACAATGCATGTCGACGAGACGGGAGGTGGTGACAAAATGAACTGCAGCTCGACAAAAGCCAAGGAATCGGAGTAAGAAGAGCGGCAAAGCAGAGTCCACGCGACACCACGAGTTGTACGCCCGCGCAGTCGGTGCCATTGTAAGTATTACAATTGCCCTGATGCAGCTGTTGTGTAGCTCGTGTTTTCGCCCTCCGAAGCGCGTCTTTTTTACCATCCACATTTTTACTTCGGATCTACAGCCCGGCAACCGCAGACGCATGCGCTTTTCCCAACGGGGCGGCCTTGCCCTGCTTACAACGTTAAAAAAATCGCCACAACTGCCTCCTTCCTCCGTCAACAACCAAGCGTCCCCGCCGCGTAGGCTAACGATGGGCTTCTCCCTGACATCCAGTCGCCAAAATCACAAGTGTACTACTGCGAACTCAAGTGACGTGGACATCAACAAAAAAGCACCCCCGCGGCCGCGAAGAGACCCCCACCGCCAGATGAACCCTTTATGTGGCGCGACTCCACCGCCGCTACGAGTCGTACAGAGTAAACAGCTATTGTGCATAGCCTAACAGGCTAAGCTGTTGTGCCTTCTACCGACTGCGCCTACAAAAGTAGACACGTTCGCTCTCGAACCGCTCTCAACTGGCGAGAGGCCGTCTGCGTGCCCTCGATCATGCCACCGTACGCTGAGCCGCCGCGTCGTCGCTCTCCACCGGCGAAGCCCCTGCCTCCTCCCGGCCGTGCTCTGCGGCGTCTTCGATGACGGGTGGGGCGGGCGGCGGCGCGAGGTACTCTTCGAGGATGTCCACGGCAAGCGAGTGAGCCTCTTTCCTCGCCAGGCGGTATCGCACAACATCGGCCAGGCGCAGATCCACTTTCCCCCTGCCGTCGCCGAGACAGTACCTGTTCAGAGTCCGTTTTTTGTTTGTTTTCCAGCGCGGTTGGAAGCGAAACATATGATCAGGGCAAGAGGGGAGGGGGATGGCGCGGGAGGTGGGTCAAGCTACGTCCTTCGGACTGGAGACATGTTGTTGTGCCATAACGGTGCCGAGCACGGGCCGGTAAATGTGCCCTGTGAGGAGTCACTCGTCGGCGGAACGGTGCACTGCCTTCAAGGGAGAAAAACAAAATGTCAACGTGACATAGATTCACCAGACGCATAGATATCAGGAGTCTCAAACAAAACGTCGGAGGGGGGGTTGTACGACAATCACCGCTCACTAGAACTGCAGCCGCAATAGCGCAAACTTTGAACAGGCTCACCAAATCGAACGTACTATACTGGGGCCAGTATGAAAGTACGTCGATAAACTCCTGGACTACAATATGAGCCGGTCCGTCGAAAACGTCAAGAAAGTAACTGTCATGGTACCGGGCCGCGACACAATGAAAACCATGATCGACATGAATAAGAGCGAGCAAGCGTGGACCTGCTTCACCAGTAGTGCCAATAACGAAACACCGCGATATTGCGGTTGAGAGCCCTCCAGCGGCTGATGTAAGCTCACACGATATACCTGGTACGTCCGACCGTAACGTCGGCGCGTGGAAAGCAATCGCGGGGGGGATTTCTCGCCCCAAGAAGAGAATACGTCACGCCGGTCATAAAGCGCTTCATTTGGTGCAGAACGCCGCGATGAACACAGTGAAAATCGACTATTTGGGTACCGGCGCTCGGCCGTCCTCATCCCATTGTTTTGCTCAAAAACCAAAGAGATTCGCTGTCGCATCACCAAAGACGTCTCGAGAAACACGAAGATAACTACCAGAGCGTCGATCTCGAGATGCCGGATGGTCCAGACAACGAAACAAAATAAAGGAAACCTGTTGCGCGGTGACGATTATCAAGGCGTTTCGTCGTTTCGGCCAGTCCTCTCACTCAACTTCGTTCATCTACGTCCGATGCACAACGTCGCCAAAAGTGCAATTCCCGAGAAGGCAGTGCTAGTTTTCTCCGTTTAAACGACTCAATTCTACGTTTGTTCCCCGATCACGACCCACACCGAGGCAATATCATATTTATGCGGCAAAACCACTAGCACACCGACATAAAAGGTCTCGCTCCCCAGCTCCGGTGGTCTCAGCCCGCGTCAACCGGACCGTCGAGGAGAGATAACAGCGGCACTTTGTGCCCTCACGGTGAAGTTCACACCACAGTGCCCTTGCGAGGTTCGAAGGGGGACCGCCACTTCCAGCATGTCAAGTCGACTCGAAAAAAAAAACCCTCTCCACCTCTCACCTCAACAATTCCCCGTCCTGCTCCTCCGTGGACGGAAAGTTCGCCGTTCGGTAGGCCCGCAGCTCTTCCAGGTAGGCCTTCGCCCCCTCGGTCGCGCCCCCACCCCCCCTCGACTCTCCGATCGCCGTCGCTATCGGTGGGATGAGGGGGAGGGCTCTTCGTACCTGTCGGGTGCCGACGATATGGACACGGGGTCAGAAGCGAGAGTCGGTGGGGCGAGCGCCGCACCCACAACACAGCAGTTGGTCAGGAGGAACTATTCACCTGTTGGACCTCTTCATCGTGAGCGTTCCATAAAACATGGTGCCAGCCCCCGCCCACCTCCGCGACAGAAGAGTTTTCGGGGGCCGCACCGCGCCCTTTCTCCCCATGGCATGGCTTTACCCCCCTTTCTGCGATCGACCGACGTCAAGGATTCGCGCACGCCCAATCGGAAAAACATGTTATCAACTCAGATCGGTCTCAACGCTACCCTATCTTCCCGGGCCGCGAAGATGAGGCCACACCACACGTCGCTCCTTTTCCTCTTGACGCGGTTACAGCCCCTCCGTGACCGGCAGGCGTAACGGTGACACTGCTCAGGCCTCATATAAGACAACTTGCGACCAACTGCGACCGTTCGCGACGCTACCCTACTAGCCTCGGCCATGAAGATATGGTCAGGGCGCACGACGACGTCAGCGTCTACCATGCACCAACCGCTCGGTAGGTGCATAATTGCGGTCGCTGACATGGTGTCGCCCTGCGTTTCCCCAGAGGTCATTCTCCCGCCGTGTAATAAGGCCGATTAGCCGCATACCTGAGTATCGTCACTGAATTCCGTGGTATCTTTCATCTCCAAAAACCTGGTGCAACACCCTACCTCGCCGCCATCACAGAGAAAAATCGAAACACAAACAAAACACACACACGACGGCGGTCCCGAAAGGAACGCAGGACTCACAAGAGTCTCAAATTTAAGGTTGTCGCTCCCGGCCTCCCGCGCGAATCTCTTCTGCCCGAGCATAAACATCTCGTCCATCAAACTCCGCCTCGCCACCTCCCCCCACTCTTCACCCCCGCCCCGCTCTGCCGCCGCCGCCTCCACCCCTACTCCCGGGGTCGCCTTATCGGCTACGCTACCCTCCCCGCTGTCCATCTCGGCCTTGGCTGTTGCCGACGCGCGGTTTTGGACCGCGTCGGAGTCGCCCAGAGGGCGTGCGAGCGGCACTGCCGTGGGAACCGGGAAGCCGTACTGCACCATCAACTGATCAGCGTTTAGGTCTTCTCCGTACGAAATGGTCGCCTTTCGCAGAGAGAGGAAGGCGAAACAGGCAGGGAGGTGAAGGGTAAGGGGGCAGAGGTCGGGATCAGATGCTAAACTGATTGTTTGAAGTCAATTCTGAGTGTACCTTGACGAAGTGGTACTTGGGAGCGCCTTAGATAGCGGGAACGGTCGGGAAGCGCTCGCACACTTGAAGACGAATAGCAGTCTGACCTGCGGGGCAAAACATCACACCAGGACCGACGTACGACGTTCCACAACCGCCATGAGTCAAAATATATACCGCTGCCTGCAGCTCACAAAAGCAACGCCGCACACAAGAAGCACAACCGATGACAGTTTGACCAGTCCAAGCGCTTCACCAAACGATACGAAACAAACCTCGATCACGATCACAATCACGACCACGACCACGACTAAAATCACCCCCACCACCAACATCATCACACTACCTCCACCACCAACACCACACCACCATCAACATCGCCAACAACCAACATTACCACCACGACCACTACCACCCCCACCTCTTCGCCGGCGCGCATGTCCCTCATCGCTCGAAGGCGATATACTCCTGGCTCTTCGTACGTAAAGTTCGTGCTTGGCGAAAAGCCGTGATTGGCCATGTCCTATAGATAGACGAGCGTTTGGTCCGGGCAAACGTGGCGGGCCCGCAGATGCAAACGGAGAGCTATGTCATGTTTATTCCTTTCCAGGACAAGCATAAAGTAGGTATCACCTTAAATCGTGTAGCGACATGCAATCACACACGCGGCGACAATCGTATAACATACCGATTTGCGCGCCGACAGGACAGCAGCTAACTATTTGCACTTGACATTATCCACGGCGTCATATTAAGCGCCCGCACGCAGGCATAGGATTATGTAGGGCGACGTCGAGCGACCTCGCGGCCGTGTCACACAGGGAGGGTACCGTGCCAGCAGCGCGGTGCTATACGGTGCGGTGCGGTGCAGTGCGGAGAGGTACGGGGCGATGCATGTTTACCTTACACCGGCATTGATTCAAACGTAGACGAAACCAATCCTCCAGCAAATAGTTATTCACAGCTGTGTGCCCGCCGCTGTGTGCGCGCGCGACCAGCGGTTGTCGAACAATTGCTGCTGTGTCAGAGAACTCAGAGTTTCCGCACAAGAAAAAATAACGCCGGTACACAAACGCTCTCTTGTTTTCTTACCATAAATGGCACCAAGGCGAAACGATCGTCGTTCGACGCAAACGCCCTGCTGCGCACCATGGCGAACGCCCACACCAGCGCCATCGGAGACACGTCACTCTCCACCGCCTCGCCGCTCCCCGCCTTTTCGGCCTTTCCGGCGGCGTATATGGCAGTTTTGGGGTGAGAGAGCAAGCTCCGCATGAGATCCGGGTAGATGGAACGGAGGCGATCCACTTGCTTTGCGGCCCGCTTGGCCATTCCGTCGTTGTGCAGCTGGGTCAAAAGACGCTCCGGTAGGCAGAAGGGGACCTTGGGGGCAAACGCGCGGGGAACAGGATAAATGGGGTGGGGCAGGGAGAATCATCCTATCAGAGCGCGCCGCTTTCTTTCTCTGTCTCGCTTTCCGCGTCTGCTCACAAAATGCCGGGGGGTTCGAGTACGATGCGAACATGAGTTTTCTATCTCTCTGCTGGTGCTTACGTGCAGCATAGCAAGTCACGACAACCAACGCGCTGAAGCGTCCGAACGATCGACACCAGGGATTGGGAGCGACGCATCCCCGACACAGCAAGGCCAGGACGTCCCAGCGTCAAATCGGGCTCACCGCGGCGCGACCCACTAACCAAGAGACATTCAGCAATCGAGCATGCCATTTTCGTCGGTCAAAACCCCGCGAGGCGCGGTGTTCCGAAACAGGAGAAACAACGACCACTGCCGCGAAACGTAACACAGCACACCATAACAGCCACGTGGTGAGGTCCCATCCTTACTGCGATCGTGTGTGGCTGCGGCAGCATGCGGCCGTAAACGTCCCAGAATTTTCCGCCGATTTGCGGGTCGGACGTCGCCTCAAGCAGGGCCACTGCCAGGCGAACGTCCCACGTCAAACCACGCGCGAAATCGTCATC
This sequence comes from Nereocystis luetkeana, assembly GCA_031213475.1. Lineage (NCBI taxonomy): Eukaryota > Phaeophyceae > Laminariales > Laminariaceae > Nereocystis > Nereocystis luetkeana. The sequence goes on along the minus strand of JARUPZ010000002.1, from coordinate 7,449,653 downwards.
TGAGACGGCTTCCCGAAGGTCTCCCGCGGCTTCCCAGCACATGTCGGTCTGACCTAATAGACCCTGTGGGATTTCAGGAGAGCAGGTGATACGCAAGGCAGAGTGCGACAGCCTAGTAATATTGAAAATAAATGAAGCGTTGGGCATGTGAGTGCAAACCGATTTCGGGCTCTGGGGAGACCGATTCCTCCCCCCCGTCCAGCGGTGTCCATCGCGTACGGTGGCCAACGGAAAAAAATGTCACTGAGAGTACTTTGCACCAGGTGTTACACATAGCTCAAGAACGAAGCGCATCGAAGTACAGTATATCGGTCGGAGTTCCGATTGCAAAGATTATGGTGAAAGTCAGCTCTTCACTACTAACTGTGACCGTTTGTATTGCTGCTTGCATACAGCGATCAACAACCGATAGAAGGCTCGTTCGCGAGAAGCAGCCAGAACAAGTTTGTGCGAGGCTGGCGTTTTAAGCTGCTGTCGCGGGATGACCGTCGCAAAGTCTCGACCACTGCTGCAGGTCGCGCCTCCTGGAGAGCGGCTCACGCCTGACATGTCCAGAGCAAAGCTGGTACTTTTGCGACAACCGCTACACACGCGGTGCTCGGGGGAACTGGAAAGTTGGCAGCAAACGTCCGTGGCACATACACCTCTAATCTACACAAATGTAATGCGCGCCGATCCCTACACGTAGCACGCGTGCAATTCCTGCGAACGTAACAACACAACGCAATAGTTCATCGGGCATTTAATTCTATGAGACGCCTGTTTCTAGTCCACGCGGACGCCGGTGATGTATTTTCGGGAAAGTTTCTCCCTTTAGGCTGTATCCGCTGCAGCTATTATTAGCCGCTGCTAATGCACGTACAGCAGAACAGGTGCAAAGCTGGTTGTGTGCGATAACTATAAATAGTTGTGCAGAAGCAGCTGCAATAGTAGGTTTTCACGAGCGGGTGGATGGGGTGTGGGGTGGGCACTCACGCTAACGACTCCGTCTCTGGTAGACCACAGGCAGACGTCGGAAGGTACCTCGAGCACAACCTACATCAACAAGCGGGAGGGAGGAGGTGGGGTAGAGGGCATGCCATGGGCACATGGGTGCCATGGGCACATGGGGCATAACGTCCGTCGCCGAGTTGCTGAGGCAGCGTACGGTTGAGTACTCAACCTCGTCCAATCTACCGGAACAGAGGACCGCAGATGGACTGGTGCATACCTACCTGGTACCTGGTACATTGTAATACAGTAGTCGAACGAGAAAGCCAGCTTTGGTTTGATCTCGGGAAAGTCCACATGACTGTAAGGTCAACGGCTGGCAGAACACATACCGGCGTACAGATTCCAGATTCTAGAGTTTATTTCCAACAAACCGTTCACTACAAAAAAAAAGTAGACTGCACCACTAAAAATCAGGAATCCGATACCGGTATACTGGTACTCGAAACACATTAGACCTGCAAGGCGACTACCGGTACGAGCATCTTACATACGTGCGTTGCCCGTGTGTAACTATTAATACTACGTACTGGCTGACTGTTTTGCGTGGTCGTATTACACGCCCTAAACCCGGGACGATCTCGTAAAGCGTGCGCCATCAGCGCAACTGCCTCACAGGGTGGACAGGATGCGACGCACCGGCATACACAAGCACCGCCGTACATCTCGGTTGATCACGGAAAGAGCACTCATCAGGAACTAGAGAGTACTGTGCCTCGCACGCAGCAAGCTGCGAAAGAGGGACAGCCACTGCAGGTGTACTTATGCCAGGTATACGACTACCACCTGCCTTGGGTGTACCGGCAGGCTGTTGCTGTTCAACACCTTTCCTGCACGCAGCGGCAGCAGTGTGGCATTACTCGTATACGTGGAGACATGAGTACATCGTACCTGTCCTTCTTCAACGTCGCTATTCATCACTAGGCCTCTATATCCTCCGCCTGCCACAGTACCCAGCGAGACAATCTTGTCCACCCCCGCATTGCTGGCCAGCCAGTCGAAGACATCGCTCTCCTGTTCCTCCTTGCTCTTCTTGGTCGCCCGAACCGGTCCAACGGCAGCAGCAGCTCCTCTACGTCTCTCTCCCCAGTTGGTCCCTCTGCCCTTGCTGCTAGTGTTACTTTCCTGGGAGAATCTTAGCGATGAAGCAAGCTCTGGACGGAAGGTTGCTGCAGGCACAAAAGAGAAGCACACATCGAGGCCAGCGAGGCCCAGAAGAGCAGCCCCAGCCAATGAATACCCCATGCTAAACCAGGTGGAGCGTTCGAGCTTCTCTCTGTTCGCTGTTCGTTCGCGCTGCTGATAAAGGGTTTCACATCATGAATTGAGGCTTTATTCGCTAATTGCGCCGCATTTTCCCCGACCAACACAAGAAAAACACACGAACACCTACGACACCTGACAGTGCGACACGCTGACACGTGCTGGGCTTGGGCTGAACGGGTCTCCTGTTGATAGGTGTTTCTGTTATGATAGTCAGTGTGCGAGCGTTGTCATCGCTTGCTGCCGCCCCTTCTTGCTGTTCAGCCTTGGCAATAAGATGGAAACCAAATCAAGGTCTAGGTCGACATCGTCGCCGTTCTTCTTCTTCGTCATCGGCGACATCAGCAACGATGGTTCTTGCGACGGATAACGATGTCGATAAAGAGATAGCCGATACCCCCGTTCTGTCTTGGAAGCCTCCATGGGAGAGAAGACGAGAGACCAGTGGGATGCTAACCGGTGTGGAGTACGACACCGGTGCAATGGACGCTTTTTTCGCAGATCGACCAGAGCGGGCGTCGGCGAGATTTGCTCAGGTAACCTTTACAACTCTTTATTAGAGCTTCGCTCAGACTAACGTCGCCGCATCGGAGGGCAGATGGCACCTACTGTCGGGCGCGTACTTGCGCATGCTTGGGCGTGTGAGTCTCCCACGCACCAGTGGCTCCGGCTTATGCTCCTCTCGATGGCACAATCATTAAGTACTGCTGCTCCCAAAATACGGTAGGCTATCACAGCAGCAGCTTACGTAGCTGTACGGCACCAGCAAGACACGTACAGCAGACCACAGCAGTACAGCAGACGGCTAAGCTAAGGCTACGTACTCGTATATAACCTGCATCCATAGCTTATCCTTGGATTTTGCCTGCCCCGCGAACAGATCGTCCTTGAAGCTTGCGGTGCGGTGCTGGCTTTGGCCTCGGACCGGCTGGTGAGTGGCAAATTCGCCGGCGGCTCCAACAGCAGCGGCAGCGGCGATGCCAACGGAGGTGGCGACAGCCCGGCGGGTAGCGCTCCCTTGCACATTCGACGAGCCGTCACGCGGCTGGGGCCTAACTTCGTAAAGATCGGGCAGGCGCTGGCGTCAAGGCCCGATTTGGTCGGGGAGGCCATCGCGGGAGAGCTGCTGCTGTTGCAGGATGCGATGCCGTTTTTCTCGCACGAGATAGCTAGGGAGTTCATCCACGAGGTGAGCCCTTGCTGTCCGCAATAGATGGTGCCCTGCGCATGTGGTGCGTACCTACGAGTAGTATGGAAGACGCTGGGTGGCCACGCAGAAAAGCTTCCTCTTGCGTTGGTCTACGCGCACGTATCATAGCGTGGCACGAGTAGGCATAGGCATCGAAGGAGTACAGCAGTAGCAAAATACACCGCGTGTGCGGTGCGCTGACACTTCGTGGCGATATTCTGCTTCGTCTCTTCGGCTCCCCCGTTTATTCCATTAATGGCAGTTTCGAGGGTCATAATCGGTGTTGGGTTTGGGTCATTGCGCTGAATGCTACAGTAGGCGCTAAGGCAAGATAGTTTCACCATGTTAGCAATAAATTAAGCGGGTGAACTTGTTAACCAGCACGCTTTTAATAGAACGTCAGTCACCACCGGCTGCCGTGCTCGGCACACGACCCACCAAGAAAGCGACATGTTGACTTTTCTGCTCCCGCCTTGGCAGGAGCTTGGAGCTTATCCCGAGGATGTTTTCGAAGGCATGGGGGACACCCCGGTGGCTGCTGCTAGTCTTGGCCAGGTGCGATTTTCTGGTTGGGGTTTGTCCTTGCGTGCACCCGACGACGTGCCATGTCTGCACCTTCGTGATTCGCTTTCGGACCCTTCCTTTGTAAGCGCTCGCGCCCCTCTCCTGCCACCAAATGACCGATAGGCGTGTCCTCCCTCGGATATACCACCATGCCACATGGTTAAACCGAACGCGACCGCTCCCGACGCACCCGCGCCGGCCTGTAGATCCGTCAAGACGTCCTCCGCTTCCCTCTTTTCTCGACGACTCACATCGCTTGGTACAGCGGTACAGCGGCCGTAGCCATGGCCATGACCGTCGGCACGGCCGCCATGTATATTGACCCTTGTACAGCAGACTACCCTTGAGCAACGAAGCAGCTCTTGTACACAACGAACGGCGCTTGTGCAACAAAAAAGCCTTTGTGTGCTGCCGCCTTCGCGGTGTTGTCTCTCCCGCCTACAGGTGTATAAAGCCTCGATAGGTGGGAGGGCGGTAGCTGTTAAGGTGCAGCGGCCGGACTTGCTCGAGGCCGTTGCCCTCGACTTTTACCTGGCGCGCGGGATCGCCGCCGCCATCATGCGCCTATCGCAGAGCCCGATGTTCTTCGGAGGGCGCGTGGAAGTTCGGAGCGACCTGGTGGCTGCGGTGGATGAGTACGGCTCGAGGCTGTTCGAGGAGCTGGACTACCGGAAAGAGGTAAAAAAACAGAAGTGGAAGAGGGAGGGAGGGGAGAGGGGGCAGGGAGGTGCGGCGTACTCTTTAGTTGCTTGCCTTAGTTATTTGACCATTGACCACGCATTCCTTTGGAGACGGAGCAGGGGGCAGGGGGGGGGGGGGGGGCAGAGGGGGGCAGGCGGGGGAGAATTTATAGACGTTGATGGGAACACTTGGGGCCGTTTGGGTCATTGTGGCTGTGTTTCCTGACGGAGAGACGTAAGTCTGAGTGCGAGGTCGAGAGGTCAGGTCCGCCAGCAAGGAAAGACAGGAGCCGTAGAGGGTGCTACATCGCCGTTTTAGGGTCGACAGTCCTCCCGCAAAGCGAATAGTCCCAAGCCTCGGGCTCGTGTAGGCCACGAGGTAGCGCAAGAAGATGGCATTCGCCTCGCGTTTCCGATCAACCCCCTCCATCCTGTCGAGAGCCGCTCATCGCGCCGGTAGTCGTGCTGTGAGTACTATTCGCACACGAGTCCTGTCCCTTTCTGTGGTGGAGGCGTCCACTCTTGCTTGGCGACACTTTAACTGCTCGCTTCGATAAACACGCCTGACGCCGTTTTGGTGCCAGGCACAAAACATGGTGCGCTTCCGGGAACTGTACGGAGCCATGCCAAGTGTGGTGGTGCCAGAGGTGCTGCTTGAGTTGAGCGGGAAGAGAGTCATCACCTCGGAGTGGATCGACGGAGAAAAGGTGATTCTTGGTGCGAAGTGGGCGGGCTATGCCCGCGGCTGTTGCCAAAGGGCGTGCATAGGTCGTGTGCGTTGGTTGTTGAGATATTTCAAAGCGGGCGGAACGGATATGTTTTTTCGATGTTCTACTCTGGCGTTCTTCTGCTGAGGGAAGGCGGCGTTGCGAACAAGAAGGGGGGTGGGAGGCACCCGTCGTTCCGGGCCGCGAGTTTTCAGCTTATTGCACTTCGCCGCGGAGCGTGTTTATTGCCAAGCACACAGCATGTCGGGCTCGGACTTCAGTATTTTCACGCACCATTGCCATCATCGCAAAGGCACCGCAAAGTTTTTGCGAGAGTGAATCGGCGGAGAGGTACTCTTCGACGAATATGAAGTATGCAGTGCAGGCTGGAAAGCAAAGACAAACGCGATGCGAGAACATGATGCTGCAGTCAGAACGCCCGTCCGCAGCAGGTGCGGTTGAGACGTCTTTGTCCTTGAAACGACCGCTCCTCGTCATGCCCAAACTCAAATTTCCTGCGTCAGAAAAAGGCCACGGCGCTAGTCAAGACGATGCTCACTGTGCATTCTCTGAACCTATCTCCGACCGTCTACACCTTGCCGCTCCACTTTATGTGTTTCGCATCGGGAAACTAAAGCTGGTGGACGATCAGGCACAAGTGAGTCCCGTAGACCTGCCCATCCTACGTGTCGGCATCGACTGCACGCTGACACAGCTTCTCGACAAGGGTTTTCTGCATGCGGTGAGCTGAGGCGTGTCCCCCTGTCGTGTCTCGCCGCGTCTGCGTCCCCGTTCACGTCTTCGGCTTAGGTGGTCGGGAAAAATTGTGTGTACACCCGGGTGATATCCCATCCTTGTTAGCAAGATTTTGTTATGTAAAAATAGTTGCCCTCTTGCCATAAAACTGTTGCTCTCTCTCTGTCGCCCGCATACTTATGTTGGATGTTTTCGACGTGCCATGGCCGCAGTTTTTATTGGGACGTTGACGAACCCGAAACGGACTCAAAGCTCACAGCAGTACACAGGATATGCACACCGCTGTCTCTATCCGTACGCAAGTATCGTCGTACCCCCTCCTCCCTCCCTCACACGCGCGCCCGGACACGAACGCCCTCCTTTCTGTTTTTCTTTTGTTTTTTTCAAGGACCCTCACGGCGGCAATCTGCTCAAGACGGCGGACAAGAGGCTGGCGTACTTGGTGAGGGTTTGGCGAGAGGGTCGGGATGCGGCTAAATGCATGCTGGCTACCCCACCTCGTACACCCTTTTTGGCTCCCGAAAAATGTTGACAGCGATTGCAGGTTTTCTTTGGGAGTAAGCTGCGGTCCAGAAGAACAAACCCGAAAAAAAAAAACGAGACAAAGTGGTCCCAAATACCGCTGGTGGTGTGACCCCTCTCTCTCTTGAATGTGTGTTGGGTCTATGAAGGAGGATGCTCGCCGATCGATAACGACGCTGTTGCAGACAAGGGCAGACGAGGCTCAGTCGCGTCGCTTCGAGGCGTTGGCGTTGGCGTGCGGTTTCTAGTTGTTGACAGGCGTGATTCTGCGCGAAAGCGGCTCGATACAGACGGCTCAGATCGCCTTCACCTTCTCGTTGCTTAGAGCGGCCTCTGCTCGAGTGAACGCCGTGAGTTACTTTTTTTCTTGCCTGAAACCACACCGGCAGGACTTCGGCTTGGTGAGCGTAATCCCGCCGGGAGTTATGGATGCGCTCATCTGCGCGACGGTCTACGTGATGAACAGGTGCGGATGAGGACCCCCCCCTCCTCTTTGCGGTGGGTAACGGTATGTGTGGCGTCTGAGGGCATCCTGGGACATCCTCAGCGGGATTACTACAGAGAATTAGGCATGCATGCTGCTACTAAAAACACGCAACGTGTTCACCTCGACTCTGTCGTGCGTAGTCGTTTTACGCTGCGTATCTCCACGACGACGAAGGACGTAAAATTATTGGGGCGGCGTTCGAAGACTACCACGCGGCCAATGAACACGCTGTAGGTTTTGAGAGGCAGCCGGGCTACAGTAAACCAGCACGGCAACCAACCTGCGATACGCTTAGCAGTTAGATAGCTCCGTCGTTGACGTTTGGGCCCCTAGAAAGCCAAGCTTCTCTCGCTTCTTGCCACTCGATTCACCCTCAGGGAAATCTCCCTCTTTCTTCCTATTATTAGTAGCATGCCATTCTGCCACGTATTTCCAGCACGAGACCACGGCCCTTGTACACGTTATCGTTCCTATCAATTCCCCGAAATTTGATATGTAAAGTCCGAGATTCTTTGGTCCTTTCACCACTTGAAAAGGTTGATCACAGGGTGATTGAGCCACTGCAGCTCGACAACCACCCACCGCCAAGCTGCACGCAAAGTTAGTGAATTTGTTGATCCGTCTACCGCGGAGCTAGGCGCGCTGTATCGCTCTAGATTGAACGCCGGCCGTGTGGGATGCGGTCGCGGCGCCATAGCTTTCTGCCCGCGAAACACAAGGGCGTGTGTCATACTTTTAATACATTTGGTATCTTCTCCGCTCAAGTGTTGTGTGAACCGCGGCACCGAAACGATCCTCGTTTTTTCGTGGAGGTGGTAGTGAGTGCTCTCTAGGCTGCACTCAACCGAGCGGCTTCCAGCCTACTTCACTCACTCACGCACCCTCTCACCTACCCACCCACCTACCCACCCGACAGGGACTACATCGCCCTGGCGAAGGGTTTCCCCGCGTTGGCGTTGATGAGCGAGGGCGACCTCTCCGAGGACTTCGGGCCGTTCGCCTCGGCACTGGAGCGTGCCCTGGATCCCATCGTCACAGACTTCCGGCAGCAGATGGTGCGTATCTGCACGATGGGTTTGAGCTTGGTATGAACATAGTTGACAGGGCACGTGGTTCTGCTGTAGAAACGGGATGCTGCAGGGAGGTTGGAGCATACCAGTAGATGCTTGGTGGGTAAGGGATGTCCTTCGTTCAACTTCGTTGCAGCGATGATACGTTCGGGATCTTAATATGGCGCTCTCGCTTGACTCTAACCAGTGCGCCGCTTCGTAAGGTACTCCCACCTTCGAGGCGTGAGTACTTGCGGGATACCAACGGAGTGAGATCTCAAGGAGCATCACCCAACTGCGGGCGCGTTCTTGCGGCAGAACGTTTTTCGCCCTGCCTCGCGATAACCTCTATGGCTACCCTAGGAAACTCTCTCTTCATTTCCTTAGTATCACGCCGTTCCCGTTACAACCGCGGCAAAACAGCGGCTTCGTGGAGGACGCGGATAAGTCTGCCACAGGGCGCCCGGCCGTCCACGAGAAGCGTGCATGTACGCGGCAAGCAGAGTTGGTTTTCAGTTTTTTTTTGTGCGAACGTCGGGGCTGCTGCGCCCACGTTTCTTTGCCCAACCTCGACTCCAGATTCGACCGACAACGGCTCCGACCTAGCCCGAGACCTGTCCAAGTTGTGCGCGTCACACACGCGCACTACCTGCTAGCTCCATTAGCGTGCTATGCACTTGCTCCGTGTGCTCATCACACACTGCACTCCGTTTACGGGTTATGTGTACCACACTACACTCCGTTTTCGCTTCGTCACCCACCCACCGACCGACCCACCAACTCCGTTTTTGCGCGGGGCATGACATCTTTTAGGGGCTGGACGGGGGCTTCGGCGACGAGGCCCCGTCGGGGTCTGAGCGCGTGGCATTCGCCCAGTTGATCGACCGCGTCTTCCTCCTTGCTCGGTCCTTCAACTTTTCGGTACCCCCTTATTTCATCAGCAACGTCAGGGCATTGGGTAAGTCGCCGTGCGTGCCCAAAGTACGTTGTGTGCCTGTTGGCGCTGGGGTTTGGTGGGCTCCTGGTGTCGTGTAATATAGTGGTGGTGATGATGGTACGACTAAGGCCATGCATGACACACCACGGTAGTGGAGATGGTAGTGGTTTTGCGTTGGGCACAAGGGTCAGGCGCCAGTCGGTAGGAAGTGGTTGCTCCTTTGTTGTGGCGTTGGTGTGAGCCATGGCCTGTACCGTGTTTTTTCGGTGGCCGATGGCCGCGTATAGGACCGTGAAGCGATCGATAGGTTGTGTGTAGGTCGTCGTAGGTTGCTTCTAGTTGCAGTCACTCAGTCCGGAAATGCAAAGACCGTTTGGGGTACAACATTAGTACCCACACGGTCCTTTCATCTTCGGACGGAATCATACCACCCTTATCCCGAAGTATATGTATCGTCTGTACACTAACAGTTAATCCTGACGGTTCTTTTTTTTGGGAGGAGCGGGTACCGGGCATGCCTTAGAGCCATCCGAACCGTAAAATTCTATAAAAGTGCGTCGATGAACAGTTGACGTCACAAACGAATCTACTGTAGCTGTCCACGAAGCGCTCTGCCCCCTTTTTTTCTCGCTTTCGGCCGTGCAGGCGAGCTGGAAGGACTCGCGATGACGGCAGACCCAGGCTTCAACTTGATATCGGTGGTCTACCCGTACGTGTGCCGAAGGCTCCTTTCCGACCCGAATCCATCCCTGCGAGCGGCTCTGGAGGACCTTATCGTAGCAGGGGACGGGTCGCTTCGATGGTAAGGGACCAATGCATGCCCATGTTTCGGGCGCCGAGCGTTTTTCTGCTTGCGTTGTGGGTGTTGTACGTGTTATGCGTGCTTCCTTGTCCTTGTCCTTTGTGGTTTTGGTTGATATGGCATAGTTTGTGGGTACGCTTGAGACATCATGACAGCGTGCTAATGGTTGATATATTCCGGTTTTTGTGATATTGCTTGTTTGTATCATTCTTGGCCGTTTAGCTTGAGGTTGCGAGGTTTCATGTCGGTGGGAACGCTTAAGACATACCTGGTACCTGGCACTGTTTTTGTGTTCGCGCTTGAGACCTCCTACTTTGTGCCTCCGGTGGAGATACTGAAAGTTACTGGATCGGTTTTGGTTGCGGTTTCAAATCGTTTGTTGATGCTGCGGGATGTCGCTTGCTGAACTGCTGTATTGCGGTTTTGAGGCAAGAGGCCCCTCGCCCCTCGGCAAAGCAGGAGACAGCCTATTCATGCCGTTTCTAGATTCCCTTTGCGCACTCACCCCCCCCCCCCCCCCTGTTGATGTCACCTTTCAGTGCGCCACGTCGGCCAATACGGATATGATACGCCCGCTCTCAAGGTGCATTGGTTACCTTTTCCGTCTTTTTCTCACCATTCACCTTTAACCGCTGTGTTCCCACCGCACCGCACCGCACCGCACCGCACCGCTCCGCACCGCACCGAAAGGGAGGTGGTGGAGGCTCTTATGAGGGACTCCAACGCGCTGGACGAGCGAGTCGGGGCAGGGGGAGAAACGAGGTGCGTCTTTGGGCGGGTGAATGACGAGACCGTGATTTCGTGATTTTGAGCCATGCTCGATTGGTGAGAGGGGGGGGGGTACTGTGCTCGTGTAGGTTACTTTTTCTTGGGCCAAGGTTTCACGTCTGACGGGGGCTCCTCCACTGAGATTACAGGCAATATTTTCAGAATATCATTTGCGTTCCACCGTTTTATTCCATTAGTACTATATAGTAATGGAAGTGATTGCTCGTCGAGATGCGCGTACATTTTTTCTAAGAGCCGTTTTTTTTTTCAGAGTTGAGGTACTACATAGATCTCATGTCAGGAGCCTTTGGAAAAAAAAAGAAATCTAGGTGCAACCCTACCCTACCCTCTACGTAGTATACTAAGTGTGTTGTCAATTGCGTCACCGATGACGGGAGACATACCGACGAGCGGGAGTTGTTGTCCAGCCCGTCTGGTCTGCTTGCTGTCCTTCTGTTTCGACACCCCTACCGCTGCCCGAAATATGCTTGTAAGAAACCGGCTTTTGGGCGCGTCAGGGCCTCTTTACGTCAACGTATTAGTTTTTGTTGAGAGGGTCGGTCGGTTAAGGCGTCTAACCGCGGTCTCCTGTCGTTGCATATTTTCCCCTGTCTTTCTGCCGGGACATCGCCGCCGAGCATGGTCTTGGTCTTGATCGGCGTGCATGACCGTACGTAGCCGCTTCTTCGGAAGAGCCATCGCTCTTGAATGATTTCGTTTTTTCACGTAATTGGATCGGCACGGGACAATAGTATTGTTGACGGTCTGCGGATCCCTGGCAGCTAGGTATTCCCCGTGTCTTTTTTCAACCCAAGCGTGGGGCACTCGGGAACGATAGCATTCGTTTTGAGTTTTTGGCGAAACATATGGCGAGCTAAAACACCGGAGGGAAACCTCAGGCAGACTAGATGCTTTGTACCTTGCTGTGCTGCTGCGGTTGCTCAGCGACCACACCAGGCCGTCGATCTGTTGCAGTCGTACTTTGCTATATCGTTCGCCCTGCGTGCCTGGCTGCCTGCGATTAGTAGCACCATCACGACTCGTGGATACGCTGTCAAAACAGATACAGAGACACATGTATAAGCACGAAAGCAAACACCCATCCCACTATTTCGAGTGCCGTATAAATCTTTGGTCCAGATTCGACACAATGGTTGCAATATTGATGACTTCAAACACTAAGCCTAACGCTATGTAACCCTAGCCCCCACACCCTGGCGACACTCTCGAAATGAAGATGTCGTGAGAAGTTAGTATGAACCACTGATCATTTTGTTAGAGCTGGGCCGAGTCATAACACTACGTGTCGATAATTAGTTGGTGTTTTTTCTCCTTCTTCTTCTGCGCAGACGAGCCCCTCTCGACCTCTCCCTGGAGTTTATCCTGTCCGTCGAGGGAGCCTTCGTTAGACGCGCGGCCGTATCCGACCTGAGGAGCGCGGCGATCTCCTCCCTGAGAAAGTTTCCGAGAATTTTCCGAGGCCGGCGACCCTCCTCGAACACCCCGTCGCCATCTTCCGCAGCTGCTGCTACTTGTGATGGAAAAATGAGCAGGGGGAGCTCGGAGGACGCTATTCTCTCCCTTGGAGGGAGCGAAGGGGCGGTGAGGAGTAGAACACCCGGGGGGGCTACCACGACGCGAGAGGCATCGCGACGGCTGCTGAGGAAGAGAGCGTTCAGCGAGGCGCGTCACAGGCCGATTTTGGTGGCCCGCGTTGGAGTTTCGATCGTGGCGGCGGTGGGGAGAGCGATGGGCACGGTGAGAGGAAGAGTGAGGCTTCCCGGTTCGGTCCGCGGTGGACGTGTTTTTTGTTTTTGTTTTGGTGCGGCGTTGCGGGTCATGTACGGGTGGGGGGCGCGTGCGTCGTTTGTGTTGGCGCGCGGCCTTTCTCACACGAGTTTCTTTTTTTTGTTGCTTGCAACGACCTCCGGCGTTTTTTATTCTTGTTTTTTTTGTTACAACAAAGGATGGAAGCTGGCGGAAAGTCGTTCCCGCTTTTGCTTTCGTTTTTTTATGGCTGATGTTCACCGCTCATGGCGAGTGGTCTACTACGGTAGAGTAGGGAAGGCCTCAAGCCTTTCGGGCGCGCGCTTGTCTCACGAATGCTCCTCCCCTGGACATCTCGTGCCCTCCCTCGCGTCTACACCCACGCTCCTGATGCGCAGGTCTTTCTTGGCGTCTTCCGAGGGGCACGTTTTTCAAGACGCAGGACAGCAGCGGGGGCTTGAAGCGACTATGTGTAGCGAGCGTTCGCCAAGCAAGGGAAGCATGAGGATCTTCCAGCTTACGTCGAACAAGGTTCCTGTCGGCTGAAGCTCACTCCCCTGTCGATGGGTCCGGGTGTTTACTGTCTTGCACTGTTTCAGCTGTTGCTGATATAGTATCAGGATAGTTTTACAGACACCCACGATTCGCACAGCTAAAATATTATGCGTATTTTTACATGGAGGCATCGAGGAAGCACGACAAACCGACCGCTGTGGCGCTAAGATCCCAAGATAGACAGCTGCCTGAGAAATCACCCAGAGCTCTCTCCCTCTATGATAACGCCGTGTGTCACGGGCGAGAATTGCTAGAGTTTTGCCGGTGCAGAGGCTTTGCAACTTGTGCCTCTCACAATGATTTATGCGGCGTGAAACACAGCCACCCCCCGTGGCTACCCTATACTATGCGTGCGCGGCATATCTTTCACGCGAGAGGAACAACGCGTGCACGAAACCTGAACTATGTACGATTAGGAGGTTATTAGTCCATCAGGAGTACTTTCTGGCGCCAAGCGCTAGTATCGAGGGCATCGCAGCTCTAGTTACGTGGGCATACATTCGATCGATCTCGTCGGCGAAAATGATACGGGGGCAGGAGCGCAGCCCTTTCGCGCGTGGTGCATAATTTTCTTTTGCGCGGGAGAGAGGGCGGGCGCTCTAACAAGCACGAGTTATGTGTCGCGACGGTCTGCAGCCACCATTCGCCGGCGCTCCCTCGAGCCGCCAGGCTAAGGCCACAGTAATACGCCGCCGCAAAATTTGCCGCGTGCTGCGGGCCGGCAACAGCGTGCTGAGGCGCCCAGGACGGCGTTCGTGTTTTTCCGTTGCGGTATATCATGTGGCACGTTTTACCAGCGTGCTACTCGAGCTACTATCAATCCAAGCACATACATGCCTTCAAATACCGCACAGCAAGTCATTGACACGTTTCAGGTTTTGTGGAGGCCAGTGAGAGGCCCCTCTGGGATTTGAGAAGGCAAAACATGACGGATACAAATGACGTTTACAGCGGTCGGTAACGCGAAGCAGCCCATTCTGCTGGACTAAGGGACGGCACACTAAAAATCGTCCTAGCTGGGCTATCAGGTATACGACACGCGCGTTGCATGATCCCCCTCGAGCGACAGCTGTGCGCTCACATTATTGGTAAGACAGCCGGTGCGGTTCTTTACATGCCATTAGTTCGTTGGGTATACCTCGGCCCTTGTAGGGTTAAATGCACGCGCAGGTTCCAGAAGTGGTGCTCCATGGACCCCACTATCACGACGAAATAATCACGGATGAACACAACCACGCCAAGACTCTCCTCCTCACTTCGCTCCTTTTCGTTTCCGTACTGCGCGACGACCACGACTCCATCGATCCCCATCGACCCCTACCGTTACCATTCCAGCAGCTCCTCGTCGTCGCGAAACACGACAAGACTTACGAGCCGATAACAGCACACGCGCCATCCCTACAGCAGTCTATATACTCGTACTGCTGTTAATCCACCCGACAACACCCGGCTACAGCAGTACCACTCCCCGTCTCCGCGACGCCTTTTTCACTTGGGCGCTCCCGTGCCGGTAAGAAACAGCCAATCCCTGTCCCTTCGGACGATGGCCACGAGACGGACGGCCGCCTTGTACGCCACCTGGGGGGGGACGGAAGACGGGAAACACGCGTGCAGCTCGTCGCGGTGGCCGCGGGCAGCCGAGGAAGACGACGTCCACCGACCGCCGCCCGACCCGTCGCTGCGCCGTCCGAACACAGACATCACCGTCACCTTCGGCCCGATCTCGTACGTCAGGTTGTGCACGGGGTCGGACTCAAACAGCGCCGTCGCTTGGTCGACACCCCCCTCCTCACTCCTCCCTCCCCCTCCTCTTGCTTCCCGCCCTCCTGCAGCGTCTGATCGCCGTTGCTCGTCTAGACGCCACTCCCCCCTCCCCGTGCCGCAGAAAACGCGTCCCTCCTGACAGCTCCCCCGTCGAAGCCTCAGCGCCGCGCGGGTGTAGCATCCCCAAACGACGCGCTGCGCGTCGGGGTCGTCCGCCAGCGGGTCCACAAACGGAGACGAAAGACACTGCGTCACGCACGGCGCTCCGCCCCTCCTACCCCGTAGGCAATAATAAAAATGCAAAGCCTGCATCTGCGTGCAAAACTTCGTCAGGATCCCCTCCCTTTCCATCTCCCCGCCCATGCCGAGGTAGCGGTCCCAGTTCGTTCCGAGCGCCGAGCGAAAGCGCGTCTCCAGACCTACCCGAGCGCGTCGGAAGGCCTGGAACTGCTCCGAGGAAGCCTCCACGGACACCAGGATGACGCAAGATTCTCCCGCTAATCGGTAATCCTCGCCCCTACCGCTTTTTTTTCGGGTGCTAGCACCGCCGCCACCTTCGCCCGCGCTGTCGTTTGCGCCGCCGCCATCTGCGCCGCCGCCGCGACCGGATGCGGGCTTGCCGTTTGTTGTCGTTGTCGTCGCCGGAGTCGGTGAGGGGGGCTCCTCAAGAAAGGCGATGTACGCGTAGAGGTGGCCCTATTGGGGTGCGAAACAAATGAGGGGTCATTTAAACAAATGCGGGTGAGACACACAAAAAAAGCAGCAGGGGGCACACACGCACGCGCGTGGAGTGACAGGTAGGCAATATCTGCCTTTTGGCCGAGGGGTCTATCAAATACACACGGAAGGGCGAGTATGCCCGCATGAGAGCCCACAGGTGTGTAACCGGGGTGGTCGAGTGCCGTGCAGTCCCGACAGGCACGAGGCCGTGGTATATGGCAGGACACCGCACGTGAAATACCACAGACGCTGGGCCCCGTACAGTCTCAAAAGGCGCACTTCCGCGGCATACAGCTGGGTGCCGACTTAGGTGCCGTCTTCTCCTTGTCCCAACAAACTTTGAAGTTTCAAACACAGGTTACACATATACGCCGAGAAGAATCCTAGACAGGACACCATGCTTTTGTTACCAGCTACACAAACACTATTCGCCCGCCGTATATACAGATACAACGCCAAGACGCCTTCCTTCGTCGTGCCGATCGAAAGCACTAAACAAATCGGGACGACCGCATCCGTCCCTTACCTTTTCTTGAAACCGGGGGAAGCACACGGGGGTCCAGGACTCCGCGTTGCGCAGCGCCGGCTGCGTGGCGACGAAGTTAACCAGCAAGAGGAGGTCCCGCGAGTCGAGGCGGTGTGACGGCTCTTTCGGCTGCGCCAGCGACACCAGCTTCTCCCCGCAAAGCCACAGAGCGTAGAGCGCGCTCGGGGAGGCCGCCGCCTGAGCAGCCTGGAGGGCCCTTGACACTTTCGTTCGGATCCACGGATCCATCCAGACGGTCTCAACTCCTCCGGCTAGCATGCGGCCGTGCCCACGAGAAGGCTCGGAGAGGTCGATAGCACCCCTCAGGGAGGTGTCTGCCCCACCCAGAAGTTCGCGAAGATCGTATCCCGGCGATCTTCGCAAGATGTCCTGCACCTAAGAAGAGAGAGAGAGCATCATACGACATAGACGATAGCCGGGCCCGGGACACAGTTGAGGCAGCGGTATACTGGAAAAGGGATGCGGATGGGAATGCGTGTGGCACGATATGGACGTTGGCGCCACGCCGAGCGCGAGCGTAGACCGTACGCTGCCGGTGTACGTACTGCTTCTGGCACACCACAGGTTCAATGGGCAATGTGGCACGGCCGCGAAAGCCTGGGGGTATTTTGTAGGCTACCAGGTACCGTCGCGGACAAGCATATGCCCGCACAGCAAGCCGTGTATGTCCGCCCGTCTACTCCAAGCGACCGCATGCATCACGGGACAACGCGCTCGAAAGGCTTGCTGCGCCGCTGCAACTCGCGACAACTGGGAGAAAATAATCAACTCAAAGGGGAAACATTGGCCAGGTCTGCTGCCAGTCAGATCGTCGTGAGGAGCTAAAAAAAACTACCGAGTACCAGGTACCAGGTACGCGTCAACACAATAATACGAGCCGGATTTTTCGCGCGCTTGTGTCTCGAGAACCGCTTTCGGGCCTGGGGCCCCGTTAATAAGTAACATTCCGCAAGAACAATTTTGGTACGATCGATACACATTCCTCTCGTGTAAATGGTGCCTGGTGGTTGGCACTCCAACACATCGACACACAAGACTGGCGGGGGTGCCCACTCTGCCTGCCGCGACGGCTCCGCAGACAGGCCCACCGGCCGGCCCCACGTCGGCGGGATGCCTTTTCGTGTCAAGCGCAAGTTTGCGGCTGCTTTTACTTGATGTTATCATAGACGTCTTATATTGCTTCTGCTGTTGCTGTTGCTGCTGCTGGTGCTATTGCTTGATGCTGTGATGCGTGCTGCGTGCTGCTGTTTCTGTCATTGCTGCTTCTGTTGCGCGCTGTCTGCGATGAAAATTACCTTGGAGGTCAGCAAGAAAAGGATGCTGGCGTACATATACTCGAGCTGAAGCCGCAGAAAGCTCTCGCACTCAGGGGCCTCCGTGTCTTCCACCGCCCCCTCGCTCCATTCCCTGCCTCCCCCGCTCCCATGGACCCCGTCATCCACAAGCTTTGCAGCTGACGCCGATGGCGAAGACACCGCAACGAGCACCAGGTCTCCCCTTTTCAAAAATACGAACTTCCTGCTGCCGGCGGAGATGGACTCCATTTCGTCCCCGTCGCAGTCTTCGCAGAGCGAGAGCAGGCCCTGGATGAGCCCAGTGAGGGTGGCCAGGTGCTGCTCGTCGCCCGAGAGGGAGAACACCGGCTTCCCCGCGCTGCTGAGCACGAAGATGTGCTTGGCCGCGCCCCAGGTAAAGTCGTCTTCTTCGCCATCTTCACCCTCTTCCCCCCCCCCTCCCCCCCCTCCTCCTCCTCCTCCTCTTCTCCCTCCTGGTGGTACATTGCCCGGTGTTCCTCCTCCTCCTCCTCCTCCTCCTCCTCCTCCTCGTTCCTTGGTCATGGCTTCTTGAGTCACTCGTGTTTGCCGCAACGGTGGTGAGCCCTCACCGTCGCAGTTTTGGGGTTTCTCCTGCTCCGTATCCGTCACTATTGTGCTTACATCCTGGTATCCTTTGCTGAAGCTGCTGCTGCCGCTGCGGGCGTGCTCGAGCTCTTCTTTCGTTGAAGAAAGACCTCCACTTCTGATGCTACTGCTGCTGCTGCTGCTGTGATACAAAACGCTTTGGTTTGGTCCTGATGATAGTGCCTCCGATATGGGCGAGATTTCCGCGTGGAGGCTCTCGACGTCTGGTCTGTCTTCGTCGCTAGGTTCCAGGTGACACCCATCGATTGAGTTTTCGTCTTCCATACCCCTTTCCTATCTTGACGAGGCAGAGGCCAGGCCCGCAGCCCGATGTCTTTGTCTAGCCCTATCGTTCCTCCGTGTTCGGGTTTTGTAAACTTGGAGCGCTATAGATATGGATGGCGTATACGGGACGTGGAAAGAGGGGATGGGGGACGATGAGCATCCTAAGACCTAAGATCCGGGCGGGCCCACAGAACAAAAACACGAACTTCGTGCGAGCAGTATCATTGGAAAAGGAAATAGGTTGAACAACCTCCCAGCTTGAACGCTCCGCGAAGGATCAACGATACCCCCCGCCCTCGTGGGAATGTGGCCATTGTGGACTTCGAGGTAGTTGGTGTGCAGCCACTACGCACACAAAACTGAGGCCGCTTGTCCAGCACGTATTAACTGTACTGGTTAAAGCGAAATGCGTCCTCGTACGTACCAACGATTACTTGGCACTTTCTACTCTCTATGCTACTATACAGCAAGCAGTAGTACTCGTATTACTATTTAATACCAGTAC
Organism: Nereocystis luetkeana; assembly: GCA_031213475.1. Classification (NCBI taxonomy): domain Eukaryota; class Phaeophyceae; order Laminariales; family Laminariaceae; genus Nereocystis; species Nereocystis luetkeana. The sequence goes on along the minus strand of JARUPZ010000002.1, from coordinate 7,430,895 downwards.
CTGGTAACTACTGTTATTATATTTAGAAAAATTGTGCCTTCTGGCAATATATACCTGGTATATATATATGTATACAAGGCGCTTCGCTCCGCGGGCGGCCTACGCCGCCCGCTACGCTCGCTCTGGAAGGAAAAAAGTACATCAAATTATGCAAAGTGACAGAGGTCCACCACAGGGATGCGTATTTCCTCACCCGGAACCCAAAAATTTCCGGGAAACAGCCTTTTTCAGCTTTTCCAAAAAATTTCCCCTATTTCCTCTCGTTCGAGGAAAAAAAGGCGTAATTTTGGGGGGGGGACAAAAAATATCATCCCCGGGTGGCCCATGCACTACATAAAGCACAAGTATAAGATTCGTTCAGGCCTTCGGACAGACATTTTCGATCATTTTCACTCTACCGGCACCAGGTGCACAGCAGTAGTAGCAGTTGCGCACAATGCAAGTACTTTAGTAAATGTTCATCGGTTTCAGTTGATTTTTAATTGTTCATGTCCTCGTTGATTTCGTCCTGCAGCAATTTGATACTGGAATAGTAGGACTACTGCCGTAGTACTGATAGCGATCTCTCATGTACGAATATACTTATGATATGTCGCGAGGTAAATCAGCAACACAAAGCGCAAAGCAGGAAGTGAGCAGTTACAGCAGTGCGCTGCTTCGTACGCGTGTAGCGATCGCGACCTTATCCGCGACTAGAAACTGTAAACATGGACGCTGGACGCCTCAACGAAATCCCAGCGTCCCAGCTGCATCTGCGCCGAGTTCACCCTTTCCATTCGAATATGTCAGCTCATATATATGATTATATTTTATATTGTATTAATAGTACATTCCTTCGATGATTCCGCTCGCCATAACATCCAATTCCTCGCAGCAAAACATCACATGCGTACGCAACGCAATGGGCAGCGCTACATTCCCAAATATAGTCGCAAGTGCACAGCTTAGCAGCGTTTGAAAAAAAAAACGGGGGTTTCCATTCTATATGGAGGCGTTATTTGCCCGGGGATAGGGGACGCAAAGAATTTCCTCTGAAAAAAATTATTACCTCGAGCCCTATTAATTTCGGGTAATTACCGCTACCGGGAAAAATACGCATCCCTGAGGTCCACGATTGAGTTTAGGTCGTAATTGCAAACCGGCGACTTGATAATGCCAAGAGTCCCGCCGCCATGCTTCAGGAACAAACAGCTCCGACGCCAGCTCGAATGCCACATATGCGCTTCGCGTCGCGGATGTCGTACGTACGTACATACCCCAGGTAGGATACTGCTGTCTGTACTTATTTTCTTCTTTCGATATACCTTACTCTTATGTCTGTACTCGTATGTAGGAAGAAGGCGAAAGCACAGCACGGCACAGCAGCAAAAAAAATGAAAATGAAACCGAAAACTCGGAAAGGAAAAAAATCCCCGTCCCCTCTCGTGTAATAATTTTCTGCCTGATTGGAACACCTTGCACCCGGTCAAAAAGAAGAAAAGAAAAAAACCGCACAGAAGAGCTTCTCTCTCAGCCTCGTACGCCGTCTGCCCCTCTCGCGACCACCTCGCCACCGATTCGGTCCGGGTAAAGCTTTTATCACTCTCTGCCACAATTAGCCCCGTCGCCCGCCTCGCGTGAAGCCCGGTGCTCACCGTGGCCGTCATTCGCCAGCTCGATAACGTTGGTGTTCAAACTGTACACCTCCTTCTTTCAACTTCAGCGTGGTCGCAAAAATAAGCACCGCTTGAATAGTATATTGCCCTCTTGAACGACCTTTATAAACCCGTACATACTCTATCAACAATCATAAATCGAAGCCAGACAAAGCCCGTTCATGCATCCCTCGTGTCTCGAGGCACACGCGACGCCTAGGCACGAAAACGGCGACCGCGCTCCTTGCAGCCCCCCCTCTACCCGCCAGCACCCGCTGACACCCGCGACGGCTCTCCCGCCGTGCCGTGCTCGGAGTACACGCACGCACACGAAACGAAAGGCGAAAAAAGGAAGAAAGGACGTGCCAAGAGAAATGGAGAAAACCAAGAACTGCTGGAAAGGTCCGGCAAGTAGTAATGATAAGCTGCCTGATTGGAGCACCTTGCACCCGGTCGAAAAGAAGAAAAGAAAAAAACCGCACAGAAGAGCTTCTCTCTCAGCCTCGTACGCCGCCCGCCCCTCTCGCGACCACCTCGCTACCGATTCGGTCCGGGTAAAGCTTATATCACTCTCTGTCACAATCATCCCCGTCGCCCGCCCCGCGTGAAGCCCGGTGCTCACCGTGGCCGTCGTTCGCCAGCTCGATAACGTTGGTCTTCAAACTGCACACCTCCTTCTTTCAACTTCAGCGTGGTCGCAAAAATAAGCACCGCTATAATGGGATCTTGCCTTCCCGAACGACCTTTATAAACTCGTACATACTCTATCAACTATCGTAAATCGAAGCCAGACAAAGCCCGTTCATGCATCCCTCGTGTCTCGAGGCACACGCGACGCCTAGGCACGAAAGCGGCGACCGCGCTCCTTGCAACCCCCCCTCTACCCGCTAGCACCCGCTGACACCCGCGACGGTGCCGGGTCCTCCCGCGATGCCGTGCTCGGAGAACACGCACGCACACGAAACGAAAAAGAAGAAAGGAAGAAATGGCCGAGAAAACCAAGAACTGCTGGAAAGGTCCGGCAAGTAATGAAAGGAGGCGGTTTGGAAGTGGGAGCTCTGAGAGGCCAGGGATGCACCAACCGAGCACGCTCAGGGGTTGTGATCTAAGTATGTAGTTCTATACCAGGTATTCTATATAGCGTAGATGCCATTCCAATATAAACCGAATATCCTTCTTCCGTAAATCAGCAAGCAGTATTCCTTACACGTTTCTCTGCCAGCCGTTTCCCAATTAATTTCCATTCCCCACGTCATTAAATATTTGTTTCATCTTGGCTATATACGGTATCCTATTCCTCATCATCAACGTTCCACCCCCAGGTCATCGGCCGCATTCCTCCGGCTTCTTCCTCCCTCCCCCAAGCGGCCTGGCGGTCCCTCAGTGCTACGACGAACTCGTATTATTCAGTTTTTTTTTTGTGAGCTTGAAAGGCAAGTTCGTACGAGTATGTACTTTTTCTTTCGTTCGCCACTCTTCTCACGCACTACGAATATATATATGGCAAAAAAACGCAAGTATCATCATGGAATGTTGCCGTATGACGGACCGGACTGTTGGCCAATGCGTGTACAGCAGGCCGTACGTACGAGAGTGCATCTATATATAGCCCTCCCGTATAGTCCCGTATAGTAGTGTGCGGCCCAGCTTTTAGTGTGTGGGAGAGAGGGCAACTATTTTACGTGTGATGCTTATTATGCTTGTATGATGAGACGAAAAAAGGATAAGGGCGGTCGTTTAGCCGTTATTTTTAGGTATCTAAATGGCAAAACCTAAGCCTTTGTACGTACAACGACTATTATATTAGTGCGTGTGCTGTACCCCGCAGGGTAACTTATTGCGCAAAAAATTAGTACCGTGGCATGCATACGTTTGCACCAGGTGTGCTGTGTGCATATACAATGATCGTAGGTATATTATATACCCGGGCATGGGTTCGACTCCCCCCCTCCTTTCTTTCGTCAGAAGAAGTGAACTGCGATATGGAGTCTTAGGGGACTATATTATAATAGAATGGTCATGGACTAGCCGTATATTAGCATCAAAGCCCTGTAACACCCGAAGAGTATTCCCGGGGCTCTGAAGGTTCCCTTGCAGTACAATGGTTAGTTAGGGGATAGTCGGTACGAGAAGAGTAGACAAGCGGCCGAGGAAAGCTCCTCGGAGAAGTGTCTTCGCCCGTCTAGCGAGTTAATAGAAGGAGAGCAGAGAGCGCGCTTGATGCCTTGAATCAAGCCGCTATCGAATCACTCTCAACAGGTCCCTTCCATCTCTCATCATGGAGAGGAATAATACCACACACTGTCAAGCAGTCTCCTAGACAAGAGAAGCTGTCTTCCAAGCCAGATAGTTCCTGCTTTCCATTCCGTTGCCCACATATACTCTTGCTCCACTTCAGAGCCGTGTGTTCAAATTAAAGCATAATTTTAATTAACGAATGAAACTGCAGTAAGTACTATACTACTGTAGCTTGTGCGCGTGACTCGGCCCCATACCTGCCCCAAAGATCATCCCATCGCCACGCTGATTCTTGGGGGGGGGGGGTAAAGTAACCGTCTTGGGTTACTGTACGGGTGCACAACTACATGAGTGGAAGGTTTCCAGTTTACCCAGGGGTATCTCGAGAGGTTAAATACTACCTCGGGTGCATCTCTTCACAACAAAAAAGGACACGGACTGTGTTGCAAGTTGGTACCTTGCGGGACTTCACACGGAATGGATGTTAGAATAAAATTTGCCCTTGCACACCTCAACCCGCCCCCTCATATAGTGTCACAACTTTCTCCTACTATTAGACGTTGGCCTCTATTACCCCCCCCATTCCATGGGTTCGTGCCACCATGCCTGTCCAAGCACGGCAGTTACTTCAGCCCGGAGAAAAAGAACGGACGGGCGACAGTAGTATCAATGTCTGTCGCCGCGAACGGGGGGGGGGAGTAACGGTTACCAATATTCCTGCCTGCCCCCGTCAGCCCACAAAAACCACGGCGGCCCCTCTTCTTCGATAGATTGGCCCTGCAAGTTGTACGAGTAGGCATACAGTGCGACCCGGACAGTACCATCCTCGCATACATGCGCGTACATCGCCGAGGTTGTTGCCGCGCTACGTTGTCAGAAGGCCACACAAGCTACATCATCAGCAGGCACAAGCCATCTTGAAGTACAGGCGCCACTATTCTCCAAACTCCACACATATCCCTTACGAAACGGTCCGGAAATATGGGATTACACATTCGCCAAAAATGCCTTTTGTTTTAGATGGAAGAGACCCCCCACCCCCCCCGCGCGCCTGGACGTAAGCTCATCCGCTCCGCTCCGCATTAAAACCCTCGCGTGGGCCAGGTCGAAAAGTCCCGGATAGGCGTCATCACTGGCGCGGGCTCCGTTAGCCCTCCGCAATCCTCGACTCCTCTAGAACGTCGAGAGCAGAGATCGTTCGCTTATGCCAAGAGGGCCCCTGTCCGGCCTCCAGCGGATCCAAACAGTGAGGGAGGGGTGGGGGGGTGTTCGATATATATGCAAGGCCGTTGTCGTATGACCATAGAGAGGGGAGGGGGGGGGCGCACTCATTTGTTGCTTGCCTTAGTTTTGACCATTGACCACGCATCCCTTTCGAGACGGAGTATCGTTCCTGCTCCTAATAGAGACACCTCCAACAATTGGGCGCTCATTGCGTTATTTCCATACCAGGTATATTACATGGACTCTTTTTGGTGATTTTATCCCCTTCCTGTTTGGTCGCCAGTGGCCACCATCTATCTCCTAGGATAGCGATCGTTTCCTCGCTGCTATTCAGAGTATCAATCTCCTCCATGTTACATTCGTCTATTGCCCTCATCTCTTCTTCTAACACATCCCGTTCCTCGTTGTATATTTCGCATTTTTCTACTATGTGTGTTCTACTCTCTATTGCTTTGCCCCACGGGCACATCTGTGCATCTACTTCTTCCTCCTCCCGGCTACTGGTATACCTCTTTCTTCTTTCTGACAGGCCCCGGCCACCTACACGAAATCGTAGTTTCCGCGTTTTCGCGAAGTCCATTAAGGTGTGCAAATACGTTTTAATTCCTATTCCTTCCCTCAATCCCCCGTATATCTCGAAGTGTTTTTCTGGTTCCACCTTGTTTCTTAGCGCTAGCCTTTCCCTTCTTTCATCCTTTCTTCTGCTTCTTCCTTGTACCTCCCAAACGCCCCGGCGGATATCACCTCTTCTTGGTTTCCCCCTGTATCCTCCCAAACTTTCTTAACTACGCCATCCCACCTTATTCCAGCTCGGCCTTTTGTTACTTTCTCCAATACAGCTCCATCAACTTTGGCTGGCAACCTCTTTTTTGGCATGTTCCTTACTATATACCTGGTATTGCCATTTCAACCTTCTCACATATCTATTTGTCTTGGGTGGGTGCATTCCCAGTTTTGCTCTTAAAACTGTATTAGTAGTCGTACTTGAGCATCTTGGCATTTTTTAGCTGCTGTCATCTGTACTGTTTCCAACTGTTTTACGAGTTTCGCGTCTCCTTCCCATACTTCTCCTGCATATTCTATCTTTGGTACTATCACATTCACCAGGATAAATATCTTAATCCTGGTGTCAAGGTGCGAGCCTGTTAGGATCGCATCCATCTTTCCTATGTATGCTTTACCCTTTCCTATTACTGTTGCCATATGTGTATCCCAAGAGCAGTCTCTCGATATCTCTAGGCCAAGGTACGTATACTGGTCTACGATCGGCAATTAATCTTTTCCCCACTTCCAACTGAAATTTATCGGGTTCACCTTATCTTCGTTACAAACAACTGCTGCGCATTTCTTGAAGTTCGCCGTCACCCTTCATTTCCTAGTGTATTATAGCGCCTTCTCTATTTATTTCTGCAATCCGTCGGGTGATTATGGTATCCCCACGAAATCATCCGCGAACATCAATCCCGACACCGTATCTTCCCCTACCGTGACTCGCTGCTTTGCTGCCTCGACTGCTACTATCAGGTCGTTAATATGTATCTTGGATAGGTTAGGTGACAAGGTACATCCTTGTGCAACTCCTTGTAAAATATCAACATATTTCGATATTTCCCCGTCCAGCATCACAGCACTTCTCGCACATTCCGTCATATTTTTCATCATTCTGCACATATTTCCTCTGATTCCTATTTCCCACAGTTTTTTCCACAATCCATTTATCCACACTGTGTCGCAGGCTTTTTTTTTCTGTACATCTAGAAAGAACCTGTACGTTGTTAGAGGAGAGAGGGGGGGGGGGGTACTTGATATCATGCATCGCCGTAGTCGTATGACCATAGAGGGGGGGGTGTACTCTCATCATGCATGGCCGTAGTCGTAAGACCATAGACCCTCGTATCCCTGCAATGGCGGGACGGAGTACGTCGGGTTTTCACCGACCGGGTAGACACTGCTTGCACCAAGCGCAAAACGCCGTTAGGTGTTAGGCGAGTCGCATGAAGGGTGTGCTGTACCCTACCTTGAACCGCTTTTGAGGCGGGTTTTCTTGCATATGGGTGACAGCATCAATGAATTGACTTATTTTCTGGTGTGGCCACTTCCAAAGACAACAATGAGTCTACTATGTAACTGCCTCTTGGGTGCCTTACCATATACACACTACCTGGTACGTGATACGGCCACACCCCTCGTGTGGAGATAAGGTTCTCCCCGCACAAAAATGATCTAACTCCATCGCCAGCCGTGGTGACCGCCAAAACCAAAGAACTCTGGTTGTCTACTAGTAGCTCACGCAGTGAGAGACGTGTTTACAGCGCCGTCATCAACTGACATTAACCCAACCTATAATATATATAGAGGCGTTCTACGATAGGGGTTCATCCTGATTTTTCTGAGGCTCCTCACTTAAGGAGCTCCATACCTCACCCGAAAACTGACTTCAGCAAAAATCAAATTGCATCGCGGCGAATAACCCCATGGCCCGAGTCTAGAAAACATTTTTTTTGGAAGTCAAGATTGGCATTCCGACGATTTGGGCTCAAGGAACCCCGTCTTTCGGAAACGAAATAGCGGAAATGTGCTACCTCCATCGTAGAACAGGTCTATATATATATACCAGGTATATAGTAAAGGGGGGGGGAGTATGAGGCGATGCTGCCGAAGGTTTCAACAGCGCATCGTAATCCCGATCCTGACATGGTACTTCAGTCTCCCGCACCACCCGCGAATTGTCAACACCTCCGAGACAGCATACTATACACCTGGTATTATAGCATACATCGCGCGATTTAGATTGCGTACCTGGTAGTATTCTCCGAACCAATCTAAACAGTGTTCTCAGTCCAGCAAATGCGCGAGGTCTAGAGGTAAACGCCTCTAAGCATGCCAGATATATGCCGCCTGACATTTAAGCCCGGAACGTCACGATCTCGCAACGAAGGAAAAGACACAGCAGTGACGCCACGGAGCACGTTGCGACGCGAAATGAAGCGGAAATCCATTGACAGCCCCCAACCCGCTCTGGTACCCCATTGACGGAATTTGCAGTCGATGGTGAGAACGATTTCTTTATGCCTTCTTCCTACGAGTGAGATACCCCCACCATGCCGTAGCAGGACGGAAGCAAGCGGGGCGCAGTGGGTCGTAGGTCGGGAAGCTGGGAGGGAGTCGGGCGGAAAAAAAAATACCGTGTTGAACGCGGCAGCTACTGCACGCTAACCTTCCATATCGGGGGGAAATAACCTCGACTATAAAAAGGGCGAGCGAGCGTGGCGAAAGGGTCGATGTGTTGCAGTGAGGCAACTCTACGCTCTATGCTCCACGGTATGGCCAGAAAAGCACGGCCTAATTTCATGGCAGATCATTTTTTAAACTATAGGGTCAAGGGTCTGACCTGAGCTGATCTCACGTCCGGCCTAATCACAGCACCCCTCAGACCACGTCGCACCATGATTTCATTGGCCACGGGTGTGGTTTAACTTCAACGCTATAGCACTCACACCGAGCACCGCAGTAACCTTCAACCACAATTCGTACGCTTTGGGCCTGTCCAATTTGGCGGGCAGCCCAGGTACCACAACGCATCAAGACAAAACCAAACACAACAAGTTGACCGCAAACAATTGCATTATTCGTGGAACACGCGCTTGTCTTTCGAAGTTCAAAGCCGCATTGAAATTGACGCTGTGTGTACGTTTTTTTCCAGGGCATGATGACCTCGTTTTTTTCCGAGCCTGAGAAACACCACATAGGGCGCGACCAATCCCTACGGCAGGTGTTCGCCCGATGCGTGATGTTGTTGTATCTATCAACAGCTTGAGCTCCATACGAGTACGAAGTAGGGCGATACTCAGACACGAGAACAATAGTTAAGCTTGAACCTACCGCCGCTCAATCGCCGTCAATCGGGGAGATGCTGTGAACTCCTGCTAAACGAAAGAGTTTACAAAAAAAAGTTCCACTAGTTGTATCAGAGTGTATGCGTCTTTCTTCAGTAAGTTTTTAGTCATTTTCAGTCGTTTTCGATCCACACGCCGGACAACTCATGAGCTACCTGAGCTACGTGTTGCAGGAGTATCTTACCCGGGTGGAAACATGTACAGCTGAGTGATGAATTATGACTCACTCCAGTGGAAACACGCACAACTCACTGATGTATGACGTCCAACCCCAGTGCGAAAACCTACTTACTGCATACAACTCAGTTATTAGTTATAGCTCACGCCAGCGAACGCACCTACATCTCAGATATGTGCTATAACTCACCCTATAGCGAGAACACCAATACAACTCAGTTATGCATCACAACTCATCAAAGCTCACCCGAGAATTAACTTCAATGCGTGACGATGATAACTCACCCCACCCAGCGGAAGCACGAACCGTCCAGATCACAGCGGTTTAGATGCCTACGAAATGCGAGTGGAAACACGTGTGTCCGTGTACGCGTGTGACAAACCCGCTTAAAAAATATAGCGTGGGGTGCACCTTCTGTCGCAGCGGCAACATACAGCTCTCTTGCTCGTCGGCGTGGAGTTTGTGGGTGGGTGCCTGTGGGTGCCTGTGGGTGCCTGTGGGTGTGTGCGTACGACCCCTTCTCTAAATTGAGCAAGTTTTTCGGACAACATCAAAATTGTACGAAGGCCGTGACATTTTTTTTTTTCGTGGGAGGGGGTATATTTCGAGAGATGACTTGTGCCGGGGGGAAAAAATACAACCGAGTTGTGTGTTACAACTCACCTGACTGAGTGGGCACGTGTGCAAGACATGCACAACTGAGTGATGTGTTAACTCACCCCAGCGTAAACACCTACAGCTCAGTTATGTGTCAGATTTTCTATTCTGACCAGTAATGCCCACCAACATTGTCGGAAGGCAAATAAAATAATAATAAACTTTAAGTCACCCCAGCGGAAACATGTATGACTCAGTTATGCATCATAACTCACCCGAGAATTAACTCCCAAATGACGTAACTTGGGTTAAGCTTCGTTGAGTTGTCCGACGTGTTAATCAAGTGCACGTTTTCCGCAAGCTCCCCCCCTCCCCCCCGACGTGCTCCGTCCCGGCATTGCTGGGATGCGAGCGTGTATCTTCATACGACTACGGGCATGCATGAGACGAGTACCTCCCCCTCCCTCTATTTTATATAGGATGGGTTGGCGTCGGTTGGCAACGACGCTGTATAACATGCCGCTCACTACGTGAGCTAGACAACCAGGGTAACGTTTTTTTTTTTTTTTTAGCGGTCATACACAGCCGGTTGTCGAGTTAGATCATTTGTGCGAGGTAAAGAACCTTTACTTCGCACAATTGGGAATGATCGCATCACGTAGTGTTCAAGGCAAGGCACCCAAGAGGCAGTTACATAGTTCTCCCATTGCTGTCTCTGGAAATGCCTACACCGGAAATTAAATCAACTCATTGAAGATGTCGTCCATATGCAAGTCCGCCTCAAAAGCGGTTCTTAATAGGATGCAGCTCACCCTTCATGCGACTCGCCATACACCTCACGGCGCTTCGCGCTTGGTGCAAGCAATGTCTGCCTGGTCGGTGAAAACCCGACATGCTTCTTCCCGGCATTGTAGGGATGCGAGGGTCTATGGTCATACGACTACGGTCATGAATGAGATCGAGTACATCGCTCCTATCGAGTACCCCCCCCCCCCCCCCGGCCTCTGTTCTCCTTTCGACAACGTCAGTTTTCTTCGCTGCCACGGCCGCCGCTGCCGCACGCTTCAGTCTCCTCATAGTGTTTGCCTCCGCCTCTCGCCGGGCGATCAACACTCAGCACCACCACCAGCGTCAAGAATAATTTTTTTTTCTTTCTCAAACTTCTTTGTATTCGGTACGTGGTGTACCAGGACCTGTTACATACAGTAAGAATATATACATATATTGTTGTTTTGAATTCGAAGAGCATCCAAATCTCGCAGGTGACTGCAAGGGCTAGCCGCGCTGGTATTTAAAGGTCAGGCTACCGAGCTACAACGACCGGTGGTTACGGACAAAACCGCAACAAAAAAAAACTCACGCTGTGACATCGCTGATGTGCAACAAGAAATTCGGTCTATTCATATCTCAACAGTAGTAATAGAGTTGCGCCCAATTTTTTAGACGTTGATTTCGTTTCCCTGTAAATCCACTACAATACTACTACTGTATGCAGTAACAAGATATGGAGATCAAGGTGGTCATGCCCTCCTCTATCAACTCGGAAAGACGCAAAGCCAACGACTATGAGTTGAACCACACCGGCCATTACAATCGCCGATCCTCAGCAGCGTTCTCCTTGATACTTGTGCTCTTGGACATTTTGTGGTAATTGCTCGTCAAGTTAGCGATATATATACGAAGTATATTTACTCTGTGCTGCTGTTGTCGACGTCCCGACGAAGACCCTTACGACGTGCTTGTACTTTTCTTATGGATGATGAATTGTACAACCACTCTGCACTATAAATTAAAAATACTATCTAGGGTGGTAGTCTAATAACACTGCCGTTTGCGGGATTAGAAATAATGCACCGAGCGTTGGTGGAAAAGGCTTCGCAGTGGCTGTATATAGCTTCCAACTTTTTGGCTTCTCTCCTCTGTTTTTTTTTTTTGTCTTTCAGGGAATCAATACTATACTGCGCTGCTGATGTAGAGATGTAGTACCGTATACCAGGTAGTGCAATAACTGGCGTGTATAGGAGGCAACCGATCGTGGATTGCAGGGGTTGGCTGTTACACAGACGTCTGTCTGTCTGTCTGTCTGTCTGTGCTGTGTAGTATATATAATACCAGGTGGTTGTTAACCCCCCCGGTGTATCCCACCGGCAGAGCAGAGTGCGTAGCCCCCAGAAAAAAATGTTGTTGGAGTTCTTTCCAAGTTTTGATTCATTCGGCGTTGAGACTATATCGCTGCTGGGGAAGCCGAGAAAAAAAAAGAGATTGACTTGCTGGTGGGTTGGGCTGCTCACGGTGCGCACTGGTGTCGACCCAATAAGCAGCAGCAGCTAGGCGACTTGGTGATCGAAAGCTTGAATATACTCTACGTGGAATACTCGAAGCCCGCCATAAGGAGGTGTGTACCAATAGTGGGCCGGAGAGGTACCAGCAACCTAAACCGCGTCATACATACTCGAAGACTGCACAAATAACATGTATGTATGTGTACGACGTCGAGCGAATAGTAGTCTACGATGTGGATGACCTGCCGCCGAAGGACGAATCGTGAATTATTTACTGTTGCCCAGCATAAGACATACCAGGTACTGGCGCTGCGGCAGTAGAGCAAACCGATCTGTACGACGAGTATCTCCTGCAATGCGCCAACGCCTTTAGCTGTACCAGCAGACCTGCAGGTACTGTTATTTGGCGACGGTGAACCAAAACTCGCCATGCAGCTGTAACGACACTAACCGGTAATCATTGTAACTGCTCTGTGACTATGCCGTGACATGTCTACCGTAGCGGGAAGGGGGTAGAAGAGCCTGCAATGTGACCCCGGATCTGAGTTACGAGTTGGAAGGAGATGAGAGAAGAAGATGTGCGAAGATAATGAATGGGATGGAAAAAAAAATAAAAAATAAAAAATGTTTACGTGTGTCTGTATCGGCTTGGCAGCAACCACTCCAGGGCCATTAAAATCGCCATGGCGGGGGAGTTGCAACCAAGCGCCTTGTTCCTGCTATCAGTGTGGGGGTGAGAATATCCTGCCACTCCCACAGTCGGACTCAAACGCGACGCCAACATTGGGTCACTCTGCACGATCTGTTGCTGGTCCACCACTCATCAACTACTACTACCACTGCTGTCCGTACGGTTTTTACCCGTCGGTATCATTGATACCACCCGATGTTTGGTCGAAAGAAGTTTCAAGTTTGCGCGCGTTCCGGGAACGCTAGACCTGGGTATTGCTGCTGAGCCTGGTGATACTATCTACGGGGCAGAAAGTAAGCTCTGTGGACGTACGCATGTGGACAGAACCTATGGCACCTCGGCCGATCCACGGGGGGTGAAATATGTAGGATTCGATTCGTATCAGTATCACGAAAAAAGGGTTTCATTGAGAAATCGGTGGCCTTCTTGTTTAGGGCCACGTGAAGCTTGTGGGTTTCCCGGTGTTGTCTCGGCCGGGCTGTGTGTAGCTCCTGTGCTTCTGCATTGCGCACTCGCTGCACCGAAGCGAGAAGAACAGCGGGGGTATCCATTTCTTCCCCCCTTCTGCGCTGGTTTTCCGCGCTGGAACATTTTGGACGCAGCTAAGAACGGTGTAGTTGGCGATCTCCGGTGAGCGACCCCCCAGAGCCGCGAGATACAAATGGTGCTGATCGGTGCATTGATATGATACACTTTCTGAATCAGCTTCCAAGGACTGGTGTGACGTTCTCGGTGTAGGTAGGTCGCATGCATAGCGTGCTGATCATCCCTGCAGATCGTGTCGCGAGACTGTTGATCCCTGGGTGATGGTGTGACTCGATAGAGCCTGCGCTATGGGCGAATACCTCCGGTTTCCGAAAGGCCATCTCGCCGCAAGCAGCAGCACGAGCAGCAATATCGCGGGTAGTCTCGGTCTCGGGCCTTTCTTTGTTCCACACATTTATGAATGTTCTCGTAATGTTTTGATGCACACCTCTCCCCTGATACTGCGTACTCGAGTATCGTGACACCGACCCCGAGTTCATGAACACGGCAGGCCCCTATTTCGCGTGATAGTGTGGCGTTCCCTGAACTTCGTGTCGAAGACGATTAGCCAGCAAAGCCTCCACCCACGGGTGATTGTGTGATCCCATGATTGCTTTAAATACCTGGCCTTGTTTCATTCATCGATGCAGATATTTACCGTATCCCTGTACCAGGTACTCGTCGTAGTAAGCTACGAGTATTTACACCTGGTCGTAGATGTTATACCCCTATGATACCCCCCCAAGAATCGGTTGTTCTGTTTTATTTGCGTCCTGCATTTGTACCTCTGTCCTTCACGAGGTCAATATCCAGCAGCACGCGCGATCGAAGTACCTTCGTATCACAGACAGCTTGCAAATACCAGGATATGGATTTGCTCCCGAGGTATACACCACGAGTCGGCGGATGCACTCCGTGTGATACTACTAGCACTATTAATACCATATCGGGCATCCTGGCATCCTGCCGCCTATCATCCTTTTTATATTCATATCATCATATCCCGCCGTCTCTCCCAGGAACGCGTGGAAGACGAGATAGACCAATCAGTACGTGGAGCTTACCACTTTTTTCGAGAAAATGGTTGACACGCACTATTAATACGAGTACGAGGCAACCATAAAACTACGATGCACTGCTCACCAAGTCCCTAAACATTTGGTTAATTACAGCAGGTCTCATTGCCTCAGGGCAGGTTAGAGTTTCTATCCCATTCGCTCGTGTATACACAAGGTGTGTCAAACCGTTCGCTCAATTAGTTGTTGGGCTACCCCCAGGCCATTAGATACCAACCCATGCAAGCCTGGTAAGACCTGGTGTCACACTGATGTACAAACAGTATACCAGGTAGTCAGCAGTCAGCGGTACGTACGGCAGTAGTCTAATCAATCTTTCGCGCCTCCCCTTTCGTCTTTTCTGTACTTTTTTGCCCGACTGATGACCGACCGCTTGAACCCCCCCGTCCCGTCTCGTCCCAACACGCGACACCATCCGACACCCTCCTCGACACGCCGTCGGAAGGAAAAGAAAGCGTCGGGGTGGGAGTGGGAGAGAGAGGGAGAAAGAGAGAACGAGATCTAGAGCAGTAGTAGATCGACATGGCTCGGCGGCAACACAGCTTGCGGAACCAGTATGTGCGGGAGCCGTCCGTGCTGACCCATGCGACCGCTTCTGAGGGCTTCGCCATATCTCCGAGGGAAATCCTGGAGATGAACCAGGATGGGCTCACAGACGCCAACATGGTGGGTGTTGGGTGCTGATATTTATTGTTAATAGATCCGGCGTCCCCGGTGGCTTGGTAGGTGGTCCGCGAGCCTATCAAGATCAATTTCGTGAGTTCGAGTCCCACCGAGTGCATGCTCGTATGGGCTTTTTCTTGCATAAAATAAATTGACTAGCGGAAAGCGCAAGAGCGTGAGTTAGCTACATTCGATGAAAATCGACGAGCAGTGGGAATGGTGAACCCTATGAGCGACAAAAATTAAAGGCGCGTACCGGGGGGGAGAAGGGTAGACACCTGTGACCACGGCTTGTCCAGAAGGTCGTCGAGGGTAAAACCTCCTACGAGTTACCAGGTAGGCTAGAAAGTGAAAGTGATGATAAAAAAAAAAGAAAAAAAGCAACGAAACGTATTAATATTAATAATTAATAGTGGTGGGGTGGGGTGTGCCACGTACCAGGTAATACTATTATTAGTAATAGAAACCTGGTACGCAAGATATATGTGTAGGTACGAAATAGCACTCCGGCACCGGACATGTTTGTGTGTTTCTGCCGACGTGAATGGTACCGCAACACTCGTATTAATAGTTCTTGTGTGTGTTCTTCACATTCAACCGTTCTCTCTACCCATCGACATCCACCTCAACCATTGTCCGTGCCGATTCTTCAATCCCATTATTGATGGTAATAAAATAATACCTGGTAGAGAAATACTGCTGTACGTACTCGTACAACCTACAACAGACAAGCTCTGTGGACTACAGTTGTGGACACAAAACTACGTCACAGAGATACTGACTGTCTGTACATTGTTATGCAGTAAGGCGTAGTCAATGCAATGGCCATGTCATTGCACTGGAACTGAATACGAGAAGCACGACATACACATTCTAGAAAAGAGAGAAAACGAAAGAAAAAAAGAAAAAGTGTCGTGCCACCCCATAGCGCCCCGCCGTAGGGGATGCGGCGGACAAAACAAAACGAGATACAGCAGCAGTCGTAAATAAACAATATCACTACATATAAACAGAGTAAGACTAAGAACCCGAGGAATATACCGGGTAACAGGCAAATCGAAGCGCTAACAAACAAAACAAAAAACTCCAGGCTGCCGCAGCAGATTGTGGTACGAAAAGCGTATACAGATTCTACCTACTATTGCATGCCCTGTCTACGGTCTCCATCCTCTGCTTTCGTCAACCATGCCCCACCCCCGGAGAGGATACGTCAGGCAATACCATGGTACGAAGCAAACACTGTAGGCTCGTCATCCACCCACACCGTAAGACTGTCCTTTCACAACTACAGTAGGACAAGAAGGAAGAAAGATGGGAAAAAAGTGAAAATGAGAATATCGTACG
Source organism: Nereocystis luetkeana (assembly GCA_031213475.1). Lineage (NCBI taxonomy): Eukaryota > Phaeophyceae > Laminariales > Laminariaceae > Nereocystis > Nereocystis luetkeana. Next base: position 7,414,547 of record JARUPZ010000002.1, on the reverse strand, counting down.
TACGACTAGCCTTTGATTTTGACCTAATATTAGCAATAACAACAGCAGAAGCAGCAAACCATTCCCGTTGTACGTAGTTAGCGGCAATTATCGTACCCGATATTACACGATGTGTAAAATCCACGGCATCATCTAGTATTCCAGGTACCAGGTACATGGGAGTGATGCCGACATAATATTTTGCATCATGAAGTTTCGATGCGGTTGACTTGAAGTCGCGGGGGGTCGCAAGTTGAAAAGCGGAAACAGCAGTATCACCATCACGCATCCCTTTATACACGTACTTCGTATACGAGGACAGTATGACTGATGAAATTCGAGGGCGTGTGGTTTATCTTAAAATTGGACGTGAAAAATGTGGTCACGGTTGTGCCATCCATCTCCTGGTTAACACTACACACAGCTATTTAACAGGCAGTAACCCGAATTACACCGTGGCTGTCACAAAGGCCAGAGCTTCATTCGCAGGTGCTGTTGTGCCGCTGTTTGTACTGTTGTTGTACCGCTGCCGTCGTTCTATGGGTAGTTTGTATCGAGGCTGCGCGGTTGCCTTTTGAAAATTCCGAGGAAGGTGTGGGTTTATGTCGCTCTGTCCCCATGCGCAGCATCCGGCTTATCGGCCCGCTCTTGAGATTGTGTGTTCAGCCCCTATTTCATAGGACGACACGAAACATGACGCACACGCACAAGCACAGAAGCACCGTCCGTGGCCGTCACAGGGAATAACTTGGTGTGCGACTGCTGCTGCTGCTGTACCGCGTTGGCTGCGATAAAGTGGAGAGTTTGAGAGATGGAGGGGGGGCGGCGTGATACATAGCACCAGAAGACCGAATCGCTGCAATGGTGGGGTTTCCACGGTCCTGCGCGGCTCGGCGTTACGACCCGTCGAGCAGGAGCCTGCTCGCGCGACCTTGAACGCTCAGAGCACGCGCCACGGAGCCCGGCCAGGACCCAGATTTGCACCGCAGCGCAGTGTGCGCGCAGCCCCCCGGCGTGCCCCGCAGCCGAGAGCACGAGAAGAGACCCGTGGCTGGAAGTGAAAAACTTGCCAACGCGCAAAACGAGCGCTTTGCATGCATATATAATATATACGTGCCTTGTATCGTACATGCTACATGCTGCCTTGTACTGGTACCTTGTACGGGCGTACTGTGTAGTGTTCGGAATAACCCTGACCCTGTGATACATATATGTAAGGGCAGAAGAAGCGACAAAAAAAGTATACCTGGGGCCTTTGAGCCATTTTAGAGGTACACTTCTGCTGCACATAAGAGTAGTAGTACTGCACTCGGGAAAAGGCTTCCTGGCCTTCCCCCTGATTTGGCTACGAGCGCCCGATCGTACCTTGTGCTGGCTTAACGGCTCTCAAGTTGGGCTTTCCCTTTTTTTGTCAGCGAGGTCACCCGAGCTGTCAACGAAAACAACCGCGAACGCAATTCTTGCACCGGCAAACCTGAATTGTTTCACCGAGTACAGCACGCCCATTGGGAAACCAGTACGTATACCTGCAAAAGTAACCAATTTTTTCCTGGCCAGACTTGATTTCTTATGTTGGAAAAAGGTGCCTTCTAATTGGCATTTCATGTGTTGGGTAACATTTTCCGAGGGGCTCATGTTTATCTAGGTTGTACCAGGTATCTCCCTACGAGCTTGTATCGATGTGTTCCGCATTTTCTGTTATGACATTGCCTATCGCAGGAAGCGCTGGAGAATGTGGGAGGGCCGAAAAAACTGGCGGAGATGCTCCAGAGCGACGTTAAGAACGGCCTGCACGGGGACGATGACCTCGAGGAGAGAGCCAGCCAATTCGGCCGCAACTGGATGCCCGTGCCCGACCCGAAGACTTGGGTGCAGCTCTTCATCGACAGCTTCGACGACACGACCTTGATCATCCTCATCGTTTCCGCCGTAGTCTCCTTGGCGGTGAGCAATGGCGTGGATGATGGCGCGCCATCAGCATCACAGCTGTTGTGTTGAGCAGGAAATGACGCATGCTATGATACGGCGGCAATGGGCTCCCGGTATGTGCAGGAGCGGCCTGCACAAAGGCCTCGTGTCGTCATTGGCAACCTTGCACGTCGGCCCAGACCAATCCGACCCTAGGCCTAACCCTAGCCCTAACTCTAGCCCCATCCCTATGTGGGGCTCGAGGTCGGGAGGGGAGGTCACGCGGGCCGAAAGACCCTCCTCGACCGATAAGACCCGCGTCCTGCACAAAGTTTTGTGCAGGCCGCTCCTGCACATAAGTCGAGCCGTGGTAAAGGGGTGTACCTATATATTTCCTAGGCTTTTCTCGCTCGAGAAGCTCAACACCCAAAACCTGACCTTAACCCTCATGCGGTTTAGGACTGCAGTCCTGAACGGGTTGAGGGGGGCAGATGATTGTGCAAGCCGATAGACAATCATTCCCATGGCCTAGACGTATCCAGTGGGTACCCTGATTTAAGAGAGATGTATGCACCAAGATAGCAGCATTGGGGACTCAAGAGCGGTCTAAAATCGGCATGTCCCGTCCATACTATTACGGGGGACCATAGTTAATGGGACCAGATATTGTTATTACGGGGGACCATAGTTAATAGGACCTATGGTATACATAAAAACCTATATATTCAACATTTTTTACTAACAATTTTTGGTCCTATTAACTATGGTCCCCCGTAATAGTAAAAATGGTTAAATATATAGGTTTTTATGTATACCATAGGTCCTATTAACTATAGTCCCCCGTAATAAAAGCTGTATATATTGCCTACTACAGACAAAAACGTTGTGCTGTTAAAAGCGCCCGATTTGGCTTTCTCGCTGGACGCTCTTAAGTCGAGGTATCCACTCTTGGATACCTTTGAAACACAAATGAACGGTAGTCCAGCGACATCAGGCATATCAAAACTTGATTGAGTAGTAGTTCCTCAGCTTAACCCTCGTAGTACTGCCGTCCCGTTCTGGGGACAAGCTACTTAAGAATGTGAGTGCGTTGTCCCCAAAACGGGATTGCAGTTCTGAAAGTGCTTCTTCCTCTATCGTGGCAGGCGTTCAGCATCCATAGTACAGCAGTTGTATGCACATGTCCCGAGAGTATTAGTATGCTGTGGTGTTGCTGACGTTGTCTATGGGAAGAACCACCTATCCGGGGTTGTACTACGTAGCCTGTAATGGATTTAGCATCCTATTACGCATAGTCGTCGTTGCTTTTTCAGCATCGGTGGGTGGTGGTAAATGCGGCCAAGAATGGGCTCACGGTCTATCTGACCGGGCGCACGCATTACTAGCAAGCAGCTCTTTGGCGTGTTAAAAGAGGCGCCTCGAAGGAATCACGAGTTCAAACGTATTGTTTTCGTGCTTGATCGTTTTCTTCGCTGTCGAGACTAAAGCAGTATACTAATAGCCTCGTAGCACCATTTGGCACTCGGCACGCACGACACACTACGGCAGTGAGATTGGTGGGACAGCTCTTAGGCCTGCGAGGCACTACTTTGTCCGAGACGGGCGTTCCTATTATAGAGGCGGTACCTCTTATCACTGATAAGTATTGTACGGACGAAGTTTCCTCTCGGTGTGTTTTGTACGTCTCGGGAATATGCTCGTATTATTTACAGCAGCCACGCGACAGGCATGCCAAGGCGAGTTGTTCTCGAAATGCTCGCCGCACCGTCTTTCTGTTATCGATGGACAAACCCCCGCTTATGCCCCCCCCCCCAAAACTCTATCAGAACAGTTGAAGTGTGCGACCTTTGCTACTACGCGTACTAAAAAAAGATGCCCCACGCTAGTTTCTAAGTGGTTTGTCCCCCAAAAAACTTGGTAGTTTCCAAAGGGTTAAACAGCGTGATAGCTTTGTAACCGTCACGGCGGATTTGTTTCATGCCTGGTACTGATTTCCCCGTCGGTGTAATAATGCCTCCACAGGTGGGTTTCTACAGCGATCCCGCCAAAGGTTGGATCGAAGGCGTGGCTATTTTGTGCGCCGTCCTGGTGGTGGCCGTGGTGACGGCGACGAACGACTACTCAAAGGACGAGCAGTTCAGAGCGCTCAACGCCGTCAAGGATGACGTCACGATTCAGGCGAGCCCCGTTCAGCTGCATTACGTCGTGTTTCGTCATCGAGGGCGTCGTTTTACGTGGCGTCGAATTGCAGAGAGAATGAGAGAAAGTTGGAAGGAAGGAGGAAATGTTTTTGTGTGCTCAGGCGGAAGTGTGCGGGGGGGGGAGGGCGGTGGTGTCTAAAGCCGCAGCCCGGATCTAAGCCATGCCGTGCACGCGCTTGATCTTATTATGTTATACCTCGCACCCCGCGTCACCTGATTAATAGTCAATCAAGCATCAATCACTCCATGCATTCATGCATCCATCCATTCACCAATCCATCCATTGATCCATCAACGAATAAGTCAATCTATCAACCAAATCAACCAACCAATGCATCAACGAAACCATCAACCAACTTTCCTGGTTTCTTTGTTTTGTTTTTGTTTAATTTCCAGGTGGTGCGCGCGGGAGAGATCCTGGAGATGTCGACGAGGCAGCTCCTCGTGGGCGACGTTGTGCTGCTCGAGGCGGGCGACAAGATCCCCGCCGACGGGGTTCTGACCCAGGGGGACGACGTCTCCGTCAACGAGTCCTCGCTAACGGGGGAGGCCGAGGACGTGAGGAAGAGCACCGAAAAGGGCGACGACGTGTTTTTGCTGTCGGGGTGCACCCTCACTAGCGGCCGCGCGACCATGATTGCCGTAGCGGTGGGGGCGGAGAGCCGGTGGGGACGGATCAAGGTGGGTTGGTGTTGTGGGGGTGGGTGGGCGGGGGGGGGTGGGGAGGTTGACTCATCTCATGAGTGGCGGTAGCCGTATGACCATAGACTCTCGCACCCGTATAATGCCCGGACGGGATGGGTGGGTAGGTGGGTGGACGGGTGGGTGGGTTGCCGTTGGCGTGTCGTGTTTTTGTCCGTGTTTTTTTTTTGTGTGCGTGGTGTGCTGCGTGTGTTGGGTGATGAGAGTGTGAGGGAATCTGGCTGTTCTGTTGTATTGGGCGAGAAGGGCGACGGGGTTTTGGCTGTTCTGTGTTATGCTGTGCATCTGCTGTACTACTGTACCGTGACATACGTGCGTACGTGCCGGTTTTTTTTTGCATGACCACCGTATGTATGCCGCAGGCGAAGCTTCAAGAAGAGCCGAGCGACACCCCTCTACAGGAGAAGCTGGACTCCATGGCTGCCATGATTGGCTACGTGGGTATGGCCTGCGCGGCGGCCACTTTCGTGGCGACCATGTGTGTCTACTTCACTACGCACAGGGTGAGAACGAGAGGGAGCTCCAAGTGCTGTACCTGGTGGCCATTAAGTCAACTGCTGCACATTGGCGGCAGCCCTGCTGTGGGAGTTGGTGCTTGCACGTTGCGTTTTTTTTCGGGGGGACGGCGATGTGGAGGAGGGTGTCGCGCGGAGAAGAAGAGGCTCGTTTTTGTTTCTTGAGGGAAAGGATGCTGTATCGATGTTTGAAGGTAGAATGAAAACGCTATGTTGGTTGAATTATTGGGTGCTTACCTCCACGGTGAGGATCCAATATCTGTCTTGCAAGGCTTGGCTTTGGTTTTTGGTTGTATCGCTTCTTTGGTTGCTGTGGAGGGTTGTGTTTCGGCACGGTTCCAAATGTTGAGAAATACACTGGAAGGTAAGGGGGACAGGGTTAGAGCGGCGATGAATGCGGCAGCCACCGGTGGAGCTTTGCGTACGCACGTGTTTCACACTATAGTATAAAACCCATAGCACGCGCGATCGAAGTATCACACACAGCTTGCAAAGATGAGTTCGGCGAAATCCTCGATTTCACAGCTGTTGTTTTTTTAATTTTATAAATATGGCACTAATACAGCTAAACCGCAGCCGCAAAGCCGTGTTCTTACTTTTCCAATGTTGTCCACTACCTTCCCTCGCCACTGTTTGGTTTGCTGCTGATCGTTATCGTGCTATATTTTTACCTCATAGTATATCCCCCCCCCCGCTATGTACACCGCCCCCCCCTCTGCTTGATGGCCGGATCAAGGTGGTGGAAAGTGTCCAGCTGGGGGAGCGCGTGGACACGCTGTTCGAGAACATCTTACACTCCTTCGTGCTGAGCGTCACCATCGTGGTCGTGGCCGTGCCCGAAGGCCTGCCTCTCGCCGTCACCATCTCCCTGGCGTACTCGACCTCCAAGATGCTCAAGGACAACAACCTCATCCGCGTGCTGGCGGTGAGCAAGGAGTCGCCGGTTGTCGTCCTCGTTGTGGGTGTCGGTGTTGGTAGTGCGGGTAGCGTTGTCGTCGGTGTTGGTGTTGGTATCGTTGTTGGTGTCCATTGGTGTTGGTGTCGATGCTGGCGTTGGTGTTGGTGTCGCTGTTGGCGTCGGTGTTGGCGTCGGTGTTGGTGTCGGTGTCGATGTTGTTGGTGTCAGTGGTGCTGGTGTTGGTATCGTTGTTGTCGTTTTTTATTTCGTGTTGGTGTGGGTGTGGGGTGTTGGTGTTGGTGTCGGTGGTGGCGTCGGTGGTGGTGTTGGTGTCGGTGTCGATGTTGGCGTCGGTGTCGGTGGTGTTGGTGTTAGTGTCGGTGTTGGCGCCGGTGTTGGTGTCGGTGTTGGCGTCGGTGTTGTTGTTGGCGTCGGTTTCGGTGGTGTAGGTGTTGGTATGGTTGTTGGCGTTTTTTGGTGGTGTTGGTGTGGGTGTGGGCGTCGGTGTCGTTGTTGGCGGTGTTGGTGGCGTGGGTAGCGTTGGTGGTGGTGTTGGTGGTGGCGGTGGTGGTAGCGATGTCGGGGCGTGTCGCGCGCACGCCGTCTCTCGCGCCGACAGCTCCCCCCCCCCCGTTAGATTGGACTACCGCCGTGCCGCGGTGCCCTCGTGTGTTATTTCTTTGCCACCGTAGGTATGCGTGCATGTATTGCGTTTGCCTCGGGCGGTGTACTTGGTTGCGCTGGACGCGCTCACGTCGCCGGTCGCCATCCTCCCGGAACGCACCCAAACGTGGTCCAGTTGACCGCTACATTTTTTTAGTACGGACAGGACCCATGGGGCCTATTCGGCTGCCCGAACGTTTTTTTTTTCTGTAGCTGCGTGTCCGAGCGCATTGCGTACAGCTAGCTGTCGTAAGTATCAGATCTACTGGGCGTTTTTTCCCACAATCCTTTTGGTGCACCGGAACGGATTGTGCTTTCCACAGTATCGTATCGTACCACCGTACCGTGTCTGAAAGAAATGACGCAGAGCGAGCGACGTCAGCACTGTGAATGTGCTGCGCAGGTTTGGCGTACGATCTGGGGGATGGGGCGGTGAGGTGGGGGGGGACACGATTGCGTTTTCGGGGTTTTTGGCACGATTAGCATGCAGCGTGACTTTCTCGCGCTCTTCGTGTAGTTTCGGTCCCTTGCCCGCGAACACGAACACTTGCGCGGATGGCAGTGTGGAGACCTCCAGGTGTGTACGTCCTCGCGTGCACTCAGGTCTATTGGTTGATGGTTGATGTTGTTGACACCGCTGCAGTTTATTGTTTTTGCTCGCAGTCAACGCACTCTGTGTTTCGTGTCGGCTCCGGCATAGTACCCTCCTACCTTCCTAGACCATCGCATCCGTGTATTCGTTTATTTGTTTGTGTGTTCATTCGTTCGTTTCCTCGGCTCCTACCTCCTTACAGACTGTCGTATTTCGTTTGTTTGTTTATCCATTCATTCATTCGTTTTTTCCCCTTCGTTTTGTTCATTGTTTGATTTTTTTTTGCGCTGTTTCTGTTTGTTCTCGTCCCCTTCGCGGCGATGCGATGCGACGCGAGGCAACGCTCTCACGTTCACGCGAACTCAAATGCCACCTTCTGTTTTTTTTTTTGTCGACGCAATTCTACGGTTACGCGGTGATGCGCGCGGTATATCCACCACTACACGACAGGCTTGCGAGACCATGGGCAATGCGACCAACATCTGTTCGGACAAGACGGGCACCCTCACGGAGAACCGCATGACCGTGGTCGAGGGCTGGTTCGCAGGGGAGCACTCACACGACGGCTGCCCCAGGCTCGAGGGCCCCGCGGCGGACAGCATCTGCGAGGGCATCTCGGTGAACACGACCGCTCGCCTCACCAAGGATGAGGACGGGGCGCTCGCCGTGGTGGGCAATAAGGTGAGAGAGGCAAGATATGGAAGGCGGGAAGGATGTCGGGGGGTGGGGGGTGGGGGGGGAGGTAGTCATTTGTTGCCTGCCGTAGTCATTTGAACGCTGACCACGCATCCGTTTTGAGACGGAGCACCGTTCCTACTTCTACGTAGTAGAAACACCTCCAGCATTTGAGCGCCTTTCACGTTTTTTTCGTATACTTGAGCGTATTACATTTTAAGAAAATACCTACTTATCCCTTCCTGTTTTGCCCTTTGTGGCCACCATGTATCTCCTATATAGGATGACGATGGGAGGGGGGCTGTCCGTCGGTATGTTACTTCGGGTGGGTGTCCCTCGTCGGTGGTTTGTGCCTCCCACCCTTCTTTTTAGGAAATAACACAGAAATTATATATGATCTACAACTAAATCAACTGTGGATCTGTGGATACCGCCTCATTATTTACTGCTGTAGTTAAAAGCCACACCGGAGGTCTGTCACTCCACACCATAACCACACCAGAGAGAAACCCGCCCGGGGCGTCCGCCCAACACAAGCCAGCGAGTGTCGTGCAAGATCAAACCAAAGATTAAGTGGAGTTGACTTTTCTCTTTCTTTTCCTGACGATGGGTGTGAGTTGTTTTTTGACGTCCCGGGCAGTTGTTTGCTGTATACCCCGGGGTACATATACTGCTGCTTATCGGAACCAACCTGGTGGTGGCTGCTTTTGTTATCGCGGGCGATCGGCTGAAGAATCTTAGGAAGTTATGGATAGTTGAAGTTTGACGTCGGCGGGGATGATGATGTTGCGCTTCTTTCAGAATATTCCACACATTGACCAGGTAGATCATCTACAGATCATTCCCACGCCATGATCTAGCTCTTTCAGGGCGGATACTTGTAGACTACTGATCTGTGACTTATAGCTCATGTTGCCTCGTGGGAGCGTGTGTGTCTGCATGATCTAGTAGGACGTACTTCCTGGTGTTGTACAGATCCGGCACAAGAAAGATCTCGTAACGGCAGGATCTAGGATCTAGATCCCGGGATTATGCTGATCCGGTGAAAGAAAAATCCCGTAACGGCAGGTTGTAAGATCTAGATGATATTTCCGACTACAGTAGTGGGATATCCAAACCAAACCAAACCAAACCACACCAAAAAGCCTTATTTCGAACGAAAACCAAACCGAACCAATAAACCAGAACCGAACCCCAACTAATAGCCCAAAACCCAAAATTACTGTATGTTCCAAAAACTTGAAAACAAAAAACCAAACCCAACCACATTCCTTGAACCAACACCAAAACTCAAACCTAAACCCAAACCCCATCCTCCAACCAAAAAAATGAAAACACGACACACAACGCGACAGACGGAGGGTGCGCTCCTGGCGCTCGTGGGCAAGCTAGAGCAGAACTACTGGGAGCTGCGCATGCAGAGGATGGACCACAGCCGAGGCGACCGCCTCTTCCCGTTCTCCAGCCACCGGAAGCGCATGACGACTCTGATCCACGGGAGCGTCGGGGGCGACGCGGACGGGCAGCGGGTGTACTCGAAGGGGGCGGCGGAGATCGTTCTCGCCAGCTGCAAATTCCAGACGAAAGCGAACGGTGAGGGAAAGGGGGGGGTCTTGTCTTGTGTTGGTTTGTGCCTTGAGTTGCCTCGAGCCCGGTTGTTGTTGTTTTTTGTGTTTCGTTTTTTTGCAGGGCTCTTGACGGGTCATGATGGTCATGACCCGACCTACGGGTTGGGCGTGAAAGTTTTTGAAATATCACGGGTCTGTTCGGTTCGGTTCGGTTCGGTTAGGTTCGGTTCGGTTCGGTTCGGTTCGGTTCGGTTCGGTTCGGTTCGGTTCGGTTCGGTTCGGTTCGGTTCGGTTAGGTTAGGTTAGGTTAGGTTAGGTTAGGTTAGGTTAGGTTAGGTTAGGTTAGGTTAGGTTAGGTTAGGTTCGGTCAGGTTAGGTTAGGTTAGGTTAGGTTTGGTCAGGTTAGGTTAGGTTAGGTTAGGTTAGGTTATAGGTCAGATTAGGTTCGGGTCGGATCGAGTCGGGAGGTAGGTTAGGTTAGGTTAGGTCAAGTTCGGGTCGGATCGAGTCGGGAGGTTTTCAAACTCTCGCGGATCGGTTCGGGTCACCCTTACCCGACACGACCTGATCGGCGAGGTTTGACCCTACCCGTCAACAGCCCTGTTTTTTTTTGGAGGGTTGTGGTGGTTATATGGTGGTGGCAAGGGGTGGTGGTTGTTATGGTGGTGTGGTTGTTTTACGGGGGACCGTAGTTAATGGAACCTACGGTATACATAAAAACCTATATATTTAACCATTTTTACTAACAATCTTGGGTCCTATTAACTATGGCCCCCCGTATTAGTTGAGGTGGAGGGCGGTTGGTGGTGTTGGTGGTTGTGTCGTTGTTTTTTCGGCTTGCTCTCGTATGTTGACCTAAGTTTTGCGTCTCTTCTGCCCCGTCTGCGTTGTGGTGTGTTGGTGTTGTGTCGTGTATGTGTTGTCTGCCTGGTGTGTTGTTATCCGTCTGCTATGTTTGCTGTATCTGTTGCGTTGTAAACTAAACGATGGCCGTTGGAAGCCGCGGAGGCTGGGTGGAGAGGGGTTTCCGCACAGCCTTCCTCTCTCGCTCCTGTTCGCCCCTCTCTCCCTTGCTCCTTCCAGCGTTTTGGAGGTTGGAGTGCCCCAAAATCTCGACCGACTGCTCTCGCTTATCCCCCTCGCACGGTGGATGTATACTATATTATACCTGGCACCAGGTATATGTCAATTTTTTGTAACATCACCCATCGGAGTGGTAAAATACATCCGATTCATTTTTTTGCCATGTGTATATATCCGACATACCAGGTACAGTAGAACCGATCGAGCAACCATGGATACAACACGCACAGCAAGCATTGCGCCCGTCCTCTTCATTTTCACCAGCAGCACCTGTAGGCACTGTAGCAGTGGTAGCAGTACGCATTATAGCAGCAGCAGCAGCAGCAGCAGTACGCATTAGCAGTACGCATCAGCAGCAACACTCTGCAGCAGGACGCACCTCCGGCAAAAGCTGACGATTTTTCGTTCTTGTTCCTGGCGATACATGCCTGTCTGCGTGTGTGCCGGGTGGGCGTTTCTGTATCGGGGTTGGGGTGGGCGCTGCAGGCAAAGTTGTGGCGATCACCGCTAGAGACCGCAAGGCGCTGGTGTCTTTGATCGAGAGCTACGGCGACAAGGCCCTCCGAGCGGTCGGGCTAGCGCACAAGGACATCAAGGCAGGAGAGGCCACGAAGAGGACGGAGCTGTTAAACCCGGAGGACCTGGAGCACGACCTCGTTCTGGACGCCATCGTCGTGAGTTTTTATTTTTGTTCTACGCTTTTCCCTCTTTTGTTAATTCGTTCAGGAGTTGTTTTGCATTTCTCGTTGGTTTTGGCTTTTTCTTGGGCTTTTTTGTGTTTTGGTTTTGTTTAGTTGGATTTGGTCTGGTGTGGCTGTGATTTGGTTTGGCTGTGATGTGTGTGTGTGTGTGTTTTTTTTTTTTTTTTTTTTTTCTTGTATTGGTTTTGTGTTGGTTTTGTGTTGCTTTCGTATAGCTTTCATCTTGTTCGATTTTGTAGTGATTTGCTTTGCTTGCGTTTGTTTTGTTTGATTTTCTTGTGTTTTTCTTAGTTTGCTTATTGGTCCTTCTGGTCTATATTCGGTGTATGGACTGGTTTGGTTTGATTCAGCTTGATTTTAGTGTTTGGTTTCGCGTCTTGCTTTTGCCCTCGAGGGCAGCGGTGATCTCCTAGGCTTGTACACATTGAACGCGTATTATCCAACGTTATTTTTTTCGTTTCTGTCGCTACCGTGTCCACCAAAGGTGACTCCGCCGTCATTATCCAATGTTTTTGTTTTTGTTTTCGTTTTCTTGGATGATTACGTGCAGTACCTGGTTTCTGAACCTTGCTAACCTACGTGTCCGCTCTCTTTTCTGTAACTGTAACTGTAACTGTTATAATAACTGTTTTTTTTTTTTGGTACATTTTTTTTTTTTTTTTTTCTTTCTACAGGGCATCAAGGACCCCCTCAGAGAGGACGTCAAGCACGCCGTAGAGCAGTGCCAGGTGGCGGGCATCATGGTGCGCATGGTCACCGGGGACAACATTTCCACGGCTAAGGTTCGGATTATCTACTGCATACAAATACAAGCCCCTTTTTCGCGACGATTGTCCCTGATTGCCCCTACGTGCGTACTACGGTGGATTGTGGGACAAACCACTTGATGGTTATTTATAGATAGAGTGGGACCAGAGTGGTTCACCCTTTTAGAACTGCAGTCTCGTTCTGGGGACAATTGGGCACAAATTACTTGGAATTTGAGTGGTTTGTCCCCAAAGCGGGACTGGAGTTCTAAAAGGGGACCAGAATAGAGTATGTTGGGAGTAGAACCATGGAGTGGATGCCATAATTTTTGTTTCATACTACAAATTTTTGATGCACCCCCTATCCACCTCTTTTCCCCTCCCCCCGCGCCCGCCCCGCCCCGCCCCGCCCCGCCCCGACCTTTTCCTTCTGTTGTCGTTTCTTGGTTCGTTCTATTTTTACGCTGCTACACGTTCGTTGTGTCAAAAATATTTCTACATGTTGTTGTCGTCGTCGTTGTTGTTGCAACGAGCGCAGGCGATCGCCACCGAGTGTGGCATCTACGACCCAGAGTACGGCGTCGCGATGGAGGGGCCGGAGTTCCGCAAGATGACGCCCGCCCAGCTAGACGAGATCCTGCCGAGGCTGCAGGCAAGTTTCGTGTGCCAGCCGTCGCCTTTGGGCCCGCCCTCCTCTCTTTTGTGCTCCTGTACTTGTGCTTGGATCGGTTCCGGCTTATGTATGATACATGGACACCTGATTTACTTCTGCGTGGTTTTGTTGTGGTTGTACTGCGGTACTACACTCGTAGATAACATACCCCATCGAAGACGGGATTCGTGTAAGCGCGGAGGGACGCCTCTGCGGAAATATCTCGACGAAGTGTTCTCAGCGCCACTATTTTCCGGTAGGGCTCACCACTCAATCGAGATTGGTCTTACGGGCCGGGAGGCTGAGGGTTGGGTTAGGGCTAGGGTTAGGGCTAGGGCTACTGTAGTTCTGACCGTGTCGTATGCCCTTAGTGTGGCAGCGCAGTGTGTGTCAACACCTTTTTCTGGAAAAAATGGGAAGCAACCCTCCCATTTTTGTTTGTTGTGTGTGCCAGCCACCACATGCTTGGAAGAAAACAGGGTCTGAGGTGCGTGTTTCCTTGCTGTGTGTTGTGCGGTAGTATAGTCGCTGCTGCCGCCCCTTTCGCGTGGGTTTGGGTTGGATTGGGTTGGGTTGGGTTGAGTTGAGTTGGCTCGGGTTGCGTTAGGTTGCAGGTTGTGTTGGGTTATCCTGCGGCTTGGTACGCGGGTGGTGTGCTGTGCTGTGCTGTGGTGGGGTGTGGTATGATGGCATGATATGGTATGATATGGTATGGTATGGTGTGGTGTACTGGTATTGTAGTACGGCATGATCTTGTGTGGTACCAAGCGTGACTTTTTTTTGCGATATGACTACCCCACCCCGCCCTCCCCTTCCCTACCTCGACCCACCCCTCCCCTACCCTCCCCTACCCCTGCCCCACCCCACTCCACCCCAACCCAACCCATCACACCCTACCCTCAGGTGTTGGCCCGTTCCTCACCGGACGACAAGTACCTCCTCGTCACGAGGCTCAACGGAACGGCATTGCCGAAAGACCGGGCAGCATGGGAGGAGCAGCACCCGCAGCTCAAATGGGAGACAGACAAGGACAGGGCGCTGCCGGGGTACTGGGACGAGGTACTACTATTATACCACTACTACTCTACGACAACTACTACTCCAACTACTACTACTACTACTACTACTACTACTACTACTACCACTACCACTACTACTACTACTACTACTACTACTACTACTACTACTACTACTACTACTACTACTACTTCCACTTGTACCACATTACTATTAGTACTATTACTGCTGTAGTACCTAGTGTTGACCCCGATGTCTACTAAAAGCTCGATGTGATCCTACGTACGTACTGCTGTGCCTACCGCATGCCACTCTGTAAAAAATAAATGGAAGGAACATTTTTTTTTTTGCTCCATATCTTCAACGGTACGTGTATAAAGGTCCCACTTTTTCGGGTCAATATTTTCTGAAGGCTTGAGAGCTCTTCGAGTGAGCAACCACAGGTTAGTATGTACTTCGAAGTATGATATCGTAATTGAACTCATCGTAATTGAACTCATGTGTAGGTTTTAGGACCATCAGTGATGGCGCATTGAAATACTGGTCAGGTTGCGCCAATAAATTTCTTCGAAGTAGTGCTCCGGGTGTGAGATGTCCAGCTCCTCGCGCGAGGCGTTCAGAATATTTGCCGCCAGCCCTACACGGTCGTGATGATGATTTTTATGCCCAATAGGTATGATCCCAATAGGTATGATTCCCAAAACACGCAATTGCTGTAGATCATACACCCCGTCAGAAGATTTGTTAAGAGTCGATGTTCATCCCCAAAATTGGAGCGCGGGGGGGGGGGGGGGGGTCCGCCCAAATTGATGAAAAAAAAGTGGTATTTGGAAAGCCCTCGTTCGAAATGAATCCGTAGTAGATGGACGCTCTGCTCGGCCGTTGTCTGCACCCTCTCCATCGGCGAGAGAATCAAAGTCGGGCAATCGTCTGTGAGGTGTTGGGTACTGTTTCGAGTGTTCTATTGATAGCTGTACATACGGTAACATGGACCTACAACAGCACATGCATACGTATATACTCCTATTTTTTTGGGCGTGGTACCTGCTATAATTGTATCGGCCAGGGCATGAACAGACACACGAAGGAACCTCCCGCGCCCCCGAGATAGTTATCCCGTCGCCCGACCTGCTTCGGTCTTGGGGTGTGGTGGGGTTGGACGGGGTCGGGTGGGGCGGAGTGGAGTTTGTTTGTCTTTTTGCCTGTCGTGTCTGTTTGTCTCCTTCCGTTTCGGGTTGCGTTTTTCTTGCTTCGAGTGGAGCTCCCAGTAAACACGAAAGGAGTGAAGATACTTGCTACGATACTGTACATACATGGCAGCAGAAACACATCTCCACGGGCACGTTGAACCTTCTTTTCTTTTGTTAGCCGATCTCTCGCCTTTTGAGCCTCTTGGCGTTTTTTTTTCCTTGCTTTTTGTTTTTTGTTTTTTGTTTTTTGTTTCTTGTTTTTTAATTTGTATTCTCACGGTTTTTGTCCGTGGCATCTTATTGTCTTATCTTGGGAGTCTTGTTTGTTTCGCTTTGCTTCGTTTTTTTTTTTTTTTTTTTTCTCTCCTGTCGCGTGCGTTGTGGTGCTGCTCTGCTCTGCTCTGCTCTGCTCTGCTCTGCTCTGCTCTGCTCTGCTCTGTTCTGCTCTGCTCTGCAGTGGATCTCCACCAGGCCGGACGGGGGAGAGGTGGTGGGAGCAACCGGGGATGGCACGAACGACGCCCCTGCCCTCAAGACCGCCGACGTGGGCTTGAGCATGGGGCTGAGCGGAACGGACGTTGCCAAGGACGCTTCCGACATCGGTACGACCACGCGCGCGCGTAATGAACCTTTTTTTTTGGACGCAGCAGGTGTAGGGACGTAAAAAAAGCGAGGTGGGGCGGTGTCGCCGACCTTCCCACACCTCGGACAGATCACGTTCTACAGTACATCAGGTTACGAAATCGTGCGTTTTTTGTTGTGTGTAGGCGTTTTTATTGGTTTTTGCTCTGTTTGTTACGCGTATGCGCCATCAGGTACGGTGTTGACTTCGAGCGAATGCAAGTTTCGTTTGTTTTTTCTTCACAGCGCCGATATTTTTTTTTACGGCACCACTCTTTGTGGTTTTCTTTTACAGCGCCAAAAAAAGAGGGACACGCCTTGACCTGCCTGAAGCGTCCGCCATACGCCGTCCGTCGACGCTCACACAAGTTGACGACAGTTTTGCGAGAGTTCCCTTGAGGTAGCGACAGCTATATGCGAGTAATGTATTCTTAAATAGCGATCGTGGATGCCACTGACTTGTTCAAAAATGGCAACTTGTTGTTTTTTTCTGTCACGTGACTCGCGCTTGACACCCTTTTTGTTTTCGTTTTTGGCTGGTGTATATATCAGATTTACGGTAGGTAGGTATGTAAATAAATGCCGCTCTCGCTTTTGCTCAAAACTTTTGGTCACCCACCCACATGCCGCTCTCTTGTTGTGTTGTGTTGTGTTGTGTTGTGTTGTGTTTAATTTTGTTTTCGTTTTTTGTTGTCCTGTTGTCCGGCCGTTCGATCGTTGAACCGAACGGAACCGAACCGTTCAGTGATCATGGACGACAGGTTCTCGTCGATAGTGAAGGCCGTGCTGTGGGGGCGCTCGGTGTTCGACAACATCCGAAAGTTCCTGCAGTTCCAGCTCACGGTGAACGGTGAGCTGGCTTTTTGTACGGTATGGTATGGTGTGGTGATCATATGGTATGGTGTGATGTGGTGCGGTACGGCATGTTGAACAATGTGGGACGGGTCGGGTATGGATGCGTAGGGTGGGGTATGGTAATGGCATGATTTATGATATGTATACTTCATGGTACGGTATGGTGCGGTGGCGAGAAACCGACCATGCCGGCGAAGCAGACGTTGTGGTCTGGCATTCAAGTTGCGGATTTCGCACTGTCGTTGACGTCGGCAGTGGCACAAAAATCTAACGTTGACGTTTACGTTGGGGTTGATGTTGACGAGTTAACGATGACGTTCACGTTTCCCCGCGTTGCCCCCCCTCCCCCCCACCCCCCCGCCCGGGTCTATGGTCATACGACTACGGCCATGCATGAGATCGAGTACATCTCTCCTATCGAGTACACCCCCCCGCCCCCCTCCCCCACCCTCTCCTATTCCCCCCCCCCCCCCCCCCCCGCCCAATTGTTGGAGGTGTCTCTATTAGGAGTAGGAACGGTGCTCCGTCTCGAAAGGGAGGCGTGGTCAATGGTCAAATGACTAAGGCAAGCAACAAATGAGTGCCCCCCCCCCCCCCCCCCCCCCCCCCCCCCCCGCCTTCTCCACTCCTCTATCCGCGTGCTCAGTGGTGGCCTTGACGCTGACGTTCTTGAGCGCCGTGAGCGGGTACGAGCCTCCTCTGAACGCCGTGATGATGCTGTGGGTCAACCTCATCATGGACACAATGGGAGCGCTTGCGCTGGGCACCGAGCCCCCGACGATGGCGCTGCTGAGGCGCCGCCCTTACAAGCGCAACTCGTCGCTCATCAACCGGATCATGTGGCGCCATATCGCGGTGCAGGCGTTGTACCAGCTCGTGCTGCTCACGTGAGTGGCGCGAAGGGGGGTTGAGGGTTGGCGGAGGGAAGGGGGTGGGGGTTGGCAAGGTTATGGTTGGGGTAGGAAGGGGTAGGGAGGGGGGTGCGGTGGTACGGTTGTAGTAGGAAAGGGTAGGAAGCGGGATGCGGTGGGGGTGGGGGTGGGGATGGGGGAGGTGGGGGGGGGAAGAGGTTAAACATGGGGGTGCGCGAGTACGGGGGAGGGGGGAGGGGGTAGGGGGGGAGAGGGGGCGGAGGAGGAGATGAACCGGTTTCTGTCTGAGCGTGTTGTTGTGATTTTTTCCCGTGTGTGATGCGTGGGAAAACAGGAAAGCGTGAGCATGTCGAAAATGTGAAAACGTTGAAAAGAAAAAAGTCTGTGTTTGGTTCGTGTTCGTGTGTGCGTTTTGTCTTCCGCGCGCGACGGAGGATAGGATTAGGTGATGGACGACGCTTCGCGACCTTGTTAAGCCTCTTAAAATATGTATATATTCGATTTGTTCGTGTAATGTATGCTGTTCCTATTTTAGGTGGCTGCTGCTGGCAGGGGCAGAGTTCTTTGGGGTGGCGGACGGCTCGCCGAAGCACTTCACCATCGTCTTCAACGCCTTCGTCTTTTGCCAGGTATGTGGCATTTTTTCAGAGGGGAGGAGGGGGGGGGGTACTTATTTATTACGCATGGCCGTAGTCGTATGACCATAGACCCTCGCATCCCCACAATGCTGGGACGGAGCACGTCGGGTTTTCACCGATCAGGCAGACATTGCTTTGCACCAAGCGCGAAGCGCAGCGCCGTGAGGTGTCTGGCGAGTCGCATGAAGGGTGAGATGCATCCTACCTTGAACCGCTTTTGAGGCGGATTTTCTTGCATATGGATGACAGCGTCAATGAATTGATTTACTTTCTGGTGTGGCCACTTCCAGAGACAGCAATGGGTTCACTGTGTAGCTGCCTCGTGGGTGTTCCACCATACACACACTACCAGGTACGTGATACGACCACCCCCCTTTGTGCAAAAGGTTCTTCCCGCACAAAAAATTATGTAACTCGACCGCCAGGCGTGGTGACCGCCGAAAAACAGCAGCAGCAACAACAACAACAACAAAACAGTACCCTGACTGTCTATGTAGCTCACGTAGTGACAGGCGTATTTTACAGCGTCGTCGCCAACCGACGCCAACCCAACCTATATATGGAGGGGGGGGTACTCCTATATAGTTCACCTTAGTAGTGGGGAGGGGAGGGGTCACAATGGCATGCGGAGTGTGTTTCCGCCTTCGGGACCTCCCTCAACAGGTATGGCAGCGAAGAGAACGGAAGGGGGGGTTGAAGAGAAGCGGGTGAAGCGGAGCTGGTGGGGTTTGTATGCCATCCATGGCAGGAGGCGTAGTTTGCAGCTCAAAATGTGGTTTATGTGTGTGTTCTTCACATCAAACCGTTCTTTCCACCTGTCGATATCCAGCACAACCAGCGTCCGTGCCGATTCTTCAATCCTATAGTAGAGAGATACAAGCTCTGTGGTCACAAAACTACACCACAGAGATGCCTACGTTGTCGTGCAGCTATAATAGCAGAGTAGACAGCGCAATGCCGTGTCACCGTACTGGATACGACAGACACGAGATACACATCCTTTGAAAGAGAGAGAAATCGAAAAAAAACGAGTAGAAACAAATTGAACGAAAACAAACTTGAAAATGTCTCCCCCCCTCTCCGAAGACACAAAACAAGGGAATGAACAGTACCATGCATCTATGCTCCGCGTTGACGTTACGAGTTTTTTTTTTTTTTTTCATCACTTTTACTTTCCAGCCTAACTCGTAGGAGGTTTTACCCTCAACGAGCTTCTGGACAAGCCGTGGTCACAGGTGTCTACCCTTCTCCCCCCCGGTACGTGCCTCTATTTTTTCATCGCGCATAGGGTTCAGCAACCCCACTGCTCGTCGGTTTTCATCGAATGTAGCTAATTCACGCTCTCGCCCTTTCCGCTACTCAATTTTTTATGCAAGAAAAAGTATACCAGGCAGTCTTTTATGTTTTTGTTTTCTATCTACATCTCGTTTTGTTTTCTATCTACATCTCGATTGTCCTCGTTTGTTTTAAAGGAGCTGCCGTCCCCTTCGATGATAAATTACCATAGGCCTCCGATCATCCAGCCCGTCGCGTTTCTGGGTCGCCGTCGTTGCTTTGTTTGCGGTTTCGTTGGCGTTTTTTTGTTCTTGTTCTTGCTCTCATATATATTTTTTTCTTTTTCTTTTTTTCAATATATAGGGGTACTTGTGTTCGTAATTTCCTTTTTTTTTCCTTTCTGTTTCTCCTGTTCTTCGTCTCCTCTCTCCCTATCTCTCACCCCGCTCGTGTTCTCCCGACCCCCACTCACCCACATGTGTGTGTTTCCAGTCATTCTACAGTAGTAAAGCCCTCACCTCACCTCACCCCACCCCACCCCGGCCCGACCCGTCCCGTCCCGTCCCCTGGAATCGCACTCGAACCCGTATCGTTGTAAATACTTGTGTTGTCCTTCTGTATTCCTGCAGATCTTCAACGAGTTCAACGCTCGGTCCATCACCAACAGCTGGAACATCGTCAAGGGCCTCAAGAACCCCATGTTCCTGGCCGTGATTATTTTCACGGTTCTTACGCAATTCTTGATCGTGCAGGAAGGTGGTAGCTTTACCAGGTACCGCTGATACCGCTGTGCGGTGTCCACTGACTTCACCTGGTAGCTTTTTGTACCGTGGTAATGTTTCGTGCGTGTTAGTCGATCGGTCGTTTTTACGAGATAACTTTTCGATGGCAAGGGTAGTGTTGTGTCCGTAGACGATCGATGGGTAGAAAAAAGGCGGCGCGCATTGATTAGCTCCACCAGGTACCGCATGTAGATGTGTACCTGGTACGCATTTATTGTATATTTATAAACAATGGCAATATTACTTACTAATAATATAACCCCGTGAAATCGAGAATTTCGTCGAAAGTATCTCTCCATGCTGTGTGTGTGATCTACACTTCGATCGTATATGTAGGTATACCTTGTACTGGCACGTCCGTTGGTCGTTAGGAAAATGTTCCCCATAATTTATGTAGCTAGGGTTTCGTTTTTGGAGAAAAATCGGTCCTAAAAACCATAATTTATGTAGCTAGGGTTTCGTTTTTGGAGAAAAATCGGTCCAAAAAAATGGGGTCAAGAGTTCCATCGGTAGAAAAACGTAGCTAGATTTTACATCAGTAGACTCATACGCAATAGGTACATGGTAAGTGTCTGCCTGCCTGCCTTTATCGCTGCTACCCTGATGAAAAATAGCTTTTACTCGTGGGCGGGGGGAGGAGTATACGGTACCGGTGACCATGCCAATGCCGGCAACGGTGACTTTCCTTCGAACCTAACCACCGACGGAGTTACACTTCTCTTTCACCTCAACATTCTCTCCTCTTTTCTGATTCCGATATGATCGTGCGTCGTCGTTTCTGCCTTTTCGTTTTCCTCTGTCTGTCTGTATGCCTGCCTGCCTGTCTGTCTTGTTCGTTTTTCTCTGTTTGCTTGTCTGTCTGTTTGTCTGTGCCTGCCTGACTGTCTGTCTGTCTGTCTGTCTGTCTGTCTGTCTGCCTGTCGGTCTGTCGGTCTGTCTGTCTGTCTGTCTGTCTGTCTGTCTGTCTGTCTGTCTGTCTGTCTGTCTGTCTGCCTGTCTATCTGTCTGTCCGTCTGTCTCTGTCTTTCTGTCTGTCTGTCTGTCTGTCTGTCTGTCTGTCTGTCTGTCTGTCTGTCTGTCTGTTTGTCTGTCTGTCTGTCTGTCTGTCTGTCTGTCTGTCTGTCTGTCTGTCTGGCTCGTCTGTCTGTCTGTCTGTCTGTCTGTCTGTCTGTCTGTCTGTCTGTCTGTCTGTCTGTATGTCTATCGTATCTGTCTATCTGTCTATCTGTCCGTTTGTCTGTCTGTCTGTCTGGCTCGTCTGTCTCGTCCATGTAGGACGGAGGACTTGAATAGAGAAGAGTGGGCAACGACAGTCCTGATGGGCGCCGCAGTCCTTCCTTTGGGCGTGTTGATGCGGTTCTTGCCGCCGTGGTCGGAGGGGGAGCGAAACTTCGCGGGATACAAGCCCAGGTATTTATCCCGTATATGATACTGCCGATCCATCTACTGTAATCACATCGGTAAAACCCTTCGACACGTGGGACAGGTAGATCGCGATCTATCTGTAGATCACCCAGGTCCCAACCTGCCGCTATGATATGGTGTGCTTGATCTGTAGAGTACAGCTTCAACTGTATAGTGCAGATCCAACCCCAGGAGACATGTCCTAATTGCTGTGGATCATACCGTTGTACGGGTCCCACCACCAGACATGATGAGCTGCATACGGTACACGTAGATCATAGCTGGTAGAGAGCAGTGAGAGGTCTCCTAGATGATGATGATGATGTGGGAATGCTCTATCTCATCTGTCCGACGTGTTACAAGGATTACCCTGGGTTGGGTAATCGATCGATCTTTTACCCCCGTAGCTCGGTGGTCAATACCCTCACATTTGGCATCGTCGAGGACACGGGTTCGAATCTCACTTCGAACGTTTTTTTTATAGAAACCCTTGCGCGTGCGTCCCAACAAACACGTCTCCCTGGTTCCCCTGGTAGGTATTGAAACGGTGCGGGTAACAGGTCAGTGTACGGCCGTATACGGCACCGACGCCCCCAAAGATCCCGCCGTTCAGAGGGGGGGAGTGTTGCAAGGATTGCCCTGGGCTGGGTATTCTATCGATGTTTTACCCCTGTAGCCTAGTAGGTATTACCCTCACAGATGTGCGTGGAGCCTTTAACCGCTGCAAGACCTGATTCCATACTAACACCAAGTATTTTCCCGTAGAGACGTGCGGTCGGTTGTGAAAGAGGCAAATATAGGGCCGTATTGTACGCGGTGGAGAGAGCAGTGAGGTTGGCTGTGTCGGAATGGGGTGGGGTGGGATGGGATGGGATGGGATGGGACGAGACGGGATAGGGCGGGATGGGATGAGGTGGGGTGGGGTGGGACGGAATGAGATTATGAGATGGGATGAGACGGTATGGGACGGTACGATAATGAGGATGATACGGGACAGGATACAGCCTTTCGTGAAAAGAAGCTGTCTTGTTGGATGTGCGGTTTGGTTTGGTCGGGGTCAGATGGGGGGGGGTGGGGTGGGGTGGGGTGAGCTGGTGTGGCTTTTGCGTATATGGCGTGGGTGCTGTTCTTTCACAGTGTTGGTATTTTGTAGTTTCTACTGTGCTATTAATAGTTCCAAGACTTGGAGAACGTCAAACATTTCCTCCTCTGCAGAAGCACGAAATTCTCGATCGGGGGACCATTTGTTCGTTCCTTCGTCCGTTTCATTTCATTCACCCCCACGACTAAAACCGATGACGATGAAATAAATATCGGCTGCATCCCCACGCCCGCGCCCCGCGCCCCGTCTCCGCCCGCCCGCCCGCCCGCTGCAGGCACAGCGCCAACGGGAAGATGAACGGAGCCCCGAAGGACCACGCCGGGACGTTCTTGGGAGGGGCCCTCGTGTCTTTGGTGCTGCCGGTCGCAGGCATCGCGTATTTCCTGTTCCTCAGGTTTTACTCGACGTCCGATCCCGTGCTCGCTTCGGCCTTCAGAGGCCTGGTAGCTGGGGACGAGCAGGAGGCAGTACCGCTGGACCAAGTCATCGACGCCATCGCCGCCGCGGGAGAGCTGTGATGGACGAGTTTTGATTGGTTGGTTGATCGGTGGCTGTCGGTTGGTTGATTGGTGGCGGTTCAGTGTGCTAGTTGGTTGATTGATTGATTGGTTGATTAGTTGATTGGTTGACTATTAAATTGTTGATTGATTGATGGATGGATGGATTGATTGGTTGATTGGTGGATTGTTTGATAGATTGGTTGACTGATTGATCGGTTGATTTGACTGACAGGCTGTTTGATGCATTGATCATTGATTGATTGGTTGACCTTTTGATTATTTATTGAACGGTTGATTGGTTGATTGATGACATCGACGGACTGGTTGATTAAATAGTTGAATGATTGATTCGTTAATTGATGGCTCGATCGACGGATTTTGACCGAACGACTGTCGGACGGGTTGATCGCTTTGATTGATTGATTGATTGGTTGATTGGTTGGTTGATGATCGCTTGGCGGACGGGTCGAAAGGGGTTGTGTTCGGAGTCCCTGGCTCATGAGGTCGATCACATTTTTTGCGTCGCTGCGGCGCAAGGGCCGCAGTGGGGTGGGCGGGTGGATGAAGTTACAACAGCACGCACGGGTGAGGGGGCACTTGGTGCTGCCTTCGCGGCGCGAGAGCAAAGCTCTCACTGTCTCGGGTGGTGATGGCCGCGGTCGTGGTGGTGGCGGTGGGGTTGGCGGTGGGGTTGGTGGTGGCGGTGGTGGTGGTGGGGATGGCGGCGGCTGTATTGCAGAGGGTTTGATCACGGGCTAACAAAGGGGGCGAGGCCGTCCGTATCGGTCGGACATATAGGGGTCGGTCGGTCCATCGGTGATATTGTGGCATGTAGGGCACTGCGTGTGTTCCGTGTCGTAACCAAACACGCCCCTTTCTTCTTTTCTTCTTTTTCTTTTTTGCTGTTATGGAGCCTTTTGGTGTTTTATCTTTAATCCCCGTTTCTTTCCTGCTGGGCGTGGTGTCTTTTGGCACAAGAAAACACTGGGAGACTGCTGTGCGGTGCAGGTGAATGTAAGGAAAAGGGGGAATACAGGGTGGGAGGGAGGGAGGGAGGGGGGGGGAAGGGGGGAAGCGTG